>CAUYUJ010018549.1:630685-638185 GCA_963575745.1 Prorocentrum cordatum
CACACACACACCACACACACCACACACACCACACACACACCACACACACCACACATACCACACATACCACACACACCACCCACACACCCACACACCCACACACACCACCCACACACCCACACACCCACACACCCACACACCCACACACCCACACACCCACCACCACCCACCAGCAGCAGCAGCAGCAGCAGCAGCAGCAGCAGCAGCAGCAGCAGCAGCAGCAGCAGCAGCACCAGCAGCACCAGCAGCACGAGCAGCACCAGCAGCACCAGCAGCACCAGCGACACCAGCGACACCAGCACCAGCACCAGCACCAGCACAAACACCAACACCAGCACCAACACCAGCACCAGCACCAGCACCACAACCATGCACACACGCACGCACGCACGCACGCGCACCACCACCCACTACGCACGCGCGCGCGGAGCCACAGGTCCGCTACGACACGCGCCCGCGGATAGAGAAAATCAGCGCCATGGTAAGGGATGGGAGGGAGGGGTAGGACGTCAGATCTGACGCGAGCGCACCTAGCTTGGCCCTATCCCCTCTCCCTCCTCTCCCTCCTCCCTTCTACCTACCCTCTCCTGCCTCCTCCCTCTTTCTTTATATATATTTATGTTTATATATATATATATATATATATATATCCCCTCTCTCTCTCTTTCTCTACTTCTCTTATCTGTACGGCTCTCTCTCTCTCTCTCTCCCTATCTCCCTCTGCCTCTAATCAACCGCCCCCCTCTTCGCTCCTTCTCTCCTGGTGTGTTCCTTCTTCTTTCGATTCCCCCCCCCCCGTTCCTCCCACTCTCCCTCGTTTTCCCGCCTCCTGTCTTCTTGCAGGGCCCACGCCAATTCCAATGGCGGGCACACGTACGCCCACGAAGGATTGTCCGCCCGTTCATGTTTGCCCGCCTGTCTAAGCCCGCCGCCCCCCGCAAAGAAAAATAATCCCCCCGAAGGGGGTGTGTTCGAAAACAAGAAAGGCGGGTATCGAGGGTGTGGGGAACTCGTGCTGAATGACACGCGGGCATGTGAGAGCGAGCTTTCTTAAAATGATTGTTGTTGTGGTTGTCGTGAAAAAAAGGGCCAGGGGCGAAGTTTGTTGACACCTCGAGTTCCCTCGTTAAAAAACAAAGCGCGAACCCCGGGAGAAGCGCGCTTGTTTAAACCATGCCAAAGTTGCAACTATTACCAGGAAGGGGGATCAACGACAACTGCTCCTTAGAAGCGAAAAGTTCCACACCAGCGACATCAACATCAGTAACAACAGCAACACCAACAACAATAATATACATAAAAACAACAAATCTCATGTTAATCCAATTCGCTCCTATTCGCTAGCGTGCCACTCGACGCATAAATCCCAGATGCTCGGTATCCGCCCCTTTCGTCTTCGATCATGCCCCCCCGGGGGTTCATCTTCCTAGCCAGCCAAACGCATGTCGCGCAGCCCCTAGAACGGCGGAGGACAATGCGGATGGAAGGAGGACGGGGGGGAATGGGACGCAAGAGAAATGATCAAGAGAGGGGGCCAGGAACAGAAAGCGCGCGGCATGCCCAAACGTGTCAGACCGGACGGGCAGACCCTAGTGGGCGGGTCGGGAAGGCGGGCCCGGGCGGCCAGGTCGAGGGTCGTTGACGCGTGGGTCCTGCATGGGTCGTGAGAAAGTCTCGAGCGACAGCGCGCTTCCAAAGTGAATCGCGCAAGAAGCCCGAGCGAGAGCGTGATTCCTGAGCATCGAGTCTGCATAGATTGCGACGAGGTCCTGCGCGAGAGCGCGATTCTTGCGTGCATTGTGAGGAGGCTTCGGGCGGGGGCGCGATTTTGGACTAACTTATCAGGAATATCGGGCGGGAGCCGTTCTTCTAAACCAGGGGCCAGGGCCCCCAGTTTGGTGCCACCTCGCGTTCCCCTGTGACAACAAGGGTGGGAGCTTCAGGAAAAGTATCGCAAGCGATCGCATACAATGGTTACAGCGCAGGGGGACATCAAAAACAATTACTGCTGTGATAATGAAGTTCTTTGATTTGTTCAGACGCGCGCCGCGGAGGGCAGGGGGTCTCTGCGCGCGTCTGGCGACGCGCACTCATGTGCCCGGCACTGCGGCCATGGTGATACAGTGCCCGAGGTCAGCGGCAGCCCTCTCCATCGCGTCCATGGCGACGGCGTCGGCGAGCGTGGATGCGATAGCGACGCTCCCACATGTGACAATGATGGCGGAAATTTTCGGGAAGATCATGGCCATGACAGCTGCTGTCATGATGATGGATGATGATCAAGATAATGGTGATCATGATGATGATGATAGCTCCCCATCCTCCCTGGGAGTCCTAGCGAAGACGCGCTGTCGGGGCGGGCCGGGATTCGGGCGTCTCCTGGGAGCTTATTAGTAATAATAAACCAGCTCCAGATTTCCCAGGTCCCGTCTGCAAGAGTTAAGTCGGGGCCAAGAGTCCCGCCCCAACGGCAAGTCCCGTCCCGCGAGCTGTCAAGTCCTTGAACATCCCCTGGCGACCTCGCGCAATTCAAGGAAACTGTACTTCCCAAGAAGTATTATTTAAACATGGGGCTGCAAGCGTAAATTCGAAGACAACAGCCACACCAACAACAATTTTAAGACTGTTAGCTCTTATCTGCTCGCGGGCCACTCAACACGTATATCCCAAACCCTCGATGTCCGCCCTCTTCGTCTTCCGACGTATCCCCCTTGGGGGTATATCTTTCTTACCTACAACGTGTATTTCGTGCAGCCCCTAAGGACGGGAAAACAAGGACTGATGGAAGGGAGGGACAAGGGGCAGGCGGGTTGCTGAAACGTGCGTCCTGCATGAATCGCGAGAAAGTCTGGAACGATAGCACGATTCCCAAATAAATCGTCAGCGAATCGACAGCGAGAGCGTGATTCCTGAATGCCGAGGGCGCGGCGTCTGAATAATTCACGAGGAAATCCCACGCGAAAGCGCGACTCCTGCATACATCGTGAGGAAGTCCCGCGCGAAAGCGCGATTTGGGAGTAAATGGTAAGGAGGTGTCACGCGTGAACCGCTGTTGTTGCAAACGGGGGGCCAGGGGCACAGTTTGTTGACTCCTCGCGTTCCCCTGTTGAAAACAGGGTGCGAGCTCCGGGAAAAGCACTTTAATTAACAAGCGCAACGGGTATCGCAGGGGGGATCGGCAATAACCATTCTTTAGAAATGAGAATTCAACGAAAACAGCACCACCCACAACACCACCACCACCAACAACAACAACAGCAACAACAACATCATAAACAACAACAGCAATAATACCAATAGCAACAGAACAGCAACGGCACCAACGACAATACCAACACTAACAACACCACCACCATCAACAACAACAGCAACGACAACAACAACAACAACAACAACAACAACAACAACAACAACAACAACAACGAATAACCAACAAGCATAATCGGGGCCACGGAATCCCACTTGGTAACAGATCGTTCGCCCCCCCTCACTCTGACGATGCCCAACGGCGAGCGTCATGCAAACCCGAGGGCGGCCGCTGTCGGACAGGCAATTTCTTGCCCTGGGTGGATACATCTGCGGCAACACCGACATCGAACCCGGCTCAAAATTAATATGAAAAGCTGTCGGTCTTTGTGCCCATTGCTGCTGTACCCACTTCGATCCCTCGTATCCTTGTGGCACAGCGCGCAGCTGGCCTTCATCATCGAGACGGCGATGCCCTCGCGCCACAATCTGTGCCCCTGCTCGCACAGGAGTCTGGATGCACTCCGCGCCGTCTCCGAGCTGCCCCGGTGCCTCCTTGCGGCAAGGTGGTCCGCCTCGCTGCCCCTGACCTCGACGTCGCAGAACGAGCACCACACCCTGTCGCCTCGGTGCTCCAAGCCGGTGTCGCCGTCCGTGTAGACAGGGAAGTCCTGGCTGGGGACGGAGAAGCCCCCCAAAAGGCATGTCGCTGATCGACTTCGCGGGGTGGGGTTCCCAACAACCTCCGACAATCTTAAACCAGGTCTATATTCGCGGGCCCAACGGGCCAAGGGCGTGCTAAGATCTCCGGTGGCTGGGTAACAATATTCGCATTTAGACAGCCCAAAACGCCTTCAAGACGCCCCAAAAGGCCTCCAAGAGACCTCCCCAGAGGGCCCACAGAGGCAAACATTAGTGATTCCCCACAGTTTTTCAGGTGGCCGAAGAAGCTCCCAAGACGGCTCCCACAGTGGGCCCAGACGAGGGACCCGAACGGACATTTCGAGCTCTAGGCGCAGAGAGGTCCCCTCGAAGCCCGAAGAGGCCCCCAAGAAGCCCCAAAGAAGCCCCCGAGAGGTCCCAAGAGACCCCGAGAGGCCCCAAGAGACCTCTCAAGAGGGCCCACAGAGGCAGAAATTAGCGATTTCACTACAATTTTTGAAGGTTTCTGATGTTCTCGCCTTGGGAGCTTACCGGCGCTCCAAGACGGCAAGAAGCTTTCAGGATCGCCCCAACGCGGCCCAAGAGGCCTCCAAGAGTGCACAAAACGGCCCCAGAGGGCCCAGAGGCTTACAAGATGGCCGAAGAAGCTCCCAAGACGGCTCCAAGAGCGGGCCTAGACGAGGGACCCGAACGGACATGTCGAGCTGGCGCAGAGAAATCTCCTGCAGGCTCGAAGAGGCCCCCAAGAGGCCACAAGAGACACCCAAAAGGCCCCAAGAGATCTCTCAAGAGGACCCATAGAGGCAAACATCAGCGATTTGCCTGTAATTTTTGAAGGTTTTTGGCGTTCTCGCCTTGGGAGCTTAAGACGGCCCAACAGGCTTCCAAAATCGCCCCAACGCGGTCCAAGAGGCCTCCAAGATCGCCCAAGACGGCCCCAAAGTGACCCAAGAAAGCCCCATCTGCTACTCGCTCTCCGGCACTCGCTACCCCCCCACCCCCTCAAGACGGGCAGGGGGCCTCTTGCAATCCCGAACATCTGCTCAGAACCGGTCCCTCTTGGGAGGCCCTTAAGGGGCCACTTGGGAAGCCTCTTGGGAGGCCCTTAGAAGGCCTCTTGGGAGGCCCTTGAGAGGCCTCTCGGGAGGCCCCGAAGAAGCCTCCTGGAAGGCCCCGGACCCCTCCAAGGCTCTATCGAACTGCGCCCTCCCCCTCCTCGCGGAGGAGGATCGAGGAGGGGGGGGAGGAAAAGAGGCTCCAGGATCCAGAACCGAGTCTCGAGGGCGGAGGAGCTAGAACTGAGTATTGAGGATCGAGAGGGGGGGCCCTGGCCTACCCTTCGAACTGCGCCCCTCCGCGGCGACGAGGGGGCCAGCATCCGAACCCAGACCTCCGGCGTTCCCACTGCCCCAGTGCGCTGCCCCCAGACCTCCCGACCCCTCTCGGTAGCGTGCCCAGGAGGGGGGAGGGACAAGGATCACAACTATCGCTGTCGCTGCTGTCGCTCGCTGTCGTCATGATCGTTGCGTTCGCTGCGATCGCTGCCGAGGGCGGGCCCCCTCAGAAGCGGCGGGGCTTCCGAGCCAATGGCCTCGACGGGGGCGGATGGCCTGACGGCCCCTCGTCGGGCGGCAAGAGTCACGGCGGGAGGGTTTGACCTGGCCGCCCTCGGCCTCCTCGGGGGCCCTCGCCGGGCCCCAGGCCCCCGGGGCCGTCAGAGAACGACTCGGGACGAAGAGCTGGTCCCCGGGGAAGGGGCCCAGACGCCTGGTCGGCGGCGCGCCCGAGGGGCAGGCGGGAGGGGGCGGGCCTGCCCTCGCCCCCTCGGGGAGGCGGCGGCGGCCTCTCCGAAGGCCAGTGGCCTCCTGCGCCTTCTGGGAGGGCCCGCCCCCTCGGCCTTCCCCCCCCCGCCCCCCTCTGGCGCGCCGCCGACCATCCCACGGAGCCCGTCTGCCGTCCCACCCCGCGTTTGACGGCGCCTGGAAGACTACTCCTGGAGGCCGATGCTTGCGATGACCGCTTGTCCTGATGTTTCAAGACGCCTCTTTTCCTTAGGCAAGCTATTGGGCCTCGAGGGCCTTAAGCGTCATTTCAAGACGTCTTTTCTTGGGCAAGCTGTTGGGTCTCAGGGGGTTCAAGACGTCTGGGTCCTCCTCCCTCACACGTCGGCCACTGGACCCCTCTTGGAGTGCAACGAGAAGGCCTCCGAAGGCAAGCAAAAAACAGAGAGCGTCAGGCAACAAGACCAGGCAAGCAAGCAAACAACCTCCATTCCCAATGCAGTCAGGCAGCCACCTGAACCGCAGGGGAGGTGGAGGAGGATGGCGAGGAGCAGGATGATGAGGAGGACAGGGAGGAGGAGGTGGACAATGGTGAAGCCAGGATGCATCAATGAGGTGCAATTCCCCCCTGCCGTCCCAACCTCCCCATCCCTGCGAGAATTCCTGTCCACTGTGGAGAGTGCCCCCTCGAAAGGCAAGCTCTCCGTGGTCCTGCAATTCAGGAGAAGGCCCGCTCTGAAAAAGGAGGAGGGGACGAGCAAAGAAAAGCCAAGCCAAGAACTATCGCAGCAAACGTGTCCCCCAGCTACGAGGGCAGATAATGATGAGGAGGAGGTGGAGGAGGAAAAACAAACCCAAGATACATCAACGATGCTACAAACGCATCCTTCCACCCCAAGCCCCATGTGTACCTACAAGCCTAGCTTCCCGCTTCAAGAACCCCACTTTCAAAGACTAGCGCCCTATGCCCCATGGACCGGCCGTTAAGGCGAGAACCCCGTTCTGAGAAGGAGCTGACTGCCTGGCATCCTCCCAGTGAGTGTTGCAAGGAACGCGCAAACAATTTAACAAGGTGTCCAGCGAGGTCCCTGTTTTGAAAAAGTACCGCCCCCACCTGTGCAACTTTTGCACACTGTTTAACTTCTGGCCACGAGCGACGAGGAAGTCTCCAGCAAACACCCGATTCCCCAATCAGTGCTTGCACTGATGGGGTCCTCGTGGAGAGTGAATGCTTTGGCGAAGCGCCAAGGCCGATCTCGGTAGGCGGCTGGGTTCCCAAGTTCCCACTTCCGGAAATCTGGGCCGATTTCGGTGGGCGGCTGGGTTCCCGGGTTCCCGGTTCCCGGCGCTGCGAGGACGGCTGGGCTCCCGCGGCTCCCGGTTCCGAGGTTCCCCGCAATGTGAAGTTGGTTGGGTTCTGGACGTTCACGATTCGGTGGGCGGTTGGGTGCCACGCAAGGCTCCGAGTTCCCGACTCCAGGCTCTATAGCACTGGAAGGTTTGGTGGGTTTCCAGCCCCTTCTTGGGGTCCCGATGTCTTGGTTGTGACCAAGCGATTGGGTCTTTGATCGTAGAGAACAGGGGTCAGATAGTTGCGAGCAGAGAGGACCAGAAGGGTTGAGAGAGAGAGAGAGTTTGCGATCATCGGTAGGAGCTGGCATGAGCTTGAAAATGGTCGGGCGACGTTGGCGCATCGAGAGAAATAATAACAATAAACATGGAGGGAGAGATGTTTTAAATACATTTATATGGAGAGAGAGAGAGAGAGAGAGAGAGAGAAAGAGAGAGGGAGATAGAGAGAGAGAGAGAG
>CAUYUJ010018549.1:643185-658185 GCA_963575745.1 Prorocentrum cordatum
CCCATCTTGAAAACGATCCGTGCTTCATCGTCGGACCCGCTGTATACTTTTTAAACGAATGTGCGCGGCGCTGTCGTGAGAACCACATTTCGAACCTTGTCCCCCTCCATCTTTCAAATTGCTGCCAACCTTTCAAGCGAATGCGCGCGGCGCTAAGGCGGGATATCCACTTCGAGAACGGTCCGCCGTCCACCCGTGGAATTGCTACAACATTCAGGTTTCAGGATCACCAGCGATGAGGAAGTCTCAGGCGAAACGCCCAGCTCGTCCTACCGACACGCCTGAGGGTACGACAGGGAGGAGTTAGCCAAAAGGAGCAGGAATGAGAACGGAGGATGAGGAGGAGAAAGGCAAGATGAGGAGGAAGAGGAAAGCGGAGGCAGGGTGGGAAAGAGGAGGCAGGATGCGAGAGATGGGGGTGGGAGGGAGGGGAGGGGAGGGGAAGAGGAGGGGGAGGAGGAGGAGGAGGAAGAAGAGGAGGAGAAGGAGAAGACAGAGAAGGGAGAAGGATGAAGAGGAGGAGGAGGAGGAGGACGATGGTGAAGAGGGAGGATGAGACAGAGGAGAAGGAGGGGAGAGAAAGGGAGGGCGAGGGAGGGATGAGGAGGTTCCTGGCCAGGGGCTGGCAGCGGGGGCTCTGGCCGCACGCGCACGGGTGCCGCTCTGAGAGGCTGCCAGGGCCTGGGGGCGGCCGCCGCGGGCTCGGCGAGCGCCTGGAGGGGGGCAGAGGGGACCCGCTCACGACTGAGACGAGGGCGCGGGAAGTTCGAGGAAGAGGGGGGAAGCACTGAGTGGTAGGAACCAGCGATGCGTCGTCGATAGATCGGGGATGGGTTCCCCGATCGGACTTCGTGGTCCTGTCGTTCGGGTGAGCGCCCCGGAAAGGGGAGGAGGCGGAGGAGGAGGAGGACGACGAGGAGGAGGAGGAGGAGGAGGAAGAGGAACAGGAAGGGAAGGAGGAGGAGGAGGAGGAGACGGACGAGGAGAGGAGGGAGGGGAAAGAAAAAGGAGGATGAGAGGAGGGAGGAGGAAATAGGAGGGAGGAAGGTGATGAAAGAGGAGGGAAGAAGATGAGGGAGGGGGACGGAGGGGGACGGAGGAGGAGGAGGAGGAGGAGGACCAGTGAAAGCTTAAGGCGCATCAGCTGTGTCGCAATAACCCATCCCTCCAGGCTCCCTCTTCACAGGCTCTTACAAGAATTCATTATAATAGTGCCCAATTTGAAGACAAACGTTTGACATCCCCAACCGTGCCGCAGAGTCAACGTGACTGTTGCGTCCTGACGCTCCTCAATCCTGCCAGAGCACCCTGCATGAAATTTCAAGGCCGGGAACCAGTGCGACGGTTGCGTCGTGACAACCCTAGACCGTGCATCAGCACCATTACACCCTGCGAAATGCTTAAGAAATCATGGGTTAAGAAATTCATAGTCTCAGAACTTGAATAAAAACCAACCTTTCTGTTAAAATCTTAAGATTTACATTGAAACGTTAAGAATAATCGAGACTCTGGCCGAAAACTTCGGTTTTCTTAAGCATCGCCTAAGGTGTATGGGGACTTCATACATACTTTTTTTTTTTGAAACGAATGGGCACGACGCTGAAGCGAGAACCAAATTTTGAAAACGGGCCGCCCTCCATCCTTGCATCTGCTGCGAACTTTTAAAGCGCAGGTGCGCGGCTTGCCGGCGAAAGCCACATGTTGAAAAGGGGCCGCGCTCCATCCTTGAACCTGTTATGACGCCCGGCCAGCCCAACCGACACATCTGGGGGTGCGAAAAGGAGGCAATAGTTATAAGAACAAGGGATGGAGGAGGCGGAACAAGGAGGAGGCGCACCTCGGAAAGACCAGGACATTCCAGTACACATTCTCTTAAGCGCAGATGTCCTGTCCTGCGCAAGCCGCTGCGCAAGCCGCTGCACAAACAAACACTCACCAGCCAAGGTCGAGGGAGCCAGCGAAGATATCTGGGAGATTCAGGAAGGGGGTTCGAGGAGCGATGGGACGCACAGAAACATACTAGTACTATTTGTCCTCCATGGAGGTGCGCGTTCGACCCGAATACATAGTATACCCATCATGTAGTAGATCGTTTCCCGAGCGGTGCGGCCAGATAACGCCCGCCAAGACGCATATACTATAAGATTTCTCGGTGCGCGCGTCGCCTCTGGGGGGGCGACGCCCGCAGAATATTAGTATGCCGGGGTGACGCCGAGGTGAGGTTCGAAGATCCGGGGGGGAGGGGCCTCTTGTCGTCACGGCAACATTTCATCCGGCATTCTCGCCAGAGCGCGTCCCTGGACAGACCCCGCGGGCCGATATATTTTGAGGGATTCGAATCACAGGGTAGGAGCAAGGAACGGCGACACTAGCACCACCAGGGCGAAGAGATGGGAGGAGCGAGGGGGGTCTCCTTGGTGGTGCGGTCCCCACTCTCGCTCGGGGCATCCCCCGTCGCCAGCTCGGGGAGGCATCGTGGACCTCCTCGCTGGAGGTGGCCCTCCTGGGGTTTGTTGGTGTGTCGCTTCTCCCCCCGCCGACGGGAGAAGCTGTGAGAGAGCATCGGGCGCCGCGGCCACTCCAGAGCGCTTTGGAGCGGCCCCACGCATTCTTTGTTGTTCAAGCCACATGAGTCTGAACCGAACCGCGTCGCGAACCGCGTCGCGCGCGCAGGGTTGACCCGCCGCCGGCACAGCCCGGCCCTCCGAAGCGACGCGGCCACTTCCCTCCTGGGTCACTCGGCGCTCGCATCCTCCGATGGGGGAACGACAGGTGGGGACTGGCTCATGAGGAGGGGGGGGAGGACGAGGATGAGCAGGAGGAGGAGGAGGAGGAGGAGGAGAAGGAGGAGGGGGAGGAGGAGAATGGGGGAGGAGGGCGGGGGGGGGGTCACATTGCCTCGACATTGGCGAGACGTCGCCGATAGATCGACGATGGGCTCCTGATAGCGAAACCGCCTGCTCCTGGGCGTGGTGGAGTGCCCTGGCTCCGACTGGCGGAGATGAAGAAGCGGTTTGGGGCCGACGCATCCCCTCAAGAAGCAGACCCCCCTGTCGTGGATGATAATCAGGGAGTGACCTACGCGTCGACAGGAAGAAATTGGTAAAACAAACACGTCAAGTAACTCGGAAGGCGAGTAAAGTAGATTGGGTACAGGCCCTCCAAGATGATAATAACAAACAGCAAAAGCATATCGGTTCTTGGCGTAGGAAGACGCTTGACATAGATTGGGATCTGGGAATCCGGAAATACGTAATTTCAGCGACAGGCGTGTACATGTGGGGCGAAGAAGAAGGCCCCCCAGGAGCCCTCTGGGGCCTTTTTCTCCACCCTCCGTGTAGGTCAACCCCCATTACCACCCGCCCGATGGTCCTCGAACTCTTCGACGCCATCCTCGAACTCGGGCTCTTCCTGCCAGCAGACCTCGCCAGCTCTTGTCCGGGACGGCGCGGCGCCCTTCCGCGCGCTCAGGCTGACGCCGGACGTGGGCGCGGGATGCGCTGCCTGGCTGCACAGCGCCGGCTTCGGCTCGCGCAGCGCGGCGCAGAGGGGCTTCACGAGGTCGTGCTCCTCGTCCAACTCCTCGTGCCTGCCGCCAACCATCACCCACGGCACGTACTTGCGCTTCAACGACCGCCTCGTGGAGCGCCTCCCGTGCCGGATCGTCAAGGTCGTCGAGCGCCTTGAACCCAAGCACTGTCTGACCTTGTCCCTATCGACGCGCAGCTCCTCCATGCACGAGTATGCTGCCTTCTCGATGCCGGAGCCTCGGGAGTTCTCCCCCGCCATGCAGAGAACAAGGCTGGCAGCTTCCCTGGTCCCGATGAGGTCGATGACGCAGCTCTGAATCTCGTTGCCCAGACACTCCTGCTCGCCATGCTGGCACCGGACCGTTGGATTCGGGGTGTCTGGGTGCCAGAATCGGTACCCCCCCTCCAAGGACCTCTTGCGGGTGACTCTGGCGTTGCCGAAGGGCAGGAGGGTCAGGTCCACCCGCTCCCTGAACTCCGCATCCTCCCAGATCTTTCGAAAGCTGACGTTGAATAGCTGCTCGCAGTAGGGGCAGAGACTTTCGTAGTATATCTCAACCTGGACCTTGCTGGTGTGCGCGACCGTGGCCGGCAGCAGCGCGTCTGTGGCTTGCCCGAGCGTGGCGCGCGCCGCCGCAACGGCCAGGCCAACGCGCCAGGGGGCCATCGGGATGTTGGCGGCGCGCGCAGGGGGATGGCACGAGGGAAGGGTGGCCTTCTGAGAGGGCGCGGTGCTTCTCAGAAGGGGGGGTGCCTTTAGGGGGATGGTTTGGGTTTCTGAGAGCCCCCCTGGCATAGGCTTCTTCCCAGACGTGCGACCTCCTCTTTTTGTTCGCAACGTGGCTCCCGAGAGGTCTTGACTGCCTCCTGGGGACGGGCTTCTCCTCGCGAGTTGCTTTATGACGGTCCCGGGGCCCGAGGGACCGACACGCGCTTCAACAACGTCCGCCGTGTTCGTTCCACGACGCGAGGATGTCGGGGCTGCGGTCGGGAGCTTTTGGACAGCGTGTCGCAGCGGCGGCCACAGCGACATGCTATGCCTCGCGAGCGGACAGTAGCGTATCGCCCCGCTCCGCTCCGCGGGGCGGGAGGCTCGGGAAAACTCGGGACTCCGACGCCTGGGGACCGCGACGTGGGCAACCTGCCGCGCCGAAGCGTGGTGGGCCCAAACCGGGCGGAGCGACACGCTGAGCCAGAGTTCCTGACCGCAGGAGGCTTCCCCCCCCTCGCGCCCACCCCTCGTGCGCGCCGCACTGGGATGGCCCCCGACCGCGTGCAAGGAAGATTCGGTGGGCGGGGGCCGCGCGCGGCGCGCAGGGTTGGCCGGCAGCGCCTCGGCGGCGGCGCGCGCCGCCGGAGCCGACATGCCGCCGGAGGGCCAGGCGCAGACATGTGCGTGGGGGGACACTGGTCGGGAGCCTCGGGCGCCGACTGGGCGGATTTCGGACACCCTGGGCCCCAGAACGTTGTCATCTCTTGGGGGCGCATCTCTTGCATTCCGCCGCCTGCCACCGCCCTTCCGCTGGCTTCCGCCGGCGGAGGCGGCCTCGTTTTACTTCCGCCGCCTTCCGCGGCGGAAGCGATGACAACTCCTTCGGAACTCGAAGGCAAGGCCCTTTGTGAAACACCCCACATGATGTATTGCCTCATCGGCTCGAAGCAAGGGCTCCCAACTTCGCGCTTCGCGCTGCGCGAAGCGCGAAGTGCGAATAACTTCGCGCTCTCGCGCCGCCTCCCAAGGGAGAAGAGGAGGATGAGGAGGAATCGGAGCCGAACCGCGAAGCGCGAATAACTTCGCGCCCTCGAGGGCGCCCTTGTCGAAGGCAGGAGCGGTTCCACGGAGCCTTCCTCCTGGGAGCTCTTGCTCGGCGTGCCGCGGCGGCGGCCCTGACGACGCGCCGTACCACCCTGGTGCTGCGATCGGGCAGAGTGTCGCTCCGCTTCGCAGGGCGGGAGGCTGGGAAGGGCTCGGGACGCTGACGCCTGGGGACTGGGACGTGGTCAGCGTGTCGCACCGAGGCGCGGTGGGCAAGAACTGGCTGCGCGGTACGCTAAGAACATGTTCCCGACCAACGGTGTTCGACGTCGGCGGCGTTTTAGCGGACGACTTGCGGCCAACGCGGGGTTTCAGTCTCCTCCTGGGACCCCTCAGGGGACCCCGACCTGGCCGACACCGGGACATCCCCCCCCCCCAGAACGCCGACACTGTCATCTCGGCCTTGACGGAGCTAAGCCGCCTCCTCCTCCACCCCTACCACCTCTTCCTCCTGCACCTCTACCTCCTGCACCTCTACCTCCGCCTCCTCCTCCCCCGCCTCCTCCTCCTCACCTCCCACTCCTCCAATGCCTCTACCTCCACCTCTTCTTCCACCTCCACCTCTTATTCCCCCTCTTTTCTTCGCTCCCAGGGGCCTCCGCGGTGCCTCCGCAGGGAACCTCCGCGGGGACCCCTGCGCACGTCCCAAGGGTGGGGGCTCTCTGGGGAACCTCTGTGTGGCCCTCCGCCGCCGTCAGCCGCCGCCGTCGTCCCCGCCACCGCCGTCGTGCCATCGTCGTCCGCAGGATCCGCCAGCGTCGGATCGGGGCATTGGGCCGACTCGCGGCCCGAGGGCGCCTGGCCCGGTTGCGCCCTCGGCCGCGGCCGCTTCTTGGCCAGCGGCTCGGCCAGCGGCTCTGCCAACGGGTCGGCCGGCGGGTCGGCCAGCGTGGGCGCTGGCGTCTGCGGTTCGGCCACCCACGGGAGGCTGAAGAGGGCCCTGCAACGCACCGCGGTGCGCTGGATCCTCGAGGCAGCGGGGCGCCGTCGTGGCCGTCTGCGTGGTCGCCGCCCTCTCCGTCGTGTGGCCGTCGTGGCCGCTTGCGCGGTCGTCGCCGCCTCGGCCGTCCGTCGGCGAATGTCGTCGGCCCCGTGGTCTGCCGCCGCCGCGTTCGCGGTGCGCGAAGCGCACCGTGCCGCGGCGTGCTGGATTTTTTTTCCCAACCATCCTGTGGTGTTGGGTCCTCGTTTTGAAGAGACAGTGCCCCGCGTCTCCTTCCTTCCTTCCTTCCTCCCGCTGCCCCCTCCTCCTCCCCCCTCCTCCCTCCTCCCTCTCATCATCATCATCGTCATCGCCATCATCATCGTCATCGTCATCGTCATCATCATCAGCACCATCATGGTCGTCATCGTCGCCATCGTCGTCATCATCACTATCATCGTCGTCATCATCACCGTCATCACCATTATCGTCATCATCCTCACGACCATCATCACCACCATCATCGTCATCACCATCATCGTCATCATCATCATCATCATCATCATCATCATCATCATCATCATCATCATCTAATCATCGCTGTCATCATCCCTCACACGTTTCGTGGCCCCATAGGGAACTCCACCGAAGGCCCCAATGCCACCGCCCGCATGCGTCACCTACACCCAATTCGGCACATCCCTCACACGTTTCGTGGCCCCATAGGGAGCTCCACCGAAGGCTCCAGTGCCACCGCCCGCATGCGTCACCCCCATCCACTTCGGCACACCCCTCACACGCTTCGTGGCCCCATTAGGGAGCTCCACCGAAGGCCCCAGTGCCACCGCCCGCATGCGTCACCTACACCCATTTGGGCACACCCCTCACACGTTTCGTGGCCCCATAAGGGGGCTCCACCGAAGGCCCCAGTGCCACCGCCCGCATGCGTCACCCCCATCCACTTCGGCACACCCCTCACACGTTTCGTGGCCCCATAGGGAGCTCCACCGAAGCCCCAATGCCACCGCCCGCATGCGTCACCCATACCCAAGTCGGCACACCCCTCACACGCTTCGTGGCCCCATAGCGAGCTCCACCGAAGGCCCCAGTGCCACCGCCCGCATGCGTCACCCATACCCAAGTCGGCACACCCCTCACACGTTTCGTGGCCCCATAGCGAGCTCCACCGAAGGCCCCACTGCCACCGCCCGCATGCGTCACCCCCACCCACTTCGGCACACCCCTCACACGTTTCGTGGCCCCATAGGGAGCTCCACCGAAGACCCCTCCACTGAAGGCCCCAATGCCACCGTCCACATGCGTCACCACGGCCCACTTCGGCACACCCCTCACACGTTTCGTGGCCCCATAGCGAGCTCCGCCGCCGAAGGCCCCAGTGCCACCATCCATACGCGTCACCCCCATCCACTTCGGCACACCCCTCACACGTTTCGTGGCCCCAAAGGGAGCGTCACCGAAGGCTCCCGTGCCACCGCCCGAATGCGTCACCTACACCCAATTCGGCACACCCCTCGCACGCTTCGTGGCCCCATAGGGAGCTCCACCGAAGGCCCCAGTGCCACCGTCCACATGCGTCACCCCCACCCACTTCGGCACACCCCTCACACGTTTCGTGGCCCTTATAGGAAGCCCCACCGAAGGTCCCAGAGGGTGTGCCCGCATGCGTCCCACACGCCCATTTGGGCACACCCCTCACACGAGAAGGCGACGGGGCGGGGGAACGGAGCTCCGGGGACGACCAGACCTCTGGGGCGCGAGCAGACCGCGGCTAGACCTCGGTCCTGCGGACTCTCGCCCTGGGCCGTCGGCTGCCCGGCGCACTGCTCCCTCGGCCGACGTCGCCCAGGCGTGATTCTGGACTGCGGCCGCCACGAGGTCGGGAACGGCAAGAAGGAGGACGACGATTGGTGGCTGGAGCTCTATGTGCTGCTCTCGCGCGCCACGCGCCACGAGGACCTCCTGCTCATGCGGGCGCCGCGCGTCGAGTTCTTCCTGCCAGGACCGCCGGAGGGCTTGCGGAAACAGCTGGAGCAGTTTGCGTCGCGCACGAAGCGGTGCAGGAGGGAGGCGACGGCCCTCGCCAGGGAGCTCGGCTTCACCGAGTTTATCCGCGAGGCCTTGCCTGAGGAGCGTCCCCCCCGAACCGCGCCTTCTCTCGACTGCCCGACCAATTGTTTGTCCTCGCGCCGCGGACGACCCGCGCGCGTCGCTGGGACCGTCTCGGGGCGACCAGCGCGCGTCGCGGGAACTCCGTGCTGCGTTTTGCCCGGCGCCTCGTTCGCCCGTCGTCGCTCTGCCCAGCGGTCAGAGCCTTGCCCGCTATCAGCCAGCCAGTTAGCTAGCCAGCTCTCTCTGCTCCGCGCAGCGGACGACCCGCGCGCGTCGCTGGGACCCCGCCTGGGGCGACTGGCGCGCGTCGCGGGGACTCCGCGCTGCGCTGCGCCTGCAGCTTTGGATTTTTGGAGTGCGCGGGCAAAGAGGGAGGAACAAAAAGGGACGAAAACGGGCGGGATCCTCGCAAGGGGCGTGCCGACATGGGCGTCGCGGCGTGCGGGCGCTGCCGTCGGGGTTCCCGCGGAAGCTGCCTGCGGCGGCCACGCCCAGTGTCACGAGTGTTCGGACAGGCGTGCTCGAGCCATTTACATTCATATACATTTACATTAGGCGTAGCCGGGATCGCATCATGCAAATATACTCACTCACACGCAGGCCCATTCACACTCAGACTCCCTCGCGCTCTGACTCACCCGCGTTCGTTCTTTCATAATCCGACCAATCGTATTCCTTTGCGTTGTGTACCCCGCCACATTTCGGCACACCCCTCATACAGTTCGTGGCCCCATCGGGAGCGCCACCGAAGAAGATACTCACAGCTGCGGTACTCACAACTGCATATAGTTGGGTCCTTCGCCAGGATAATTAAGGCGGGGCAGCCTGGCTCCTGCAGTTCCTGGCTCGAGGTCTGCTAGCTTTTGATGGGCACTCGGCGGGTTTCCAGCCTCGAGGTGCTTTCCAGCAGCTGCGCCTCGCCGAGAGCGTGCACCCCCTCGCATCTCCGCAGGAACTGCGGTGACTGGGGGAGCCTTTCCCCGCTTTCGGGCGTCGTCGGCGGTTCCCGGCGGCTCTGCGCCCTTGGGATGCTTTCCAGCAGCTGCGCATCGCCGAGAGCGTTCTGGGGGGGGGGGGGGTCTGGTCGTCCCGAACGGCCGCCAGAGACCCGAGCTACGCTGGACGACGAAGATCACATGGGTCAGACGGAAAGGGGGAGATTGGGAAAGGGGGAGATACCAAGTCTTTTCCACAGGCAGCTTGCTTCGGCCCCGCCACCAGGCCCTCTCCCAGATGCGTGGCCGCCTCCAGCGCCGGGAATCGCTGGGAACCCAAGCTGCGTGAGCTGCTTCGTGGCCCCCGCGCGTCCGTCTCGAAACTCTTCTTGTTTTCGACGGTCGCCAAAAATTGGTCAGCTTAGGACCGCTGTCGCTAAACACGCGCACAACACGTAATACATTTACGCGCGAGCAGCACGTACACTACACTGCAGACACAGCGTGGCATAACAAATGGGCAAACATAAAGTGGACAAGATGAATCATCCATGCGGGTGTCCAAGCGTTGCAACTGCAGGCCTGTACGGCAAAGGATCCCGCCCTGCCTGCCCACCACTTCTCAATAACCCCTCCTCTTTCTCTCATCAGCCGGACCCTCACCGTTATAATTGGAGCCACCGCTGGTATATTCTATGACAGGGCCATGAGGCAAGGATCGGATCGATGAGTGGGAACGCCGTGTGGTGGGTGGGTGGGGGCGGGGGGCAAAAACGACGAGATCAAAGCGAGAAGGGGCGAATCGGGAGGAGTGTGTGAGAGAACACAAAAACGATGCGCGGAGTGGAGGGGTGGGCTCGCGACGCAGCAGCAACGGAGGAATGAAGCTGTCGTGGTCTTTCCTGTCGGTCGTCGCGTTTCTTCACCACGTGGCTCCCCAGAGGTCGGGACCCCTTCCCAGGGACAGGCATTCCTGAGTCATGAAACGGGGGATGAAGAAATGAGCATCTGTCGTGCGCGTTCGGCGGCCCGGGGGGCCCCTTGAAGGTTCTCTTCCTGCAGCCCTAGATCCCCCCCCCACTCATCGCCCCCACGAAAGGTCCGACCCGCCCGGGGCTGCCGAAGCGGCGCGGACCCCCTGAGCCTATTCCCCCCCTCGTGTTGTCCCATGGTTTTGGTCCGTAGCTCGGTTCCCAGGCGGCCTTTCGGGGCGCTCCGGGCACGACTGGAACGCTCTCGGCGAGGCGCCGTTGCTGGAACGCACCCCGAGGCCGCACCACCGCCGAGAACCTCGAAACCGCAACTTCCCCCTGAGCTCCTGAGCCCCCCCCCCGAGATCAGGCGTTGCAAACAAATTGCAGCACCGCGAAACCTCAAGACCACAGAGCCCTACGCCCGATCTTTCTGTGCTATGTTCCCATCCTGACCTATCCGTGAGGGTCCTGGGGCCGACAGCACACGTTGTGGAATTGCAGCGCCAGGGTCTCAAGGCCTGCTGGGGAGGAGCGCCCCGCCCGCCTGGGGTCGGGCTTCCACTGACCCGGGTCGATCCACACCCGGGTCAGTCAGGCCTCGCAGGATCCTGCAGGACCCGTTGCCCCGGGTCGGTGCAGCCCTGGTCCAAATCCTGCAGGATCTGGCGCGCTCTGGTTGACCCCCGCCTGCATGAACCCCCGCCGTTTCTACGGCTGGGCTCCTGTCTTCCGGCGCCTGGGACCGCCCCAGCCGTTCCACCAGCGCGCGCCGCAGCTCCTCGTCGGGCAGCTCGCCGCCCCCGCCCGAGGGCGGCCCCGGCCAGTCCTGGCGCTTGCTGGGCGGGGGGGGCGCCGGGAGAGGACTCGGCGCCGAGCCCCGGTGGGGGGAAGAAAGAAGGGGCGGGCCTTCTCAGAAGACTCGGACGTCCCCCGGCTTCTGGGAAACGTGCTGAGCCCTGCCTGGAGACACGGGAAAGACCCCTCAGAAGGTCGGAGGCATTCTGAGAAGCCCCGCCGCCTTCTGAGACGACCGTCTCCTTCTCGCTTCCCCCCCTCGCTCGCCGCCGAAGGACAGGAGGATGCCTACAGTCTTGGGGAAAAAGCGCAGCGGCGAACACAGGTCTAACAATGTGCGCGGCGCGATGGCGATCACTAGATTCTGAAAGGGACCCGCCCTCCATCCATGAAACTGCTGTAGGCTGTAAAGACGAATGCGCGCAGCGCAGAGGCGAGATGGACGGGACGTGATAGATTTCCGCCCGAAAGGGGGAGGGGGGGTCGATAATTGGGGGTCAGGTTTTATCAACTACATGGTCTGGGCGCGCTGCCGAGGGGTGCATCTTGCAACCACCCCGTCAGCCTCGGGAAACTCAGACAGCCTGACCGGCTGGAAAGTCGAATCCAACAAGACAGCATCACATAATGCACATCTTGTACATTGGCTTGCATGCCTCTCTAGCCTCTCGGCTCAGCGGACGACACCGTCAACCTTGAATCGTCCCTGCGTCAGCCTGCTCAAACTGTTTCGCCCCTCTCGGGAGCACGAGGGCCCCCCCCTCTCTTCGCCCTCCCTCCCCCTCCCTCGCACGTGCACAACAAGAGCGCGGCACTATACGCCGAAGGGGGAGTGCCGTGGGGGAGTGCGAGGCGGGGGGCGAGGAGCGACGAGCGGGAGGGCAGGGAGAGCGCATGCGGACCGCGAGGGGAGGAGCAGGCCAAGCGGGCGCGCCGCTGCCATGGTCCTGCGCCGCCAGGAAGCCCCCTGGGCCGGTTGCCGCGCGGGCGGCCGTGGAGGCGCACGCGCGGGGCACGGCGCCGCTCGCCTCGGCCTGCGGCGCCGCTGGGGCTGGGCGCTCGCGGCGGGGCTCCAACGGGGCAGGCGGCGGTGCCGCGCAAGGCTCGTAGCCCTGGGCCTCTGCCCCGCCAGGCGGGCCCCCGCCTGCGCCGGCCGCGGCGGAGGCCGTGCGAGCGGGCTCGGCGGGCGCGGGTGGCGCTGGCGCCATGCTGGCCGCCGCCGCCGCCGCCGCCGGCTCCGCGCCAGCGGCGCTGCCTGACGCGGCGGCGCCATCACCATCGGGGTCCGCCAGAGCTGGCTCGGCTTGGCAGGCGGCCTGCGCCGTCGCCAGGACGGCGGCGCTGCTGCGTGTGGGCGAGGCGGTGGGCGCACCACTGCTCTGCCTGAGGCGCTTGGGGCCGCGCCTGGGCCTGGGAGGCTGGTGCACCGAGGGCGCCACTGCCGGGCCTTCCGCCCGCGCGGGCACCCCAGGGCCATCAGGCTCGTCGCCGCCGCCCGCGGGCGCCGCGGAGGCGGCGGCTGGCGAGGTGGCGGCGACGGCCGGCGCAGCGGCTGGCGTCGGAGCGGCGGCGGGCGCGCGAAGGGCGGCGGGGGCTGGAGGCGCGGCGGGCAGGGGCGCTGCAGCGGGCGCCAGGGCGGCCTGAGCCGCGGCCCGCCCCGTCTGCCGCGGCCCGGCACGCAACGGCGCCGCCGTGCCTGGGCACGGCGCGGCAGCGAAAGCCACGCCGGCCGCGCTCTGTGGAGGGACCGCGGCGGCGGCTGGGGCCTCGCTCTCGTGCTTCGGCCAGAGCGCTGCTGCAGCGGCGTCCCCCGTAACGCTCGAGTCCACCGCGGGGGACGTCGGATGACCAGGAGCCGCCGCTACAGGCCTCCCCAACAACGCCCAACTCCCTCCAATGCCTCCGCTTTGCAGCTCCGCCTTTCCGTGAAATCTGGGCACAACACCGTTTCACACCTGGGTGTTTGGGGGCCCTGGGGCCCTCGCGCATTGATCTGGCTCGAGAAACGCATCATCAAGATGGGGCTCAGGGCTCTGGTCGCGG
Organism: Prorocentrum cordatum; assembly: GCA_963575745.1. Taxonomy (NCBI): domain Eukaryota; class Dinophyceae; order Prorocentrales; family Prorocentraceae; genus Prorocentrum; species Prorocentrum cordatum. Next base: position 656,331 of record CAUYUJ010018549.1, read on the forward strand.
CTGTCCCAACATGTTCTGCCCGTCGCCTGCACCGTCCGCGCAGATTTCTTGGGCCGACGTTCGTCACCCCCGAAAGGACGGCGCCTTCGGCGACGGCCCCGGGGTGCCCCGCGCCCACGCGGGAAATCTGCGCGGGCCTCCGCAACTGTAGTTTTGCTGAAATGCCGTGCTGTGATGTCCCGAATCCTGCAGCTCCTCGCCACCCTCCCCATGGCGCTCTTCCTCCCTGTGGGACCTCTGGCCCACGACCCTCTGAAATTGCCGACGACGGGTCTCAGTGTTCCGCCCTTCGCCTGCGCCGTCCGCTCTCTGCCTGGCCCCAGCTGTCCACTTCCACGCCCTGCGTGTCCTTTCTGCGGGGAGCCACTGTGTGATAGCAACTCGCCATCGCTCGGACGTCTATTCCCTGTGCATTTTTTGGTTTCGTGCGCGCTTTTTGCGCCAGATGATCCAGGATGCTCCTCGATGGTCTCAGATGCACACGTCCGAGCGATGCAAAGCCAATGGTTCGTCCCCCCCTTCCAACGTCACCGTTACACGCAGGGCAGCCTGAATATCGCTGGGCCCGGCCAGACACACTGAAGGCCACTGTAGGAGAGAGGTCGGATTATAATGTACGTGCAAAGCGGCGGGCGGTTGAGCACCCACGGACCCAAGGGGTAAAGTAGGTGTCGTCATGTGAAGCCCACGATTTCTGAGGGGGGTGGGGGAGCTCCCGGGCAAAACGAGCCCCCCCTCCCTTCTCAGAAATCGTGGGGCGTGGGGGTCGGGCTCACATGTGGTCACCAATAACCGCCGTGCATGCCTCGAGGCCCGTCGTAAGCGCGTTCGAACTTCCGCGCTGCTGGGTGAGCGTTCCACCGGACAAACTCTCCCCAGCCTTCGGCTCACGGGCTTTCTTGCCCAATCCAATCCATCTTATCTTGTCCAGCCCACACTGTCCCATCTTATTTATCCCGCCCAATCCAATTCACCCAGCCCAATCCATCAATTCATTTGTTTCTGCGCCTGCGGCGGGCTAATCCAATCCATCCTATATTATCCCATCCACTTTTCCGATTCGACCCATCTTGCCGTATCCAATGCATCTTATCCAGTCCACTCCAATCCACCCAACCGAATCCATCAATTCATTTTTGTCGGTGCCTGCGGCGGGCTTTAGTATCAAACCCAGCGTATCTGATCAAATCCATCTTGTCCAGTTCAATCAACCTTATCATATCCAACTCATCTTGTCCCATCTTATCTTACCCCGCCCAATCCAATCCATCCAACCCAATTCATCAACTCATTTGCGGCCAATCCCAACCATCTTATACTATCAGATCCATATTTTCCAACGCAGCCCATCTTATCTTTTCGAACCCGTCTTATCCACCATCCAATCCACCGAACCCAATCCATCAATTAACTTTTGTCGGCGCCTGGGCGCGATCGCGGCAGACTGCGAGGCTCGAGCGTTCGGCGCCCCTGCCGTTCGGAAGCCGCCCCCATGGCGTCCCGCCGTCCGCCTGCCATGGCGTCTCCCGCGGCGCGCAGTGTCAATCCCGGGTGGGAGTTTGATCTCAATCGCCCCCCAACCTCCTCATCGCCCGCAGGGCGGTCGTATAGGTATGGCAGAAGATCCTGGCTTGGACGCCCACGGTGTGAAGGCCGCATTCTCAGGCAGGTCCCCGACGGCTGCTCGGAACGATCTCGGCACTCCCGCAACGTTCTCAGCGATACGCAGCTGTTTGACCGTGAGCCTATCCATCCCTAGCGGCGCTCCACCACCTCACCCCGCCGCCGCCTCTTCCTTCTCCTCCTCCTCGTCCTCCTCCTCGTTTTCCTCCTCCTCCTCCTCCTCACTCTCCTG
>CAUYUJ010018549.1:663185-710685 GCA_963575745.1 Prorocentrum cordatum
CTCGGGACTCCTTAGGAGTCCCCAAGGGATCGTTGGCAATCCTTCGGTTTCCTGGGGATTCCATGGAGAGCCCCGAAGGATTGCGTAGAGAACCCCGACGGATTTCCTAAGGGGTCCTCAGGATTCCCAATTGTTTCCTTTGGGTTTCTTTGCGTACTTTTGGGTTTCCTTGGGGTTCCCGAGGAATCCCCGACAGATTCCTCAGTATCGGACTCCTTCGGAATCTCGAAGGACCCATTAGAATTTCCGCAGGATTCCGTGACAAACTAGAATGCTCCCATGAAGTGCCCTGGTGATCCTCTTACGCTCCTATGAGGATTCGTGGAGGTCCTACATGGTTCCGATTGGGTTACGCAAGGAACCTTTACGGTTCCGAAGAAGACCATCGATCATCCCTGCAAAACCTATAGGTGCCTTCCACAACCTGATGGGAGCCCTCTACGAACCCTGCAGAACCCTGTAGGCGCCGCATGGGAACTTTATAGGATCCCGACGGAACCAACCTCATAGACCCTGCTCTAAAGAGAAGAACACTCCCTACCGTTCCCCCCTTTCCTGGCCAGGTGGGGGGGGAGGGGGGGTAGGGCTTTTGTTTTTGGAGGTGGGTGAATCGGAACATGGGGCGCCCTCGTAGGGCCTCTATCAAAAAGCAGAAGAATACGAATGACAAACAATAACCATAAAGGGGAACCATACTACAAATGAGCATCAAAAGAAAACGACGACTCATGAAAATAATAAGAATGCGGATCTTGATAACCACGTTAATACTCACAAAACTATGCGCAACAGAAATTAACAAAATAAGAATAACCAGGCGACGAGCATAATCACCAAACGAAGTGTGCGAGGATGTCCTGGAACGGCGCTGGACTCCTCCCCCTCCTCCAGCCCGTCAAATTGCTCGCTACTCCTTCCCCTCCTCCCTCCACCTCCCCCTACGTTGCTTAGCATGGAGGAAGCGGGTCCTGAGGGAAACTTGTCCTGGACGCCAGGTCCTGCCCCCAGAGCAAGCTTTGTCCTCCTGTGAGTCGTTTCCTGACAGTCCCGGGGCCCGTGGAGGATCCTGAGAGCTTGAAAACGGGGAGAAGCCTGAGACCCGTTTCCCTCAAGACCGGCTTCCCCCATGGCGACTTCGGAGATCTACTGACCCGGGTCAATACAGACCCAGGCCAGTCAGGCTTTGCAAGATCCGGCAAAAGCCTGCAGGATCCTGCAAGATCCTGCGACCTGACTCGGGTCAGTGCAGTCCCGCATCTTGCAGGATCCTGACGAAAACTTGCGCTCTGGCCGACCCCCGTTTGCATTGACCCCCGTCTCTTCCCAGACCTCCGACGCCGTGCCTTTTTCGCTACGTCAATCCCAGGAGGTCTGGATCCCTTCCCCGGGACCGGTTTTTCATCCTGACTTGCTTTTGGCGGCCGAAAATAAGGGAAAACCTCGCGTCGTGACTTCTCCACCACGCGAGGAGGTCTGGGCTGAGCCCCAGCGACGTAAGCCTCCCCCCCTCCCCGCCTCTCGGCGGCCGGCGCACGGGGCGCCGCCGCCGCGGGCAGCGCCGCCTCCTGAGGCGCCGCCGCGGCACTCGCGGGCGGCGGCCCGCCGGGCTGCCCTGGCCTCGGCGGCCGCAGCACCGGGGGGTCCAGGCTCGAGTGGGGGTGGAGGAGCAGCAGAAGGGCCGAAGCACAGAAAGACATCGCGCACTTCGAAGAAGGAGAGGTAAGCATGGGCCGCAGGATAATGAACATCGAAGAAAAACAGGAATAATCAATCACAGCAATACGAATGAGTCATGCTTACGAATCGTAATTCTAATAGGAGAACAATGATAATAACGATGGGTATTAGATCAATGATGATAATCCTGCTTTTAATGAAAATAGCCTTCATATGACTGATACGACTAACAATAATACGAATGTGATAGTCGTAATGATAATAAGAAGACGGAGAAGAATAATGGTCCAACGCTGATCCAAGAAATCCGCGCGGAGCTTCGAGAAATGATGCTCATGCGGCTTGCTGTTCCTCGAAGCGGGGATCCAGGCTGCCCCTCGGGGTTTCTGAACATCGCCAACTTGCCAACTGATGGGGCCGGGAACCCACGATTCGAGGCGCAACCGCTGACAAGCGCCCCAAAGCGAGAAAACCTCCGAGAACCCGTGAAAACCTGCTCCCTCCCTCTTCCTTCGACGACGTGAACACAGCCAGGTCGGCACGGCGAACACCTGCCGCACAAGTTGGCAGCGCCCTGGCATCAGGGGCCAGCCGGCGCCACTTCTGCAAGGAACGTCCACTGCCTCAGAGAACTGGGGCCCCAGAACCTTCCCAAACGCCCCGCCAAAAGACCTTCAATGCCCAAAAACCCTCTCGGGATTCAATCCTGGAGCCTCGGTGCTCAGGAGGAGCGGGTGACTTCCCTAGTGGTGATTCCCCCTGGGGGCCCTGCGTGGAAATGGCCTAGTCTCAATGGTCCTGCCCTCTCCCATGCCCGCGGGAAGCCGGGCGGTACCCGAGGCCGGGACGGTCTCCTGCCGCCGTGCGCGCCCCTGCAGGCCTTGACGTGCCTGGCGCGCGCGGGCCTCTTCCTCCTGCTGCTGCTGGCCGTCGACGCCGTCGCCGTCGCTGTCTGTTCTCGTCCTTCTCTGTCGTCGTCCGTCGTGGTCGTGGTCGTCGTCGTTGTCGTCGTCGTGGTTGTCTTGTTCCGCTGCCGTCGCTGTCGTCGTCGTCGCCGTGTGCGGTTTGTTCTCGTCCTCCTCTGTCGTCCGCCGTCCGTCGTCCGTCGTCCATCGTCGTCGTCGTCGTCGTCGCCGTCGCCGTCGCCGTCGCCGTCGTCGTCGTCTTCGTCGTCGTCGTCGGTCGTCGGTCATCATCGTCGGCGTCATCGTCATCCTGTTCCGCTATCGTCACTGTCGTCGTCGTCATCGCCTTTAGTTCTCGTGCCTCTGGCCAGCCCCGAGGGTGGGCGGGGGGAACGAGGGTATGCGTTTGAGTGATCGTGCGTGTGTGTGTATGTGTGATTGTGTCTGTGTGTGGAGGAGGAGGAGGAGGAGGAGGAGGAGAAGGAGGAGGAGGAGGAGGAGGAAGAGGAGGAGGAGGAGGAGGAGGAGGAGGAGGAGGAGGAGGAGGAGTCTGTGTCTTTGCTTATTTGGAATCTTTGCGGGCCACCTGGGAAGCGTCCACCTCGGCACTGGCGGGCCGACGGGCTCCACACGTGTGCACGCCAGAATGGAGGGGGGCCCGGCGGTCTTACACTGTCCCCCGGGAGCGTGGCTGAAATGGGGCGTCGCGGCTTCTCGGGCTCCATGACCTTCTTGATGATGCATGTTTCATGTTGCGTGTAGGAGACTTGCGCAGTATGGAAAGTTAGTATCTGGTGACGCACTATTGCCTGTCATGAATATGTGTATATATATCTATACATATATATATATATATGTATAATTGTTCTTCCCCCGACTGGCGCAACTTCCGAACTTGTCCTTATCGGCAAGGGCCCCTGACTCTCGCACTTCCCCGCTCCCTGGACCACAACAGAAATTATTATAAGACTGCTCGCTCGACGTTGCCCGCGTGTCGTTCAATATGTAGAACCCAAACCCTCGACACCCACTCCATTCGTCTGCGATCGGACCCCCTTAGGGGGTATGTCTTCCTTGCCTTCCACGTGTGGTTGGCGTGGCCACTAATACAAGATAGGGAAGAAGGAAGCGGCAGAGGGCGAGATCGAGGAAAGGAGGCGGAAACCATATTGGAGGGGGGGCAAGGAGGAAGAGAGGACAACTGAGGGCGAAGAAGATCTAGCAGGGGGGCGAGGCGAGAGGAACCATCATCATGGCAAGCGGAGCCCGACGGGCGGGCCTGCCCCAACTGGCGGGCCGAATCGGCGGGGCGTGGAGGCGTGCGGGCGAGCTTCTGTGCATGCAGACGGGCAGGCGCTCACGGGCGCGTCGGGCAGGGGGGACCCTGGCGGGCGGCCCAGGCGGGCGGACCCGCAACGAGCAGGTCGGGCGGGGCCTCGGAAGTTGCGGGCGGGCTTCCAAACGAAACATTTGGGCGAACCCTCAAAGGCCGGCTGGGTGGGCTGACCAAAACCAAAACGGGCGGGTCGGGCGGGCGGGCCCTCACGAGAGGCTCTCGTGGGCAGGGTGGTGAGGCAAAGTTTGTGCACTGTGTGGACATCACAGGCGAGAGCGCGAGTCCTGTTGAAATGTTGAGGCAGTCTCACGCGAGGGTGCAATGCCTGAACGTCGAGAGCACAGCTCCTCAGTAAATGCGAAGATGTCTTCGGCAGGAGCGCGATTCCTGGGTAAATTGTCAAGTCTCCAGCGAGCGAGCGAGCGAGCGAGCGCGATTCAGAACATTTTGCGAGGACGTATCAAGCTGGGGTTGTTGTAATCCAGAGGCCCAGAACACAGTTTGAGGCTTAAGTTCTCCCCTGTTGGAAAAAACAAGCAACAGGGTGCGAGCCCCAGAAGTGGGCACTTCAACTGACAAAATACGAAAAGGGCACCGGACGAGGGTGTCAACAAGAATGACAATTTAGACGTCTTGAGAATCCGTCGATCATTGATCCAATAATCGTAATCTCGCCTGGGACCTGCGCGCAATGTCGATTCTGACAGTCAAGACCCGCGCTCTCGCCCAGGACCTCGCTGCCACTCACCTGCGCACCCTGCCTCTCCACTCTCGTCGGCCAGCCCGGGCGGGAATTGAGAAGGGGCGGGCGGGCCTTCTCAGAAGGCTCGGGAGTCCCCTGGCCTTCTGAAGAATGTTCTGAGCCTTCCCCGAAGACACAGGAAACCTCTCAGAAGGACGGAGGCCTTCCCCCCCCGGGCGCGCCGCCGACGCTCAGGCACTGCCCTCCCGCCTGGCACTTCCAGCGGCCTGCCACAGAAGCACGCCCTGATTGAGAATGGACCGACTGTCCTGGCATTCCTACAGTCCTACCACGAAATGTTCTTAGAACCCAAGAATCTTCCAAGAAAACACAATGCTCTTAGAACATTGGCCGTGTTAAGACAAGACAGCCTCAACCAGACATGTTCCAAGAACCTTTCGCGGAAGCCACAAAAGGCTCTCAGAACATTGTTTGGTAGGGCTGTAGGCGAGCCCCGACGCTTCGCCGCTGCTTGACCTGATGCCCTCCCTCGGGGGCACACGCCCGGCGTGGCCGTCGGGGCTCGCCCGCCCGACCCGCCCGGCAACGTCGGCCCACTCTTTTGGCTGGGAGACCGCCCGCCCGCTTTCGGGCCCCGCTCGCGCGAGCCGCCTGTGAGGTCGGCTACACGCAAGAGTGACCCTGGGCAAGAGTGACCTCTAGTGCGCGGCTTCCTGGGGGCCGCAAGGGGACCAAACCTGGGCGCGCAAGCCGCTGCTACCGCTTCGTTTTCAGCCACCCGAGGGCCCATCTGTGCCCGCACCAAAGGCCACTCCGGCGAAAGGCCACTCTTACGTCTAATCGACTTCAGGCCCCGCTCGCGCGAGCCGCCTGTTGGGGCGCGCCCCGCCCGACCCGCCCGCTCCGCCCGCCAGGGCACGCTCGCCGGGGACCGCCCGCCCGCCCGGGCCGTCGGGGCCCGCTCGCCCGGCCTGCGCGCCACGGCGCCCGCCCGCCCGCCTCGCCCGCCTGCCAACACCACCCGGTTGTCTGCCCGAGTCGGCGTTCACTGAAGCAGCCCAAGGACACACAAATGAATACACACAAATCACAAGATCCACCATATGTTTCCATGTGTTTTGGATTTTCGTCTTCCCATCCATTTCCCATATTTCCCAGCATTTTCGAAGGAATCGACAACGCATTGGGTCTGTGTGTTTTTCCCCCTCCTGATTCGCCCAGTTCCAGATACGAGAAAGAGAAGCCACCCCCCAGAGGGGGTACGCACGTGGACTGTGCGGGCGGGAGATGCAGACTTCGGGGTGCACGTGTCGAACGACGCGTGAGCAGATGAGCACGAGCCTTACTGAAATGCCTGCTGTTCCTCTTGTTGCCCTTTTTGATATCACCGTGGCCTGGCCCACCCGCGAATCACCCAACGGGCGACCCAACCGCGACCGGCCCGCGACCCACCCTCGACCCGCCCACGACCCGCCCCACGACCCAGCAGCGACCCCCTGCGGCGCTCTGAAGCATCGCGGCTCGTCGACTGCCCGACTCACCCGGGCCGTTTTCCAATCAGATTGGCGCCCGCGGCGGGCGGATGGCTCAGAGTGGAAGTCGGCGCCTGCGGCAGGCTTCCGAACATTGGCGCTCGAGCCCCCCGCAGGCGCGGCAGGGCAGCCCTGGCGCCCCCGACTCCTCTCCGCAATTGCGACGCTTACGGCCGTCTTGTTTTCAGAGCGTGTCGTGGCGGCGGCCTCGGAGACCCGCTATGCCCTGCGAGCCGACGTCGTGCCGCTCCGCTCGGCAGGAGGACGGCAAAAGATCGGGAAGTTGACACTTTTGAGCAGGGACCAACCGTCCGGGCATTCCTGTAGGCCTACTACAAAGTGCTCTCATAACCCAAGATTCTTGTAAGAACTAAACCAAAGCTCCCAGAACGTAAGCCCAATGTGTTAAAACAAGACAGCCCAAGCCAGAGATGTTCTGATAACATTTCGTGCAAACCTCAAAAGGGTCCTTAGAACAGCCTCTGGTGGGCCAATAGTCAAGTCGCGACGCCTCGCCACTTCTTGACACTGGGGAACTTGGACGAGCTGGAAATGCTGCGCCGAAGCGTGGATGGGCCAGAACCGGCGGCGCGACACGCATAGCAAACGTTCCTGACTGCAAATAAATCCAAGGCAGGATGAGGACAAATCCAGATAAGCATTCTAATTGGGAGTCTCCGAGAGCAGGCGGGTCTGGAGGATATATACGGCGCCGCGGCCATCCCAGAGCGCTCCGGAGTGCTTTGAGAGCGTTTCGGAACGCTCTGGAGCGCTTTATCCTCATCCTCAGCCTGCCTGATGGGTGGTCGGGTAGGCGCTGACCCGCGTCAGCGCCAACCCGTGCCAGGACCGGCGGGGCGACACGCTCAGCAAACGCTCCTGGCCGCAGGTGTGCTTTTGTTCTGACGGCCGTGCCTCTCTGGTGGCCCCCTGCGCTGCCCCACCTTCGGCAACCTGCACTCTCCCGCTCAACCTGGGAGTACACTGGCATCCGGTAGTAGACTGGCTCCCGGTGCCTGAGGCTGCGTACGCGCCCTTCGTGGCGTAGATCCTCTACCCATCGGTTGGAAGAAGCAGGTAGAACCATGAAGTAGGAAGGCGGTGAAAGTAGACTGGGCTTCCACGCGCCCCCTGAAGCGGACGGACACGGTGAAGCCACTCGATCATTGAAGCAAGAAGGCGCCTAAAGTAGATTGGAACTGGGAATCCCACAATAGTTGTGGATGCCACGACAATGTACACCCTAACAGTCCAATCATTGAATTTAACATGTGTTAACATGTCGGAACAATGTTCTAAACGTGTTTTTTGTGTATGTTTGGAACATGTTTAACACATGTTTTAGACATCTGGGAAGTATTTGGCGACGTGCTTCCTCTCCATTGATCGCCCTCCACAACACAACACCTACTTTCAACGACCGATGGGTACGCCCAAGGCCTCCTCTCACCCTGCGGCCGCCCTCTTATCTTCCAGCTGTCCTGTGGCATCCACCGCCCGGCGCGGCCCGTCGGCCGCTCGAGCGCGCTAGCGCCTGCCCTCGCTGCTGACGGAGCGTCCTGGCTCTGGTCCCTATAGGAGGCAACTGCTGGGAAGTTTTATCCGGAAAGATCAGGGATGCTTAAGCCCCATTCGGGAGCTGTTGCGCCGGAGCGGGCCCCGGACTAAGCAGGATTGGGCCGGATTAGGCGGGACTAAGCGAGATGGAGCCGGATTAAGCGGGATTGAGCTGGATTAAGCCGGATTTCGGACCAGGGCGAGAACAGAATTTGACCTCCCAGGAGTTGCGTCCGAATGGCCCCAACGCCCCCCCGCCGCCACAAGCACAGCTTGTGACAAGCGCAGCCCGTGCCGACGGCCTGCCGTAGTCGGCAGTCCTGTGCCGGCTCCCGACTGGCCGCCCGCGTTCTGCTCTGGGGTCCCAGGCCCTCCGCCCCTGCCTGCCTGCCTGCCTGGAGGGGAGGGAGGGGGGGGGGGAGGAGGCAGTGCCAGGCGAACACGTCTTGTGATGCTGCTTGTTCCTGCCAGGGGGGGGGCAGGGGAAGCCTCCGGGGACCCTCTGGAGGCCACCGGACTGCTGTGGCGGCCGTGTGGAGCCTCTCTGGTCCTCGAGCCGAGAGGCCTCTGGGGGCCCTCTGGAGACCACCAGATTGCTCCAAACCGGACGTGCCGACCCCGGGCTCGGGCGGCCCCGGGATTGAGACCTGCAGGGGCGGGTTTGGGGAGACAGGGAAACTGCCCCGGGATGAGGACCCAGGGCGGCCCTGGGATGAAGGCCCAGGGCGGGGGGGGGGGGGTAGAAAGAGGAGGACGAAGAGGAAAAAGGCAGAAAGAAAAGAAAGAGGGGGGGCCATTTCTCGTCCTCCTGATCCTCGTCGTCGTTTGCATGTCTACACTCGCGCCGACCCTGCGCGGTGCTTCGAGTGTGCGGCGCGCATCATGTGGGGAAGGCAGGCGGGGCGGGCCCTCCCCCCGAGGGAGCAGGAGGCCTCCAGCGAAGCCTGGAGCCAACCGGACAGAGCGCGTGACACCTGGAGTGCTCGTCGATCGAAGGCCCCGTTGGAAAGTCGGCGGCCTGGGGGCGGGCCTTCTCAGAAGGATCAGAAGGCCCCCAGCCTTCCGAGAAGCTTTCTGAGCCGTCTCCGAAGCCATCCATCCGGGGGCTGCTCAAAGTCGGGGGGGGGGCTTCCGAGAAGGCCTGCCCCCCCTTCTCTACCCCCCTTGGCACGCCGCCGATTGAAGTGTGCCGAGCCTCCCTGGCCCTATCTGTCGGAGGTTGGGAAGGAGGAGGAAGAGGAGGAGGAGGAGGAGGAGGAGGAGGAGGAGGAGGAGGAGGAGGAGAAGGAGGAGGAGGAGGAGGAGGGGGGGGAGAAGGACGGGGGAAGGAGGAGGAGGAGGAGGAGGAGGAGGAGGAGGAGGAGGAGGAGGAGGAGGAGGAGGACGGGGGCTGTGCAGAGGCGAGACGACTTGCCCCGGTGGAGGGCACGGTGCGTGAGCTCGTTCGGGTCCCGCCCGGACCCCCGCGCGGTGCTACCCAGGTTGTCCCGGGGTGATGCCGCGCTCGGCGCGTGCCCTGGGGATTCTCTCGTGGCCGTAGGAGTTGGGGGAAGGATGGCGATGCTGCTGCTGCTGATGATGATGACGATGACAGTGGCGGTGATGACGATGATGACGAAGATGACGATGATGACGACGATGACGATGATGACGACGATGATGATGATGCTGATGATGATGATGCTGCTGCTGCTGATGATGATGATGATGCTGATGCTGATGATGATGATGATGATGATGATGATGATTATGATGCTGATGCTGATGATGGTGATGATAATGCTGATGCTGCTGCTGATGATGATGTTTCTTAGGTTTTGGCTGGTGCTGATGATAATATCGAATGCGAATGCTGTGTATGATGGCGGGGGGGAAGAAGGAGTAGGATCATGAAGGGTAGGAGTGAGAGTGGAAGTGCAAGTGGGGTACGAGGATGAAGAGCGGTTGCAAGGCCGCGTTTCGCCCAAACCTGCGACACCAGGGGGATCTTAGCTCCTGCGGATCCCTGGGCAAGCACAGGGGGCGCCGCCCTCAGTAAGAGCACATCTTGTAGTCGCGCACCACCCGCGGGGGCGAGGTGCGCTCGATCTCATTGTTCCCACGCCGCTTCTTCTGGTGGCCCTCCTGCGGAACGAAGGCCTGCGTGGTGACGATCTGCGCTGAGCCCCGCTTGGTGACAGACCCTACCTTTGCCCACACCTGTGCAGGGGTAAAGACAGGAGGGGACCAGTTCAAGGGGGGAAGCCTCGACCTTGAATCGGCCATACCTTGCTGGTTGCTCGGCGATGGGCCTCCGATCGCGATTCCTCGAAGTCCAGCGGGGCAGGCTATCGGGCCGCTATCGGCGATGCATGGGCGATGGGGTGTCGATGCTTCCCCCCCTGGAGCCTATCCCCCCTAGGGTTGCCCCCTCTGGCATTTGGGTCATAGCTGGGGCCCCTGGCGGCCGTTCGGGACGATCTGGGCACCCCCGGAACGCCCCTGGCGAGGTGCAGCCGTCGGAAGGCATCCCGAGGCCAGAACACCGCCGACCGAGAGCCGACGAAAACGCCCGAAAACCTCAAACCTCGACCCCGTGAGCACCTGCGGCAGAGGCAGCTTCATCGCCTGGAACGCGGTGTGTATGCGGTGCGACTCGTCGGGCGTGAGCTCCCCGCGCCTGCGGAGCGCCTCCTGGCCGAGCGGGCGAAGGGCGCCCTCGTCGTCCACGCCCAGCGCCTGGTGGGAATAAGGGAAGGGGACACCACCACCACCACCAGGGACCACCACCAGGGACCACCACCCCTGGTGGTGTGGTTCCCCCCTCTCGCTCCAGACATCCCCCATCCCCACCTCGGGGAGGCATCGTGGACCTCTGCGGTGGAGGTGGCCCCCCTAGTGGTGTCGCTTCTCCATCTCCGCGACCTTGAGGCCCTCGGACATCTCCACGAGGTCGGTGGCGGAGCAGCCAGCGTGCACGCCCTCAGCCTTGAGCCTGTGGAGGGATGCGCCGCTTGGCGGTCCTCCAGCGCATTGAGCAAATCAGGACGTCGTTTTTGTTTGTTTGTTTGTATTGTTGTTGTTTTCCGTTTTCGGCCTCTGGGGTCCCTCGCCAGGCCCTGGAATAGGTGGCGACATCCGAACCCTGCCCCCACCAACCATCATTACTCATGAATCGATGGTAGGCGGGGTAGTGTTAGGATTTCGCCACGTTTCGAAACTTCCGAACCCTGCCCCGTCGGGTTGCCTGAATCGTTGATCGGCGAGGGTCGGGTTCGGATTCCGCCGCCGAGTGGGGGTCCCAAACACCAAGCCTCCAACCCGTTGGCGTGCTTGCTCGTGTTTGGCCTCGGTGCTCCCTCGCCGGGCCCCGGAAACGTCACGAAAAACAAGTCAGGATGAGAAGCCGCGGGGAGGAGGAGGAGGAGGAGGAGGAGGAGGAGGAGGAGGAGGAGGAGGAGGAGGACTGCGCATGGAAAACTGTAAAGCATCGGACGTCGGATAACGGTGCAGCCTCGCCGAAAGGACGGGGGCCCGTCTTCGGGCCCCCGGGCTATCGAACTAATCTGCCACCGTGCCTCTGGACAAGGGGTGGGCGTGTCTTCAAGTCCTTTGCCGAATGCCTAACCCCTGGGACCTCAGTCCTCGGTCTTGAGGACTCGTCAAGGGGCTCCCGGGTCCCGGCGTGTCACCTGGGCTCCGGCGCGTCGCCCCGCGCGACTTATTCTGTCCCAAGGGGGCCCCAAGACGGGCCAAGAGGGCCCCAAGCGGTCCCCCAAGACGGTCCAAGAGGGCCCGAGTCGCCGAAAGATCGTTCCAAGACGACCAAGATGGCCTCAAGACGCCCCAAGTGGCCTCCAAGACGCCCCAAGAGGCCTCCAAGAGGCCTCCCACGAGGGCCCGAAGAGGCAAACATGATTGATTTCTGTAGGTTTTGACATGCTGGTGCGTTCTCGCCTTTTTGTTATCCGACGCTCCAAATCCCCCCACGCGGCCCACAAGGCCACCCCTAAACTGCCAAAGGGGCCTCCAAGATGGCCCCAAGACGGCCTAAGAGCGCCCCAAGACGGACCCAAAAGGGGCCCACGAGAGGGATCACTAACAGAAAATCCGAGCCTTCCGCCCCAAGAGGCCCCCAGGAGGACCCAAGAGGCGCCCAGGAAGTCCCAAGAGTCCCCCAAGAGGCCCCGAAAGGCCCCCACGAGGCCCAAAAGAGGTGTCGAAAAGGCCCCAAAGAGGCCCAACACGGCCCCCATGAGGCTTCCAAACTGCCTCCAAGAGGCTCCCGAGAGGCCTCCACCGCGATCCCAACGAACATCCAAGAGGCTTCATACCCACAACCCAGGTACGGTGGAGGGATAGGCCGAAGGCCATTCGGTATCTGGGCCGGAAACTATTCCAGGGGAATCGGTCGGGACCTCTGGGGCCGCGGATGGAAACGAACACCGATCGGAGCATGTCAAGAGGCTCGGGGCTCCTCAGGAAGACATCGCCGCACGGTTCGCCACCGCACGGTTTTGGGACCCTGGAGGCCCGCAGCCATCGGAGACGCCCTCGGAGAACCACCTGGGGCCCAGCATCCCCGCTGACTCCCCACACGGTGCGGTGCCTCCGAACCACCACCACGCCCAGCCATGACCATCCCTGGGCCCTGGCGCGGTGTCTTCTTGCCCAGCTGGCCGAGGCCAGGAAAAGCCAAGCAGCTGCAATCACCGTGCTACCACAAGGAAGAGACGGAACGATGGAACGAAGGAGCTCCCTTGGCCACGGCGAGCCTCGGCCACGATTGGACTCCTCAACCGAATTCGAAAGAGCGGCACGACAACGGGGGCACCTCGCGAGCTAAACAACGGTCCTTGTCTCAGCGTCTTGACTGTATACTACAGGCTCGGGAAGGTTTCCTCCTAACGCCGCCACGCGCGCCCATGCCGACTCACAACGTGTTGGGGATGTTCATACCCATTCCGCCCGTCCAGAATGGGCACTCAAAACTCACAGGGTCGATACTTCGGTTTATACAGATCCACCACACGCGAACTGGGCCCGAAGCAGGCCAAACCAGGGCCAAACCGGGCAGACATGTGAGAACGTCTCAAGCGAAACCGGGCCCAAACCAGGCCAAACCAAAGCCAAACCAAGCAGACTTCGAGAACGTCTCAAGCGAAACCGAGCCCAAACCATGCCAACATTAAAGCCAAACCAAGCAACTTTTGAGGATGCCTCAAGCGAAACTGGGCAACAACCAGGCCCAACCAGAGCCACACCAGGCAAATTCTGAGGACGTCTCGAGCGAAACCAAGCCCAAACCAGGGGCCAAACCAGGCATATTTTGAGGATGTCGCGGGACGCGCGGCCAAACCAAGCCAAAGCAGGCTCCATCCGTTCTGTTTATCACCCCAGGGTCCCCCCCACAGGCGGAAGGCCGTTTAGAATTCTGTGGGGGTGGGGGGCGTTTGGACAACGCGTCAGTTGATGCGGACGGGGATGGGCGCAGCAAGCTTCATTTGACTTTCGGGTGTTGTTGGGGCTTTGGTGCGGCGGTAGGAGACGTACGCCCGAGCATGTAGAAACTTCTTGCGCTGGACCCCCCCCGTGGCAGTGCCTCCGGCGCCGCCTCTGGCGCACGATTCGCGCGCGAGGAAAAGGGGCTATCAAATCCCAAGAATCCGTGCGGAAATCCGAGAGTTTATGTCGATGTATACGTTTCTCGTCTGCTTCTTCTTCTGCCTCTTTGTCTTCTTCTTCTTCTTCTTCTTCGACGTGCATGCTCCTGGGGCCCAGGACGGCTCTGCCAGGCACGGCGGTGGCGCGGAGGTGCCCTCTGCGGAGCCTGGCCAGCACCTTCTGCAGCAGGGCCGCGTCGCGCCCTCCCTCGTGCTGCATCGCCGCTATGATCAGCGCGGCGTCCGGGCCGCTCAGCTCGGCGTACCGTCGCCGGAGCTCCTGGGGGAGCTCCTTGCGCCCCTCGAGCTTGACCGAGGCACCCAGCCAGTACAGTCTGGCCAAGCTCTTCACTGGATGCCTGGGAGGAACAAGCGTCTGCACGAACACAACAGCTCCGAGAGTCCGCGTGGATGTTTCTTGGATCGGCGCTGGACCCCACTCCCTGGCGCGCGGAGCGCCCCAGGGGCGCTGGAGGCGTCGCCAAGGGGGCCCAGCGCCGATCCAAGAAATCCGCGCGGATCTCCGGAAGTTGAGGTTTGTGCAGATGTTGTTGATGTTGATATTGATGTTGATGTTGGCGAGAATTCTCACGACTGAAAATAATGATTGTTGATCCCCCCTCCGATGACAATTGTGTGTTTTCAATTGAAGTGCTTCCCCCAGGGCTCGCACCGTGTTTTCTAGCAGGGGAAGTCACTCAGCTCAAACTGCGTTGTTGGCCCCCGAACTACAACAGCAACGGCTCCCGCCGAATACTTCCTCACAATGTATTCCCACATCGCGCTCTCGCGCGGGACGTCCTCACAATTTGTCCAGGAATCGCACTTTTGCGCTGGATTTCCGAACAACTTATTCAGACGCCGCGCCCTCGACATTCAGGAGTCACGCTCTCGCTATGGATTTCGTCACGATTGATTTGAGAATCGAGCTGTCGCTCGAGACTTCCTCGCGATTCATGCAGGACGCACGCTTGAGCAACCCGCCTGCTCGACCTGGCCACATGGGCCCTCCTTCCTGACCCGCCTGGTAGGGTCTACTCGCCCTCTTGGCTTGCCTCCTCTTGCCACTTGACCCATACAATCAGCAAACATCGGGTTTACTTCCAAGCAGAACTTTGGATCGCACTGATCTGTCACGTCTAATCTCCGAGACGTGCGCAGCGGTATCCACCCCCTACATATGAGTGCGCATGAGGAACATTTAGGGCGATCGTGGTTCCCTCTGCTAGTGCTCATCCTCCGCTTCCTCCTCATCCATCCTGCGGTTCAACCTTCCTCATCGTCGTCCTCTTCCTCCTCCTCCTCCTCCTCCTCCTTTTACTCCTCCTCCCTGTCCTTCCAGCGCGATGGACCAGGGGTCGTCCTGGGGCCTCCTGTGGCTTCCGCGAGCCCTCCTGGGACCTCCCTGCGCCTCCCCCAGAGACCACCTGGTGCCTCCTGGGGCCTTCTGCGACCTCCCGAGCATTCCTGGGGCCTCCTGGGACCCCGCGCGAGACATCCGCCTGCGGCCTCCCGGGATCTCCTGGGGCCTCCCGGGATCTCCTGCGGCCGCCTGGGGCCTCCTGGGGGGCTGTGGGGCCCTCTATAAGGAGCCTCGCGCGGGGGCTGAGCAGTGACGACAGTTTCACAGAGGAGCGTCGGTTCGTTTGGAAAGGGGGCGCGGTGAAAATTAACAAATATGACGACAATGCCGCACTTGAGGCCCAAAGCCGTCCCCGGGCCACTGGGCGCGTATCCCGGCCCCCAACCATGTGGTGCGATTTGCCATTTCCCCGCTGTCCCGCCGGACCTCGGGAGGGTGCTATGTCTGGTTTTCCAGATTGTAGCAACGGTGGCTCCCGCCTGGTACTTCCTCACACGTTATTCCAGAATCGCGCTCTCGCGGGGGACGTCCTCACAATCTACAAAGAAACCGCGCTCTCGCGTGGGACGTCCTCGCACTTTATTCATACGCCGCGCCCTCGACACTCAGGAATCAAGCTCTCGTGGATGTCCCAACGATTTATCATGTGGCAATCGCGCTATCGCTCGAACTTCTCTGCGACCCATGCAGGACGAACTTCAGCAGCATGCCTGCCCCTTGCTCCTTCCGTCCATCCGTTCTCTATTTTCCTGCCTTCGGGACTGCACGGAATACACGTTTCAGGTACAAAGAGATACACCCTGCGAAATGCTTTAGAAATCATGGGTTAAGAAATTCATAGTCTCAGAATCTGAATGAACACCCAACATTCTATTAAAATCTTAGGATTTACATTGAAACATTAAGAATAATCGAGACTCTGGTCGAAAACTTAAGTTTTCTTAAGCATCGCCTAAGGTGTACGCCCCGAAGGGGGTACGGTCGAAGACGAAGAGGGCGGGTATCGAGGATTCGGGATATACGTGTTGAATGGCACGCGAGCAGGCAAGAGCCAACAGTCTCAATCTTATTAGTGTGTTGTTGTTGCTGCTGTTGCTATTGTTGCTGTTGCTGCTGCTACTGTTGTTGTTGTTGTTGTTGCTGCTGTTGTTGTTGGGGGTGTTGTTGTTGTTGTTGCTGTTGCTGTTGTTGTTGTTGCTGTTGTTGTTGTTGTTGCTGTTGTTGTTGTTGTTGTTGTTGTTGTGGTTTTTGTTGTTGCTACTATTACTCGTTCTCTAAGTTTTCGTTTTCTTCTTGTTCGGCTCCATACTTATTGTCATTGTTCGGGTGCCTCCAGCTGTCCGCGTCGAGCAGCGAGAAGACGCGCCCGAGAACGTCCTTCTGCGCCTCGGGCTCCTGCATCCCCATGCGCCGCAGGCCCTCCAGCGACAGCAGCAGCGTGTCCACGTCCTCGTCCCTGCGCGAGGCGACGCCGTAGCCCGCAGCCTCCTCCTGCAGCTTCGCCGCCAGTCGCAGCACGGCCTTTTGCACGCGGGAGGGCCGGTCGAGACGGCGGCGGCCCGCCCGCGGTGCTGTTCGTCCTGCTGTGGCCACCCGGGGTCTTCTCGTCCCCACGCCTGGGCCCGCCTCGAAAAGCGGGTTCGGGGCGGACCCGTCGCCGTCGGGGACAGGCGTCCCGACGGCGGAAGCGTCTGTTTTGTACCGTTCTTCGCCCGTCGACTCTTGGAACCTCGGAGGAGCTCATCGGCAGGACCTGCGCGGAAACCCTGAGCCGCAGCCGGCCCGGCTGTCGAGGGGGAAGGGGGGGGGGGTCAGCGTCGAGGCTTAGCAACAGGCATCGAGGGACGTCCCCGACGGCGACGGGAGGGGCCGATGCTGGACTGCCGTCCTTCCTGGGCCTCCTGCGGGCTTCTGGTTCCCACGCACGGGTCCGCCTCGGAAGACGGGTCGGGACGGACTCTGGGAGGGGCCGATGCTGGGCTGCCGTCCTTCCGGGGCCTCCTGGGGGCCTATCGTCCCCACGTCTGAGTCCGCCTCGGACAACGGGTCGGGATGGACCGACCCTGGGAGGGGCCGATGTTTGAGCGGATCTGGGCTTGGCGGGAGCGCTGCCGCTGTCTCCATGGACCCTCCTCCGAGCCTTGTCGGCAGCCCACTCCTTCCTCGTGCGTGCCGTAGACCGCTTGGCGACGTAATACAATGCCTGTGCGGCCCAGCGCGAGTCCCAGGAGGTGTCAATGGCTGCCCGCACCACCTGTACCGTGGCCGTGGCGGACTTGGCTGCCAAGATCTCCTTGCGCAGATGGTTCAGCTTAGCGGTTGCGACGTGGGCCTTCTTGGCGGAGGCGGCAGACGAAGGCGGTGCGCTGGCCTTCGGCTTCGGGGCGGGTCCCTTCGCTGTCGCCTGGGCACCGACCGGAGCTGGCTTCGGTTCCGTCTTCTGCTCCTCCTCCTCCTCCTGCTCTGGGGTCGGGCGAAAGGGGGGGAGTAGCAAAGGGAGGGGAAGCGAACCGGCTCACGCAGCCGATTTCCGTGGCGCCTCTCGGCGCGGGAGGCGTGAGGCGCCAACGTATCGAGGAAAACGCCCGGCGGCGGAGTCGAAACCAGCCGCATGTTGCAGATTCGTGCCCCCGTTCGCAATTCCCTCCTTTCTGACTGACGACCCGGGTGATCCTCGTCGTTTGGCTTTCGAGTCTTAACTCGGAGCTCTGGCGGCCGTTCGGGACGATCCAGGCACTCCCAAAACGCTCTCGGCGAGGCGCACCTGCTGGAAAGCATCCCGAGGCTGGGAAATCTTCGAGGACGGACGAAAACGCGAGAAAAACTCAAACCTCGAACCCCGAACTGCTGGCGTGCCCCAGGAGGGGAAGCCAAATTCGGCTACACGCCAGGGTGACCCAATGCGAGAACGGCATTCGGTGCGCGGTTTTGGGGGGGGGCGCAGGGAAGCCAACCCGAAGCGCGCAGGCCGCATCGCACGCCGCGATCGGGGGACCCCCAGTGCGACCGCACCGAAGGTCGCTGCAGCGCAGGGTCACCCTCGCGTGCAGTCGACCCAATGCGGGATAAACACTAACCCGAATCAACACACAGACCCGGGTCGGCGCCAGGGCCCAGTCGCGAAGCCGGCCTCTGGCCGCTCAGTGCTCCAGAGTCGGGGTCAGCGGAAGGCGGCATGAGGGAATCGGCCCCACGTGGTGCACAAACCCGGGTGAGAGAGGGTGTGTTGGCCGACCCCCGTTACTTGCCATCGCTCGGACGTCCGTTTCCCGTGCATTTTTCGGTTTCGTGCGTGTTTTTGTTGCTCGATGGTCCAGGATGGTCCTCGATGGTTCTCGCCGAGAACAAACTGCACACGTCCGAGCGATGCCCAGGTTTGCGCTGAGCCCCGATACCCTCCCTTCGTCCAGCGAGGTCCTCCGAGTCGTAGGCGGTGATGCCCTGCATCCCCGCAGCCGCGGCGCCCCCCCCCCCCCCCCCCCCCCCCAGGGGCCGCGGGGGTGGACGGCGCGGCCTCTCCGCACCCGCGAGCGGAGGAGCGCTCCCCTTGAGCCCGCGTGGTGGCAGAGGTTACGGTTGGGAGCTCGCGTTCAGCGTGTCGCAGCGGCGGCCCAGGCGACACGCTATCCCTTGCGAGCGGACAGCGTGTCGCTCCGCACCGCGGGATGGAAGGCTGGGACAGGCACGGGACGCTGACGCCTGGGGACTCGGACGTGGATAGCGTGTCGCGCAGGAGCGTGGTGGACAGAACCGGCGGAGCGACACGCTGGTTAAGCTACGCCCCAGACCGCTGGTTGAGCGGCAAAGAAGAGTGATGGGGCAACGATGCGATCACTCCCTTCTCCTATTTTGTCCCTCTGCTTCCCCTCTCCTCCAACCTTTCCTGCTCCTCCTCCACCTCGTCCCCCTTTCATCGTCTCTCAATCTCTCTCTCTCTCTCTCTCTCTCTTGCCCTCTCCTAATCATCACCCACGTCCACCAAATTTTCCTCTTCCGTCTGGGATCTGGGATCTGGTGGCGATAAAATCGTTCAGACACAATCATCCCATCTTCCGCCTCCTTTTCCTCCTCTTCGTCGTCGTCGTCGTCGTCGTCGTCCTCCTCCTCCTCCTCCTCCACTTTGCCCTCCTCCCTCTTCCTGGCTCTTCTCCTCCACCTCCTCCTCCTCCTCCTCCTCCTCCTGCTCCTGCTCCAACCCCCTCTCCTCACAAACTCTCTCTATGGCATTGGGGCCCATTGTTGCGATTCCGCGTATTCCTGGGCGGGGTGGCCATCCGGCCCCTATCGGCAACGAATGGGCGATTGGGGGTCGATGCATCACCCCTGAGCCTACACCCCCCCTAGCGTTGCCCCCTGGATTGTTGCTCCCCCGCGGCCGTTCGGAAAGACCTCGGCAAACTCCCGAGACGCCGTCGGCGAGGGGCAGCCGCCAGAAGGCATCCTGAGGCCAGAAAACACCGCCGAGAACCGACGACAACCCGAAACCAAAAACTTCCCAGACCCCCTCGCATTGCGAAAGAATCACGACGGGAGGTTTTTCGCCATTTTCAGCCTTCGGTGACCCCTGCCGGGCCTCGGGATCGTCAAAAACGACTCAGGATGAAACGCCGGTCCTGGGGAAGGGGTCCAGGCCTCTGGGGGTTGACGCAACGAGAAAAACACTTCGGCCGTCTGGGTTCGAACCCTGCCCCTGAAGCTTCTTCGCCACCCGGCCCCTGGCGGCGGCTCCTCTCGAAGCTGGCGGATTTCCACAGGCAGCCGCACCCGTCGCAGAACCAAGACCTCGCGCACTCCTGCGGAGCTGGGCCAGAGTGGGGGAGGGGGGTGGGGCGCTCACCATCCCACGCGCAACCTGAAAAAAAGAGGATGATGGTGATGGTGATGGTGCTGATCCGGAGGATCCAGAGGATCCGGAGGAGGAGGGAGGCCAAATGCGTTCTCCATCCCCTGCGCTCGCCCGCCCGCGCGCGCTGCGCGCCCGGCAGGCTGGCTTCAGCCCCGCACCCACGGCCGCGGCCAGGGGGCGCCGCCATGGCACGAAGGTGATCAGCCGCGACTACAACACCACCCACCAGTTGTTGAGTCCCATCAGCCCTCTGGGCGTAGGTGGTTAAACGAGTTGTCTTCTCTCTGCCATATCCCTCCTTCCCCTGCCTTGCCCCCTTCCGTGGGCCTGGGATGGGGGGGGCGCGAGGCGTTCGAGCTCCCAAGATCGCCAAAGATGGCTCCAGGAGGGCCGCTGAGACCCTAAGATGGCCTCCAGGATGACTCAATCTAACTCGAGATGGCTCAAGATGCCCGACGCACACTCAAAAGGTCTCAGGACGGCCCCGAAATGGTGTCAAATGCCCCCCGAGCCCTCCAGAGACACCCGGGAAAAAATGCCCAAATTGCATTCAAACCTACGTAAAATGTATGATGTTTGCCTTCTCGCCTGCCCGCTTCCGAATGGACCTCGGAGGCACCTAAACTGGCCCAAGATGGCCCGAGACAGCCCTAAGAGGAATCCAGGAGGGCTTCAAGATGGCCCCAAGAGCGTACATTAACGCTCCAAGAACGGCTACAGCTTCAGAAGGCCCAAAAACTACATTTTTGAGCTTCCGAGGGGGGGGGGGGGGGGGCTGCATCCGTGACCCTTCTCTTTTTGAGCCTCGGGGGCCAAGATGCCCCCCAGAGGCCTCCCAGACCCCCTAAAGAGCCCAAAGAACAAAGAAAGCCCCTAGATCCTTCAACAGAGCCCCAAGAAGGCCCCACGAGTGCCCCAAGTGGCTCCGCGAGGACCCAATAGAGACCCAAGATGGCTCCAAGAGATCTCCGAGACATCACTTCCAAGGCGGTTGTTGCACTGCGTGCTTTTACACTTTCCTGATCGCAGCAACTCGCCTGGCGATCTGTTCTTGGCTGGGCCGGTGGAGATTTTTCGGTCGCGGCCGCAAGCGAAGACGCAAGCGGCGTCAAAGGACGACCCGAGCTATGGGCGGAGCCAAATTACCCAGGCTGGTGGGGATACTATTTTTGTTCGCGAGCGCGCAGGGATGCCAAGCGCCGTCGAGAAACGCGGCTAACAAGCAACGGCCTTTATTCCGCACGAGAGCACATAGGAGCGAGCTACGCTGCGGCTCAAGAGACGCGGTGGACCAGGAGGAACCACTGGTCGAGGTGCAGCACAAAAACGGCAAAATTCATGAAGTCCACGTACTCGAGGACGACGAGCGGGCGTGCAGGCGCTCAACGGAAGGGTTCCGGATCGCTAGGAGTGGGAGCGTAGCTGGTGAGGATACGCGAAATGTCATGAATTACAAGGCGGACGCCTTTAACATTAAGTAAGGGCTTCGATTCCTACCCACCTTGGTGGGGACGTACCGGCACGTAAGCATGCCGAGAACATACACGCATGGAGGAACACGGGCACGAACAGACGCCGCCCAGAAACACGAGTGGGGTACAACGTGCGACATCGGATACAGCCTCGATCCGACGACATCAATATCATTGCCACGGCTGCACGTGCGAGGGCGTCCATGTACGGGCAGCGTGAAAGGCAGCCCAGGTACGAAAACGAGCTGCGTAACAGGCAGCCCAAGTACGAGAATGAGCTGCGAAACAAGCAGCCCGAACACGAGAACCACCACCACTACGCCACCAAACACGCCACCAAGATTGGCATCAAGCACGGCACGATCGAGCAGCCCGACGGGGTTACTAAGTTCGTCGTCGTGGAGGTGCAGGTGGACAACGGCCGCGCCGCTTACAACGAGTACGACTACAACGCCTATAACGGACACGGCTGATACAACTGCTACGACGAATACACCACATGTGGGTTCCTCAACTTGCCACCAGAGTTACGAGGGCTGAGTGCAAAACTGCGAGATCCACAAGTAGAGCAACCAGAGCAACCTGCTACGCGACGTTGGCCACCAGCAGAGCTACGAGGCTAAGAAGCAGAGGGGGCCACAACTTGAGCTACGCGGGCCACAAGAAGAACTAGCAGACCTTCCCAAATTTTCAACACCTTCCTGCAGAGCCTTTCCGGAACGCGCTGAGAGCAGTCTCGCTTTGTATATTTCTCGCTCTGGGATTCCATGTTGTGAGCTACCAGAGGAACAGTATTGACTGCGAGGATCATGAGCAGCACCTCGAGAACCACCAGCTCAGCTACGAGGGCCACCTGCCCAGCTACGAGGGCCACTATCCTGCAGAGCTACGAGAGCCTCCTGCAGAGCTGCCAGGGCCACGAGCCGAATGGAGCCGTCTGCCAACAGAGCCACAGGCTGCGCCACGAGGGCCGCAAGCGGAGCCCTGAGATCCGCCAAAGGTGCTACCAAGACCACCTGCTGTTCTACGAGAGCGCGGGTAGCAGAGCCACCAGGACAATCAGCCGAGCTGCAGGCCCCACGCGTTCAGCTACGGGAGCCACATGCAGGACTCCGGGGGCCATCAGCTGAGCTACCAGGGCCAACCGATGTACTACGCGGGCTGTGCAACGAGCACCATGGCTCATGGGAGACCTGGACTACCAAGAAGCCGATGGCTATCGGCGGCACGGTTGAGGGCAAGTACGGTGGAGAGTCCTACTAGAGCACGGTGCTGGAATTGAGCGTCCAGGCATCGAAAGTCAGCTGGACCGACGGCTCGGTGGACAACGTCCCCCGCTACTTCATCCGCAGGAAACCACAAACATAACTAAGAGGGCGACGTGCTGAGCTACGAGAGTCGTAAGCAGGGCTACATACGAGGAAGGACCACCAGCTGAACTACCGAACCTGGTGGCGACATACAGAATACGACGAGGCTTGCCTGGCTGAAGCCCGAGGTCACGTACTGCAGCAGCGTGACGGGCAAAGGTATAAAAGTACATCTTTACATTCGATACTACGTCCATTTCACAGGCGCGGTAGGCAACATCATCGCCAGTATGTACATCACCTTATGACACATACATCATTACTCTGTCTACAACGTTGCAGACAAGGTACTCCGTGCACAAAGTTACTAGCAAGATACGCTGTCTACAACTATTCATCTTCAGTACTGAGAAGCCCCGCCGCTTTACCAACCTCATCCGTTTCCTCGAAGGCCTCAGGTGGAGTAAGGGTGCGGGTGGTCACACCCCCTCCTCCCCCCCCTCTCTGGGCCGGGACCGTTTCCGTGTAGCCGTCGCGCCCAGGGGCGCGTGACGGGCACGGGGGCGTTTGGATGACGCGTCAATGGTTACGGAAGGAGAGAGAGAGAGCGAGAGAGAGAGAGAGAGAGAAAGAGAGAGAAAAAGAAACAAAGAGAGAGAGAGAGAAAGAATATGAGGACGAGGACGAGGAGGAGGAGGAGGAGGAAAAGGAGGAACAGGAGGAGGACGAGGAGGAGGAGGACCTGTGGAAACCCAAAATCCATCAACCACGTTGGAATCAACCCTCCCGCCGAGCTCCGTCCTCACAGGCCCCTACAAAGGGCTCCTTTCCACCAAGGGAACTGCATCGCTGGGGGACAATCGTTTGAAAACCATGAAGCGCGCCAAGACACAATTCTCCAAACTCCAACGCCACGAATCAATATGACTGTTGCGTCGTGGCGGTCCAGAATCGTGCCAGAACGCCATCCTGGGGACTTCAACGCCGTGAATCAACGTAGCTGTTGCGTCCTCGCCATCCCGAATCGTTTCAAAACGCCATTGCTGGCACGTTGCAACACAATTCTGGCGGCACGTTGACCATGCGAACCAGTGAAATTGTTGCACGCGTTTAAAACGACTCTCCGCGGCGGCCAGGCAAGATCTACATTTGAAAAAGAGCCGCCCTCAAGCAGTGGAACGCTTGTATGTGTTAAACGAATGCGCTCGGCGCTGAGGAGGGAACCCTATGTTGAACCAGAACCGCCCTCAATGAGTGAAACGCTTGGTCAAATCTAAAACGACTGTGCGCGGCACTAATGCCAGAGCCACATTTTGAGAACCACCCGCCCTCAATCCGTCAAACCCCTGCAACTGTTTAAAACGAAAGTGCGAGGCGCCAAGGCAAGCGCCACAGTTTGAAAACTATCCGCCCTCCATCTGCGAAGCTGTTGCCAGTTTCTAAGCTTCAGGGTCGTAAGTGGTGAGGGCGTCTCAAGCGAAACGCCTGGCCCGCCCTTTCGACCGTCCTCGGGGTGCGACAAAGAGAAGTTGTTGATAAGGCGAGTTGAATGGAGGAGGACGAGGAGGATGAGGAAGAGGGTGCTGAGGGTACTGACAACACGGGCACTCCGTGGTGCCCCTCGCCGCACGGCGCCAAAGAGCTTAATCGCTATCGATAAGCTCGGGTGCCTCCTTCTGGGACCTCTGGCAGGACCTCCCCCACTGCGCACGATCAACAGGCGACGCGAAATCATGCAATTTGGCTACTGAGACAGCCTGTAGGCCCCGAAAGCGAAGGCGGCAAGAACTCCCCCACGCACCAGACTCTCTGGTATCAGGGCCCATGTGGCTGGCAGCCGAAACCTCTCTCCACAGACTCGCTGCCAGGGCCCCCCGCAGCAACAGCAGCAGCAGCGCCCCCAACAACACCCAGCTGAGGACCCCAAACAGCGTTCATCGCGAGGGTCGGGCCAAAGGCAGGGCCGATCCTGGCTTTGCCATGGGCGTGCCCTGGGAACAACGCCCTCTTCAACTTTGACCGTTGGGTCTTGCGGCCAGGATGCTTCGAACCCTTGCGCGCCTCACTGAAAACCTCGCGCCGAGGCGCGCGCCGAGGCCCCGCAAATTCTGCAATACAAAACGCCCGTTCGGTCCTGGCCTTGGTCGGTGACAAAGGCCTGCACCAGCGAATGGCCCCTGACATCCCAGGGGGCACCAGAGGCAGAGATAAACGAATCATCTACCTCCCCTGGCTCGGCAGACCCATCCACAATGGGCGGGGGGGGGAGGCTCGGAGCGGGGCGAGGAAGCTCGACCCCCACGGCCAAGGACGAATCTCCGAAAGGCACCACGCATTCATCCAAACAGGCCCGCATTAAACCAGGGGGTAAACCTGCGTCCAAAACTATGTCCGCAATACCTGCGAGTTCCTGAGAGTCTGGCTGTTCCAGCTCTCCAAGAACTTCTTGGCATCTGCTCTGCCACTTGACAATGTCCGAGGCTATCCTTTCACACCCAGAGACAAAGTCTAGGTGGTCCTGGGGGGCGTTCCAGAAGCGCGCTCCTTTCTCGGCCCACTCATCCGCGAGAACGTTACCTTTAATCAGCCATCCCTCATGATCCGAGGAGGCGGCACCCGGGCTCCTGTGAGCCTCCACTTTACAAACTGAGGCCAGTCTGCCGACGCCGCCCCACCAATCAACCCACATGCGACGACGAAAGTTGGAGGCCGAGAGGGCAATGCTAGAATATGTGGCACAACCTAGCGTGCCTGAACTATCTGCGTGGGCTTCCACCGGGTGGTCTGATGACCGTTCGCTGAACTGAGAGAGCAATCGGGAACTCCAGTTCTCCCCGCCCCGAGCCGCCTGTCCTGGAGCCGCGTGGGACGGCGCGGCGCCGTGCATGGCGCCGATCATGTTACCAGCTGGGTCGATCTGAGCTACCGACCAGCCTGCGCGACTGAAGCCCTGAAGGCGGGAGTGGAAGGCCGAGCCGCCCACGAAGACCACGCCCGACAATTTCCACCCAGGGAAGACGCCAACAAACTGGAGCTTATCCCCCTGAGGAACCTCCTTGCAAGGGAAGCACAGGGAAGGGGGGGGAAAGAGGCATCTGGCCATGAACTTGCCAGCTTCCTCTCCTATCTGCTTTACGTACTGAGCGGCCTGCATGACATGCTGCGGGCACTCCTCGCGGCTGACATGGCGACGCCTGGGGCAATCGTAAAAGCGGTGCCACAAGGCACCTCTCGTGCCGCAGTGGAAGCAGGCGTCAGACTGAGCCTTCCCATTGGAGCGCAACCGAGCTTGAGGCCAATTGGGTCCACCAGCAGCACGGTGCTGCGACCAGCTGTCATCAAAGCCCATATTGATGAGACGAGTGAGGGGAGGCCAATTGAGAGGGGGGACCCAGAGCGCTTGGAGTCTCTCCATCGCCAAGATGACCGCAGCCTGCAGCGCCAGAGGACTGACGAGATCAACACAGAATGCAGGAGAGAAGTCAGCAATTTTGAACCCCCCAAGTCTAGGATGCCAGAGCACATCGGCAGCGGGTAGGGCGCAACCAATCCTGGCGAGAGACAACACAGCGGCCTGAGACGGATCGACCACTTGAGACCAAGGCCTCTCTCTTTCCAATAGGCAGTGCGCTTCCTGCAGGCAAGCCTGCAGCGGACCAAGTCCTGGCGAGACAGACTGCACACTCAATGCCCAATGCTTGACCACGTCGCAGACGACAACAACCCAGGGATCTCTGGCGGCCCCTCTGGGGGTGACCCGCAACCTGAGAGAAACCTAGGTGCCTCGTGGAACGCGGCCCTCACCTCTGAGCGGCTAGCCTGAGAGCGGCAAACTTCGTGTCAGCTATGCCCGTTGCAGCCGCCCCCCGCGCCGCCGTCGCCGTAGGGGGGGGGGGGGGGGGGCCGTGATCGCGCTGGCGCATGCCCCCGCTTCCCAGGGGAAGAACTCTCGAAGATGCAGAGGCAGCTTTGGCCAATCGTTTGTTTTGCTCCGTGACGCTGCGGGCGGCGCCACTGTTGGCATCTGTGCCGGGGACCCTGCCGCTGCTGAGCCTTTGCTCAAAGCTGAGGTCCCACCTCTGGTTGAGGTCATCATCAAAGTCCGTCGAGCTAGTCATGTAGCCAGTTTTTTCCCAGTTGACTGCTAGCTGTCGGTGCTGCAACGCGACGGTGCCATGAGCTCTGACTGCGTCTGATATGGCGGCCTTCCAGCGAGCGCGCCAGGGCAGACGATGGCCTGCCCAGAGACATTCGAGAAGCTGTATCGGGAGCCCCCTGGCCAGGCCTCCCCGCAGCAAGTCGCATGAGAAATGCGCGGGCAATATTTGCTGAAATCAAGCAGTCTACTGATGGCGGCAGAGCCTTTGAGCCCTGCAAATCTCTGCATCATGTTGTGGACATGGCCTGCCCCATCGCAGGTTGGGCCAGCTCCGCCCCAGAGAGCCAGCCTGTTGAGAAAGAGAGAGAGAGAGAGAGAGAGAGAGAGAGAGAGAGAGAGAGAGAGAGAGAGAGAGAGAGAGAGAGAGAGAAAAAAAAAAGAGAAGAGAAAGAGAAAGAGAAAGAGAAGAGAAGAAAGAGAGAGAGAGAGAGAGAGAGAGAGAGAGAGAGAGAGAGAGAGAGAGAGAGAGAGGAGAGAGAGAGAGAGAGAGAGAGAGAGAGAGAGAGAGAGAGAGAGAGAGAGAGAGAGAGAGAGAGGGAGAGAGAGAGAGAGAGAGGGAGAGAGAGAGACAGACAGACAGACAGACAGACAGACAGACAGACAGACAGACAGACAGACAGACAGACAGACAGACAGACAGACAGACAGAGAGAGCTCCCAGTCTCGGCCACAGGTTGCCGAAGACGGGGCCAGATTCCCCACCGGGCCGGGGCCGGGGCAATCGGCCGAACTCCCGAGGCCGCGCCTGGTTTGCCAGAAAAGAATATTAAAAGGGCCCAGGGCTCCAAATCTTCTGGATCCCGCCCCCGCCGCATTAGGACATCCGGGAACGCTTGCTTGTTGCTGCCAGGAGGCCACAACGCCTGACGCGGATGCATGTGGTTCCATCCTAACCCACGCGAGCCAGAGTAGGACGACACGACTTCATTGAGCTGCGTGATGGGGGCCCTCGGAAGAGGCGCCCACGGGCCCGGCCCACCGGGGGCCAGAAGGCCCCGGGGCGGAACCGAGGCCTCAAAAGGCCGAGGGGGCCGCCCCAGGGCCCCAGTCCCTAGGAAGGACTTCACCATCACGCTTGGGGACGTTCCACAAAGGCCCCCGCTGTTCGAGCAGCCGATCGACTGCTTGCTGACCTTCAACAGGGAGCGACGGCAAGACATCCGCGCCTTCTATGTAGATCTGAGTCTCTGGCAGAGGCTCTCGAATATAACAATAAGCAGCCCACCCCCTTGATATTTGGCTGCAGCTTTAGCCCGGGCCTTCCAGGTCGATGTGCTGGCAGCTCTCTCTTCACTCTGGAGGCGAGAAAGGTAACCCCTCAAACCCGAGTGGAACCCCGGAGCCCCGTTCCTACCCTGAATGAGGAGCTGCACTAAATCCTTCCTGGAATAGCTGCTCCACTGCCCAAGGTTGGAACCCTGGGGCCGGGCCGGTAAAACAACGCGCAACGCTGCGAGGGCCTGCCTGCGCTGGGCAGCCAGCGCCTTGAAACCTTTTGCTCGGGGCCCCAAGCTGATGGCGTGCAGGCGCAGGCAGGCCGAATAGAAAGACGTCCACCCCCTTCCTTCGACCGAAGAGACCTGCCTGAGATCGCTCTGCCAGGCATAGTCCACTGCCACATGCTGCACTCGAAGGCCGTCAGCTCGTCCTGTGTAGGCCGCAGAGCACCGAGTGGATATGCCATGGAAGCCCAGGAGGTACTCCTCAACATGGCGACGCCAGAGTTGACGGGCCGCGTGGAGATCATAATGCAGTTGGACTACCATTCTCCATGTCCAGCTGCTCAGTGCCCGTTCTGTCGGCGCTGGCCGAACCGGAACTGGTTTACCAATCGGGAACCTCATGGGCAGGAGGGCTTTGGGCACCTTGGCCTCCACTGGGAGACCTTTGAGCAGCAGACCGACAGGGAGGTGAGAGCGCACTGGCGCTCCAGATATGTTCTTGATGATGCAAGCGAACTGCGTGAGGACCCTGCTGAACACGAAGAAGTCCAACTCACGAGCTCCATAGGTAGGTTCCCCTGAATATACACCATCTGCCTTGGCCTTGGCAGCCCACTTCTGCATGTCCTCTGGGACTGGATCCCCATCTGCTCCGATGACCTACGGGGGCGGCAGCGAGCCCACAGCCTGGAAGAGACTGCCAAGTAGATCAACGTTGGCCCCAGCGAGCCCTATGCTGGCACGCAGGCACACTGAGAGCACAACGACAGGGATGGATAGGCCAATGTTGACTGTCATGACCGCAACTCTGGAATCCGAAAGGGCTCCTTGAGCCATGTTCAAAGGATCCGCTGGAAACCTGCTGAGAACTGCGCAACCTGCACGTGGTTCCGTGGGCCCCGCGCTTGTGCCATCCGCCAGCGGCATGGAGACCTTGAAGCCTCTCTGGGCGCACCACTTGCGGGCACTTGCCCACCGAAAAAAAAAAACATCATTGAGACGATGCTCTTGAAGGGGTGCAATGTCGGAAATGCGGTTTTGTTCGTTCATCACCTGGAAAATCATGTCTGGCCTACTCCAGCATGACCTGCGCGGAGGTCCAGGCCCCTGGGTGGAGCGGCCAATTGTGCAGGTCTGACGACAATTTGCTACCCTAACTTCTGTCTCTTGCCGCGGGCATCAATGTCGGCCAGGAAGCGCTTGCGCTGTACAGGGTCATCCGCGGCAGCCACTCCTCCGGCTTTGAGCTTGTCTCGAAGCTCGCTGTCCTCATGGTCGAAGTCCGTGGACCCCGCGCTGGCTGGAGCCCCGCTGAGAGGAGCTGCAGGCTGAGAAGCACCAGGACCATCAAGCGGGGAAGCATCGTCTGCTGTGGGCGGCTTCGGCAGCTGCGCCTTGAGCTCCTCCTTCTTGACGGTGGCCGCCTGGAGCAGCCCTGCGGCATCCAGCCCGAATCGCATTGCGTATTTCCGCACCGATGTGTCCAGGACCTCGAGCATCGCATGCTCCTCAGCAGGATTGACTTCTTCTGGTCCAGATGGCGGTTCTGGGAGCACCGACTTGGACTGAGCTTCCTTGGTGTAGAACTCGATGTGGCCAAGGGTGTCGTGGTGGGCCTTGTGCTTCGCGAGCTCCGCCTCATAGAGGCGCTGCGCCTCCTGCAGCGCCTCCTTCGCCCCCTTGACCCTCTCGGACTTTTCAATATGCTTCTTATTGTGAGTGCGCCTCTGGAGAAGATCCTGCAAGCTTTTGGCGCTGAGGTCAGCTGACGCAGGTGCATCATCCTTTTCCTTGAACATGTCCTGCAGCTGTGACTCCAGCTCTGAACTTTCCTTGAAACCTTTATTCCTTCCTTGAGCAACTTGAAGAGATCGTCGTTGGACAAGGCTGCCGCGGCAGCTGCCTTGCCCACTTTGCCTCCGCTGCCACCTTTCCCCCCCATCTTGGACGAGCCGCGGAGGTCCACTGAGCCAGCGGTTGGGGGTGGGCGACGCTTTGGCATTGTGCTTGAGACGAAGCTGGTTGAGAACATGATGCGGTGCCTCCGCGCCACAATCCCGACAGGTCGACCTGAAGGAAAAGTCGTCGAATGCGCAGCTCGTGTTGCGGCAACGCCACGTCGCTTGGCCTTGGGCTGGGGGCCCAGTGCCACCTCGATTCATGAAAACACTGGGATGGCTCGGTCCAGCTGGCGCCACTTCCAAGTGCGCTGGACCAAAAGTTCGCAAATCAGCTCGGAAACTGGAAACGGCTAGGAGGAGGAAGAAGAGGAGGAGAAAGAGGATGAGGATGAGGATGGAGAGAGAGGGAGGGGGAGGAGGAAAAGGAGGACGAGGAGGAGGATGCGGAGAAAGCGCAGTAACACCAGAACGAAGGGGGGGGCGGGGAACGGGGAGCGCGAGGACGAGGGAAAGGCAGCAGCGCCTGTCACCTGTATAACGAGGCTACGAGGGCTGACGGCCATCCAGAGTTGGCCTCTCGTGCTGCTGGGTGGGGCCAAGAAGCAAAACGAGGCCGCGGGCAGCCGACAGGGGGCCGTCGACTTGCCGCCGCAAAACAGACAAGGTCCTGGGAGAAATGGGTCCCGGAGGCTCTTTGCCGTGCTCGGGATCGGGGGACCCTCCACGAGCCCAGGGGCCGTCAAAACGATTCAGCATGGTCACCCCAGCGGAGCACCGTGGTAGCAGCAAAGGTGAGGTGGACATGCGGTCCTGGCTCGGGACCCCGCGGGTGGGCAGGGCAGCGTGCTGCATATAGGCGGCGCGCCTGGGGGGGAAAGTGAGAAGGGGCGGGCCTTCTCAGAAGGCTCCGAAGGCCTCGGGCCTTCTGACAAAGTTTCTACTCCTTCCCCGGCGACGCAGAACACCTCTCAGAAGGCCTGAGGCCTGAGAAGCCCCGCCGCCTTCTGAACAGGCCTTCTCCTTCTCACTTCCCCGCTCGCTCGCCGCCGACGTGAAGGCGTGAAGTCCAAGCTCGGGAACCCCGCTGAGGGGGGGGGAAGGTCAGCGTTCTGCACAGCAGCGGAAAGCGGAAACCATGCGCACGATACTCCCGGCGCGCTTGCCTACAAGGTCCACGTCGCAGATGGCTCCTTCCAGGTATCACGATGTTGTGCCTGATTTCTCCACTCCCCATGCTCTCCCTGCGTGCAGAAACGTCCCAACACGTGTTGGAGTGCCATCTTGGGTCGCCACAGTGGCCTTGCTGGAGGCAACCATCTGCCCCATATCTCATGTGCGCAGAAGGAGGGGAGCCCAAGAAGAGGGTGGTCAGTGCATTATGGCCCGGGGCACGTGCGCGGACGAAGGGGGGCCAGGGAACGCGCCGAAAGACGAGAAGGAGAGGAAGGGGCATGACATCCGGGAGATTCCGTGGCCGTGACCATGACGTCCACACACCCCTCCTGCCTTCCTCTTTCAAGACTGCTGGTTTTCGAGCCGTGGTTCGGGCCTCTGGCGTCCATTCGAGAGGATTCGGGCCCCCCCGACAAGCTCTTGACGAGGCGCAGCTGCCTGAAGGCATCCCGAAGCCAGGACATCCATCCCCTCTAGTCATCACCATCCTCTTGGACGCCCCCGAAGGTGGGGGGAATGGAGGCATCCATGTGAGCGGAAAACCGACTCGGGCGAGCTGGTCCGAAAACGCTTCGCGGTGCACCTACAGCTAGAGCCGAAGCCAAAGCTGCGGCGCACTGGGAACTGTAAAGGGCCGCCCGCCCTGCAAGTTTGGCTGGCAGCACATCGTTGAGCGCCTGCCCTGAGCTCAGGCACCCCCACCGAGCATCTGCCTTCGTGGACGCTCCCGAGAGGACGAGGAGGACGAGAGGGAGGAGCAACGGCGGCCCGGGCACGCCGGGTTGACAGCTCGCTGAGCGACGGCGCGGCTGAGACGGCTGGGCGGCAGCGCTAGGCGCGCGCTGAAGCCCTGCCAACCGCTCCATGGGGTGGGGGGTGCCGATCACTGAAGGGGCCCTGGGACACACAAGTAAATAGACACAAATAACAAGATTCCCGATCTTTTCCTATATTTTCTGGGCTTTTGCCTTCCCCGACTTCCCCATATTTTCCAATATTTTCGGAGGAATCGACGATTAATCCCACCAGCCCTCTGGGCGTAGGTGGTCTAGAGCAGATCCTCTTCCACCCCTCCCTCTTCCCCCTTGGGGAGGGGTTTACCCCTCCCCCTACCCCCTCCCCTGGACCTGGACGGGGGGGGCCGCGGGTAGTTAGAGCGTCCAAGATGGCCCAAGACGGCTCCAAGAGCGCCTCAGAGAACCCAAGATGAGCTCCAAGATGGCTCAAGATAGCGCAAGATCGCTCACGATGGCTCCTAAGATGGTTCCAAGAAGCCCAAAGACGGCCCCAAGATAACTCCAAGTGGCCAAACAGCTCCCCAAGGAGGCCCCGAAGAGGCCAAAATCGTCCCAAAACCTAAGGAAAATCAATGATTTTTGCTTTCTCGCCTTTTCGCTTCCGATGGCCATCCGAGGCCTGGAGATGGCTCCAAGATGGCCCAAGAGGGCCCCAAGAGAGCCCCAAAAGAGCCCCAAGACGGCCCCAAGAGCGCCCAAGAGCACTCCAAGAGCGTTCCAAGAGGGGTCCAAGAGGCGATTTTAGGGGCTTCCGAGGGGGGGCGCTAATTAAACCCCCCCTCTTGTTTGATCGACTCCCTCCAAGATGGCCCCAAAAGCGCCCCGAAGGCTCCCCAGAGCGCCTCAAGAGGGTCCCAAGAGGCGCCCAAGATGCCCCAAGGCGCCCAAAAAGCCCTCCAAGAGGCCCTCAAAAGACCCCCAAGAAGCTCCTTCCCCTCCTCCTCCTCCTCCTCCGATTCTTCCTCCTTCTCCGTCCTCCTCCTCCTCCTCCTCCTCCTCCTCTTCCCCCTCCTCCTCCTCCTCCTCCGACGACGACGACGACGACGACTCCTCTTCCATCCTCCCCCTCTCGGGGTCTGTGACAGCTTCCCCCGCCCTTTGTTATTCTGCATGCTCCCCGACTTCCCTGATCACCTCAACTCCCCTGAGCATCGTTTCTGGATGGGCTGGTGGGGATACGCGAAGCGTCAACAATTGTGTCTGTGTGTTCCCCCCCCCCCCCTGAATCACTCCAGACGACTCCCGGGGTTGTGGCGGGAGGCGGAGGCGGGTTTTTTGTTCGGGGGCTCCCCAGGGAAAAGGCCCTCGCTCACAGAAGATCGACTGACAGCGGGGGGAGGAGGAGAGAGAGAGGTTGGGAGGAGGGGAGGAAGAGGAGACTCCATGACAACGACGAGAGGAGGAGGGGAGGAGGAGGAGGTTGGGAGGAGGGGGGGAGAGGAGGAGGAGGAGAGGAGGAGGAGGGGAGGAGGGGAGGAAGGGGAGGAGGAGGAGGAGGAGGAGGAGGAGGAGGAGGAGAGGAAGAGGAGGAGGAGGAGGAGAGAGAGGAGGAGGAGAGAGAGGTTGGGAGGAGGACAACCTATGATAGCGATGGCGAGAACGAGAAGGGAGGCGGGGCGAGGAGGGCGACAACGCAAGCGGCTGTCCTTGGCGTGCGCCTTGCGCTCCGCGAGCGCGACCAGCGCATCGCAGCCAGGGCAAGGCCTCGCCCGGCCCTGGGAGGGGGGGCGGACGAAAGGGGGGAGCAGCACATGGCGAGTCAGCTCTCGTAGCTGATTGTCCCTCTGGCGTCAACGTGTCGAGGAAGGCGTCGGTCGGCGGGGACGGAATGATGCGTGCAGCAGACTTCGGACCCCTTTCCCCATCCCCCCTTTCGTCGAACCCGAGAGGAGCTCAAGGCGGGCTCAAGGCTCAAGAGTTTGCTGCGTACAGGAAGCCGCAGCCCGCAGCACGAAGGAGGAGGGATAGGCAACAACGGCCGAGGGGGCCACCAGAGGGCGGGAGAGGATGGGGAAGAGCTCAACCTCTTGGTGGTACTGTTGATTGTTGAGGTGGAGGAAATGCTCTGCTCCCTCTCTCTCTCTCTCTCGCTCTGTCCCACCATCTCACTCGGGGATCTTCTGACCCGGGTCAATCCAGACCCGGGTCAATCAGGCCCTACAGAACATTGCACCCAAACCCGGGTCAACGCGAAGTATCCTGCAGGATTCTGCACCCAAACCCGGATCGGTGCGACCATGGCCCTGCAGGAGCCTGCAAGATCAGGTGCTCTGGCTGGCCCCCGCTTGCATTGATCCTCGTCTCTTGAGCCCCGGCTCGCGCTGCTTCTGTCGCCGCCAGCGCGGGGGCGAGTGCGGCGAGCATCTGCCGCGCCCACGGACGCTTCGACCTCTCGCTCCCGCGGCCTGCCCAAGAACGAAGAAGAGCCGAGAGGGCGGGAAAGAGGAGGGATGCGCACGAGCAGGAGAAGGAACAAAGGGAGACGCGGAACATGACGACGAAGATGCCGAGATATGGATCGAAGATCAACCAGCGCCTGTGCTGCCCTTGCCCTCCCAGGCAATCCAACCTGAACATGGCAGGGAGAAGAAGGACCACCGAATGAGGAAACAACACAAGACTCCTGGCCACGGCGAGACGCGATCACGAACAAATTCCCCGACCCAGATCCCAGGAACGACCGGAAACCCAGAGCCCCTCCTGAACACAGAGTGGTCTTTATGTCCATGTCTTGACCGTATCCACTACGAGGCGACGGACCCAAACTTCGAGAAACTCCATCAGGGGGCGCGCAGAAGGCGGCGCCCCAAGAGGGCCCCGAGAAGCACAAATCACCGGATACACTCTAGTTTTTGAGTGTTTTAGAGTTCTCGCCTTTTGAGGCTCCAGGCGCTCCAAAGCGTCCCATGAGGACCCCAGATCGCCCCAAGACGGCGCATGAGGGCCCCAAGATGGGGAACACGAACTGACATTTCGAGCCCTCCGCCCCAAGACGACCTCGAGACCACCAGCAGGCCCCAAGGAGTCCAAGGAAGCCACCGAGAGGCATAAGCGAGGCCCCAGGCAGCCCCCAAGAGGCTTGAAAAGGCTTCAGCCAAAACCAAACTGCATCCGAAAGGATTCCGAGATGCCTCCCAAAAGAACTCCCACCAGACATCCAGGATGCCTCTTGATCTGCAGTCTGGGCGCGGCGACGGGATGGACGGGTGGCCACTCGCCTAAGGAGCACCTCCGCACACGCACAAACCTAGGGCGACGAAGTCTATACATATCCACTGCTCCCTGGCCAGGCCCATCCTCAACCCCGCAGCGGTGCATGCGCCACGCCCTCCTGGCTTGGCCAGGAGGGCGCACACACGGCTCCTGGGTTCAAGATGGGCATGGTCAGGGAGCAGTGGATTGCAAAAAAAACAAAGGATTGCAAAAAAACCCAGGATTGCAAAAAAAACCGAAGGATTGCAAAAAAACCCAGGATTGCAAAAAAGCCCTTGTTTTTTTTGCAATCCTTCGTTTTTTTGCAATCCTTGGGTTTTTTTTTTGCAATCCTTCGATCTGTATAGATTTCGTCGCCCGAAAACCTTCGGAGCCCGCACAGCTCTCGTGGAGCGGCGGTGATCCCCCCTCCGCGCCGCGCGGATCGCGCCGAGGGGCGGCGCTGGAGCTGCCGCCAGATGGGGGGCCCACCGCCGACTCGAGAAGGCCTCGCGGGCCTCCGAGGTGTCGGGCTCGCGCGGACTTTTCTCCCTTTCCGGGGAGGCTGCTCACGGCAGCACCGCCGCGTCGAGCAGCTTCCCCGTGATCTGTTCGTGGCTGCGGTTCCCGTTATGCTGCTGCTCCGATGGGGAACGTTACGGGGGGGGGGCTGGCCCAGGGAGGGAAACGCCAGCCTGGAATCGGCGACATCGCCGATGGATCGGCGACGGGCCGCTCTCGTGTGCTCCTTTGAGGCCCAGCGGAGGTGCGTCTTGCGGTTACGCAGATCATGAGACCTCGCCGTCCCCCGGGGGGGCGGCTGCGATCTGCGAAGCCATCGCCACTTTCGCGGGCTCCGACTTCTTCTGCCGACCCTCCCGGGCCCACCGCGTCTCCAGCAGGCGGTCCAGGGCCTGCTCCACCTGGAAGCCGGTGCCCCGCAGCGCCGCGGAGGCCAGCTCCTGCTCCCGGCCGAGGGGGCGATCCAGGGTCGACCAACGTAGCTCAACGCAGGTCGGTCCACAAGTGAGAACCATTGAAGGGGCCCTGGGACACGCAAATAAATAGACACAAATAACAGGATTCCCCATACTTTGCAATATTTTCTCGGTGCTTGTCTTCCCCCCCGCTTCCCATATTTTCCCACATTTTCTTGGGAACCGACGATTGGTTGTGTCTGTGTGTTTTTTTTCCCTCCTTAACAATGCTCGATGGAGCGAGGTGCAGGAAGAATGGATGGAGGGCAGGAAAGGATGCCCTCTGGGGCTGCTCGCAGCAAGGTGCGACGTTCCACTCCGCGCTGGGCAGTGGACTGACCCCCCACGCCTGGCGCACGCACCAGGCGGATCCAGGGGGCTCGACCAAAACTTTGACGTGCCCCTCGCTTGCTCTGCTCTGACGTCCATCCTCGGAGTCGGCGCTCGATGCCCGGTCGACCCTCAGAGGCGAGACGCGACGTTGTCTCTTCGTTTTGCCCCCATGACGAGGTCTTCGTGTCTAGTTGCGTCACTCCGAGAATGCACGGCTGCTCGCATGTGTGGACGAGCGCGGATCATTCCCATGCCGACGTTGAGCGAGCGAGGCCGCCCCCCCACCTCCCCACTCCTCCCCCCCTGTGACCTGACCGCCCGACCCTCCAATGCCCCGCGCCGGCCCCCTCCCGACGCCGCCGCCCAGCCCCACTGCATGCGGCCTCCCGCTGAAAAGGCGTGCGTCCTGCGGCCCTCTGACGCGCCTCCGCCGTAATCGCCAACGCTCTGAGGTGCTCGGCGCCCATGTATCGTGAGTGCCGTGTTTGAACTCCCTTGGTGCGCTCCTTTCCCCTCCTCCGCGGCCCTGCCCTCCTCCGTTTCCACCAGCTTCGTTGCGCAAATAGCTCTGCCGCTTCGTGTCCAACGTCGTTGCTGAACAACAAACAACGCTTGGACTCCTTTCGGGCCCCGCTCAAGTGCGATACGGTGCGTAGCGTGATGACGCTGAGGGCAGAACAGCTACGCACAGCACCGTAACATTTCTGCGTTG
Source organism: Prorocentrum cordatum (assembly GCA_963575745.1). Taxonomy (NCBI): domain Eukaryota; class Dinophyceae; order Prorocentrales; family Prorocentraceae; genus Prorocentrum; species Prorocentrum cordatum. Next base: position 700,215 of record CAUYUJ010018549.1, read on the forward strand.
AGGACCGGCAACGCCTTGGGCGATGCCAGCGCGGTACTGTGCAAACATGTCGTCCGCCTTGTTGGTTTCTTTGTGTGTGTTTTTTGTGCTTATTGTTTGCTGTGTGTGTGTGTGTGTGTGTGTGGCCGCATGCCTCTACACCCATGTGCTTTGCTGGCGCGGGCGCCGGAATCCGTCACGCGTGCCTCTCTGTGGGCTCCGCAGTGTCCTGGCTCTGCCTGCGCTAGCTGCTGCTCCCTCCTCCCCCCAGCCTTCTCCTGTTTAGGTCGGCGACTTCAAAAGGTGTGGTTTGCAAAGGGTGTGGTTTGCAACCGGCACCCTGAGGAACATACTGAGGGGCACCCTAGGGGGCGCGCGGGGACCTCGATAGAGTTCTCCCGCGCCCCGAGGAGGCCCCACGAGGACAGTGTCGTGCCCCCCCCGGCCCCAACGGTGCCGACCGCAAACCACACCCTGGCGTAACCACACCCTTTGTAGTCGCCGATTAGGTTCTGCGGACCGCTCGGCGGACACAGCCGCCGTCCCGGTCCAACTGTGCAGTCCAACGCTTGGGCGGCAGCGCGCTGGCGCGCGGACGTGTGGTGCCCGGTGCGCGCGGACGGCGGCGCGGGGGGCCGCTGCTCGGAGCTGCCTGGGCGCTGCGCGCGAGCCTGGGCAGCGCTGCCCAGGAGCGGCGAAGCGCTGCCCACGAGCTGCGCGCGCGAGCCCCTGCGGCGCTGCCCGGGAGACGCCCGGGCACCCGCGGAGAGCGCTGCTCCCAAGCTGCCCACACGAGCCCCGGGGAGCGCTTCCCGGGAGCTGCCCGGGACCTGCGCGCGCACCGGGGAAGCGCTGCGGAGGAGCTGCGCGGACGCCTGCGGCCCACGTGCCGGGAACGACTGGGAAAGCGGCTCTGGGAAGCGAGAGCGAGTGGGAAAACAGTTGCGGGGCACGGTGCGAGGCCCAACCAAAATGCTCCGACGCTGCGCTGCCTGAGCGGCAGCCGTGGAGGGAAAGCTGGCCTTTAGCCCAGCCTGCCGGCTTCTCCTCTACAACCTCTCAGCTCTCTCAGGGGGCTACACTCGGCCCGTATCATAAGGATGCGCGGTCAGGATGTACGGGCCTTGGAGGCCCATCCTAACCTTTGAGAATTAGGTTGGCCAGCGATCGTCGCCAAGGATGCGCCGAAGGGGCAAGGATGCAAGGGCACCCTTGGGAAAAATTGCCCACCCTTACTATGCGGGCTGACTGTATCCGAGAACCTCTCTCGTGTCCGCCTACACGTCGTTCATGCCCAATCGTGCTCATTTCTACTTGTGCTCGTTTCTAATTGTTCCTGGCCCCTTAGTGGCCAGAAAGAGGCCCGGGATAGAACACTTAGAAATGAAAGGATCTTGGCCCCCAAAAAATCGAACAGCTTCCGAATAATTAGGCATGAGCAACGTGTAGGTGCTGCGCCCGTCTGCTCGCCTGGTTGGGCTGCGGCAGCCCCGCTGGGGTCTCTGGGCCTGGAGCTCCTCGCCGACCCAGCGCTCCACCACCCGCCAGCGTGTTGCATCGGCCCCTGCACCCACCTGCTGCAATGCAGGTCTGGGTGATCATCGGGAGCGGCCAAGAGGGGGGTGTCCAAGAGGGGGGGTGCAAATCATGACCAGCGGCATGTGCGCGGCCCAGCGGGGGGGCCAGGAACGTAATGAAATAAGAAGCGGCGCCATGAGATCTGGGGAAATATCATGGCCCACGCCATGATATCCACCCCCCCCTAGTCATCACCCCCCTCTTTTCCGCACCCGAGCAATGCAGGTCTGGGTGATCAACAATCTCTCCTCCTCTTTCCCCGGCTTGCCAGGCTTTCCTTTCTCCGTGCATGCTGTGTTTGCCGACGTTGCCCGCCTAGGACAGCCAACAGCAATGTACTTCTGCACGTGGCTCGCTCTGCGCTGTCCACCCACTTACAATCCACCCTAGCTTCCGCTGCAGTGGCCTCACTCGGCTGCTGGAAGACTGACAAAAGCTGTGTTGTTCACGTTATTGTGTAATCCGCGCATTGTAGATACCTAAGCGGTACTTGCCCTGAAGGGGTTCTTCCTAGGTTTACTTTACAAGATCTGGATGGGTGTCCACGGCTTGCGGCTGGAGCCCGGTGGATGGGCGCCTCGTGGGCGCCCCGGGCTTGGCGGGTTTCCTCAGGTCTCGCCTGGTACCCTCCCGTGGGCGCCTCATCGTGGGCGCCCGAATCTTGCGCGGGTTTTCCGAGGTTTCACCTGGTGTCCGCCCATGGGCGCATCGTGGGCGCCCCGTGCTCTTACACCACATAGCTTGCACAGAATAGCTTACACCACATGGCGTGCAGCACATAGCTTGTAATGCATAGCTCACGCTGCGAAGCTCACACCTCATAGCTTACACAGCAAGGCTCCCGTACACCGCACAGCTTACAAAACACAGTTTCCACCACATAGCCCATACCAAGCACATGCCACCACATGGCACAATGCCCACACTATGCGAGGAGGGGGCGGCGGAGGAGAAAGAGAGGAATTGATGATGACGATGATGCTGCTGATGATGATGATGATGATGATGATGATGATGATGATGATGATGAGGATGAGGATGAGGATGATGAAGATGATGATTATGCTGATGATGGTAATGATGATGATGAAGATGATGATGCTGATGATGCTGGATATGACTCTGACGACGATGATGCTGATGCTGATAATGCCGATGCTTCTGATGATGGTGATGCTGATAGTGATGATGATGATGCTGACGATGCTGCTGCTGATGATGATGGTGATGATGATGATCATGCTGAGGAGGAGGAGGAGGAGGAGGAGGAGGAGGAGGAGGACGAGGAGGAGGAGGAGGAGGAGGAGGAGGAGGAGGAGGGGAGGAGGGGGGAGGGGTCGGAGATGGATAATAAAACGGGCGAGGATGATGTGGCGAGGAAGAGAGGCTCGGGAGAAAGAGGAGGAAGAGGAAGAGGAGGGGGAGGAGGATGAGGAGGAGGTGCCGGAGATGGAGAAGGAAACTAAGGGGCGAGGATGGGGCGAGGAGGAGAGAATGGGGAGGAGGAGGAGGATGATGAGGAGGAGGAGGATGGGAGAAGCAGGAGGAGGAGGGGTGAAGGGGGGAAGGAGGAGGAGGAGGAGGAGCAGGAGGAGGAGGAGGAGTGAGGCCCAGGGAGGAGGGTCTCCGGGTCGAACTCCATGCCCACCAGCTGCGCCAGCGCGGCGTCCGCGGACGCCCCGGCCGCGCCCGCGGGGCCGCGGGGCGGATGCTGGCGGGGCGCTTGCCCGCGGCGGGCCATTGGCGGCGGCCCAGGGAGGCGGTGGTGGGAGGAGGAGGAGGAGGAGGAGGAGGAGGAGGAGGAGGAGGAGGAGGAGGAGGAGGAGGAGGAGTGAGGAGGAGGGAGGAGGCAGGAGGGAGGAGGAGGAGGGAGGAGGAGGAGGGAGGAGGGAGGAGGGAGGAAGGAGGGGGAGGGAGGTGGGAAGGTGAGGCGGAGGGGCAGCAGGAGGAGGAAGGAGGAAGGAGGGAGGGATGAGGGAGGAGGGAAGTCGTCGAACGTCGGATCGGGCGGTGCGCCGTTCTCGGGAGTAAGTGCCTGCGGGCGAGCGCCCCGACCCAAGCAACTAGAAACGAACGGGAAACGGAGCAGGTAGATCGCATCATAAGCGCTTGCATAGAGCCTGGGACGAGCAGAGAGAGCGAAAACGGATCTGTCTGTCGCCATCGACCTGAACATGCGAGGGAGGCTCGCAGGGCCAAGGGGAAGGGAGCGAGGGCCAAGGAGAAGGGAGCGAAGCAGGGGCGAAAGGGGAAAGCCAGCGCGGAATACACTGACCACGCGCTACAATAGGAACAGCTGGGTAACAGCTCAAACTCTAGAAAGGCAAAGCGCAAAATGACAATTGAATTGCGAATCGCCCTGCGACAGCATGCGATCCAGGAGTGAAACATGGAGTGCGCACAAAGCTCGGATGGCAAACTGAACGGCCGAAAACCAAATGCTTCGCGCGTGGCACAGTTTCTCTGAACGAGCCGAAGCAGCACCCTGAACGAGAGATGGCCACCTGGCGCGGCCAAGCAGGGGGCCTGGTTGGCCCGATGCGGGGCGGGTTAGACATGAACTGGGCACAGCCAGAGGTGGAGCGGGAGCGCGAGCGGGGGCGACCCAAGACGAGGTGGCAAAAACCATCGGACGGGTGGCAATGCCAATGGCCCTAAAGGGGCCCTTTGGGGCCCCTCTTGGAGCCGGCAGGGGCCCAGAAGGCTCCCCAGGAGGCCCCTTTCGGGCCCCTCTCTTCACCCCCCATGTGGATCACCGCCCCCCCCCCCCCTTGCCGCCCGCCCGAAACCAGACGCCGACCTGCAGCGGCCAGGGTCAACCGCTACACCGGGAGCTTCCGGGCGTCGACGCTGAGGGCGCCCAGGCGCCGCCCGCCGAGGCGGCCCGAGCCCACGAGGGAGGAACGGAGCCCCGCCCCCTGGGGAAAACGAAGGAGGACGGGGCAACAGAGGGGGCAGCTTTTCGTCCCGGGTCCGTTTCTGACGGCCTTGGGGCCCGAGAGCGATCCGTGGACGCCGAAAGCGACGACAAACCGAAGGCGGCGAAGCCAAACCAATCGACGACTCGAGTTGCACTGCTTTCCAGGGCAGTGTAGGGACCGGTCTAGAGCTGAAGGCAGAAGGCAACGGGGGGGAGGGAGGGGAGGCATGGAATGTCACGGCAGGACCCGAAGGGAACGTGCGCAACACCACAACTGAACGAGTCAGGACCGGCCTGCTGCTGAGCAAGCTTCCTTGACACGGATTCTCTCGACGAGGGCAACCATTCGCTGCTCGTGAGAGGCGGCCCCCGAGGCCGAGACACATCTGGCAACCACCGTAGAGTCAAGGTCCGCTACATACTCCGACGGTGCCTGAAACTCAACCGTGGGGGTACGAGAGAAAGAGAGGGAGAGAGAGTACCACTACGACCAAGGAGAGCTTGACCCTTACGCTTCGGCGGCTTACCAAGGAAATCGTGACTTATGACCTCTTGACCCTTCTTAGTGGGATGTTCTCCCGGCTTAATACAAGGTCTGGCGAACTTACTTGCTCGAGCCTGGGACCAGCCTCCACATCTCAAGCAATTCCAGCACTGCCTATCAGGGGCCTGAAACTGACGCTCGGCGCCGCTCGAGCCGACATTCCAGCCATGACGACGCTGTGACGCTTCGAATCCATGAGAAGCGATCGGATACAGGCTAGAGCCCGACGCATCCATTGACAGGGAGAGACGCTCGATCATCCGCGCCTGGGGACAAGCACTTGAATCACTGCAGGTCCGCGGGGCCTTTCTGCCATTGGTGCCAGTCTTGCTGGAACTGGTGCGTTCTCCTACGGTGCTCGGCGTTACTCGCCCGGCGCGGTGCAAGCTCCCACAACGGGAGCACAGCAGCAGCAAGAGTACAACAATGAGCCGCACGCTTTTGGCAAGGTCTAGCGACTGAAAAAAACAAGGATTGGCCGTCGGATGCACACCCACAGCAAACTCATCATGGTGGTATGCATACGGTACCATTGGCAGAAGCAAAATCACGTTCAGCCCGGGGTAAGGACTCCATTACCTCCTGCGACCTGCGCGCCTTAATGTGACGCACTTCCTGGACGCAAGAGGTTCTCTCAAATGACTGTGCGAAGGTCCTGATTCATGCGAACTTGCAACTGGCTGCGAGCTGCTGCTGGACAGAGCGCTGTGTGATTTTGACCGCTGACATGCAATCGGCACCGCGCGCGGCTGGCATGCTCGCCACCTGTCGCCACTCCGACGTGCTCAGACATCGCAGGAGTCTGAGGAAGAGGCCCGTGGACCACACTACGCGTGAGTGCCGCTGGTTCGGGATCGGACCCATTCGCAGGCAAAGACGCAATCGACCATGCTGCTCGCTGGAGCGCACGACACGGGGGCCCTGTGCAGGACCGCCCGCAACGATTCTTAAGGCAGGCTCGCCCGACAGTTCCGCAAGTTGCACGGGGTCCTTCTCTCGAGCGGGCGTCCCGAGACATAAGCAATCACAACCTCAGCGGAGGTGGATGGCTTAGGCAGCCCGGACTCAAGGTACACAGAAATGCCACGGGCAAAAACCTCGAGGTCTGGCTTCTCGATTGCCGCCTCCAAAAACTCATGCGGCACACCTGACTCGACAAAGCGCCTGAGCGACTTCAGGCCGATCACAGCTAGAATGCCTGTGGTGGAGTGTGCCGACCTGGTCGCACAAACGCCTCCTGTTCTTCGCACACCCCGCCAAACGCCCTTCCCCAACGTTCCACACTCAATTGCGCCCACAGCTCCTGACAGGGAACTTGGCTGTCTTGCTCAACCCTCGGGCCTGTGGCCCCAACGTAAGGACCTGATGGGATCTGGTGGTGCCCTGTACCCTGGACAGTGGTCTAACGTAGCTGCGAGCGTGAGTTCGTGAGACCGCTGGATGCTTATCTCGAGCTGGTCTGGCAGAAGCGCTGGCAGGGCTTCGTCGACCTGAACTGTGAGCCCCCTGTGGTCAGGTCACTCCAGGGGCCCTAAAACGACCCATCCCGCCTCAGGGAGCGCCAGCACCGCGCGACTCAGCGGGACTCTGGAGGGCCTCCAGGCGCCTGGCTCAAGAGGTCCGGCAGAGTTCGGGCGCCCGAGGAGCTCACCTCGGCTGGCAAGCGCTCTCTCAGGCTGGATGGTGGCGAGCCAGAACATCCTTCACCACTGCAGGGCGGGTGCTACTGCTAAACGGAAGCTGGAATTACCTGCTGCGACCATTTGTGCAGAAAGCGACACGCCTCCGTGGAATGGGGAAACAGAGCTGCTGTGAAGCCGTTGGTGGGTCAACCATTCACTCTGGCTCATGCTGGTGACCTCGACTCCGAAACTGCTAGCGGGAGACACTCCAGAACTACAAATCTTGACAAAGGGAGCCTCTGTTAGAACCTCCAACTTTGCGGAACATACGCTTGGATCCCTCAACAGCTTAGGACGGGACACCTTCGAGGACCTCTTGATTCCAAGACTCTCATCTACTCCAAGATGTGTGACTCGAAGGTTGTACGAGAAACTCCGATCTCATCACATATGGAGGTTCCTAGTACCACAGACGGGCGGGAGCGAAGGAGGGGAGGGGAGAGGTGGGAGGAGGGGTCGGAACCCTATCACCCTTAGGGGTGGGACTCTTACCACCAACAATTGCTGACCGTGGGCGCTGGCACGCACCAGATGCGACAAACTGAAATACTAGCGGCGCTGAGGCAGGAGGGAGGAAGGTATAGCCCCGCCCTGACCAACGCACGGCGAAGTTGAACAGCACGTCGAAATCGCTCGCATGAAGAAACACATCATGTTGTTCAACATGACAAGCCGGGGATGCGCAGAGGAGTGCGTCGAAGTCGCTCGCATGAAGAACACAGTGGCGCAGAGGAATGCGATGATGGCAGCCGCGTGCAGCTGAAGCGGCGAGCGCTGCTGCAGCAGCGACCGACGACGCCGAAGGAGATGCCGTCGGCGAGCGCGAGCCCAGTGCAGCAGCCACACCAGGGCGCAGAGGGACCCTCGACTCGATGCGCAGCGACTGGAGCAGCGGCAGCAACCCCAGCGGAAGAGCACGCGGAAGACGATGATGGCGGCGGCGACGCAGTACAGTGGAGGAGGAGCCATGGAAGAGCTTAAGGAACATCGAGCCCCTTCCGCACCCGAGGCGTTCCTTATTCCAGCGCCTTGGCTGTAGACGTCGAGGCACCATGATCACCAGCCATACCCCCGGAGGAGGCTGCAGCACCATGAGCAGCAGCGCCCTGCTGCTCCCCTGGCTGTGGTGCGTCCCCACGTCGGGAGCGTCCGCACTGGGCTTTCTCGCATGGTTTCGGGCTTCGGCGCCATCACAAACCGATGGCTGGAAAAATGCAGCACCGAGGTGGTGTCTGTGGCTCTGGTGGCGATTTTCCGCGATGTTGCAATTTCTTCGCGACGTCTGATCTTGGGAGAGAGTGGTGGAAGTGGCATGCGCGGTGTGGCGACGCCCGCCTCTGGCCGAGCTAGACTCTTGACCCCTCGGGTTGGCTTCAACAAGAGGCTGGCTCGGCACTGCAGTGGGGCCGTCGGGAAGTGTCCATAGAGCCGCTGGGGCCGCCGTGCCCGCGGTTGGCGAGGACGATGAAGAGGAGGAGGGAGGAGGAGGGATGGGGGCCTGCTGTTTTGCGAGGAGGAGGAGGGAGGGAGGGAGGGAGGGAGGGAAGAGGGAGAGGGAGGAAGAGGAGGAGGGAGGGAGGGGGAAGAGGGAGGAGGGAGGAGGAGGGAGGGAGAGGGGTCATCGTTTTGCCTCTGCTGCTGCCCATTGATGAAATGTTCAACCTTCTCTCTGCGCATGCGAAATCAGTGCGACCGTGGTTCTCCACCGGCGTCCAACAAGGGAGGGTCGACGGTCGAGGATCCATGATCGAGGCTGCTTCGCTTAAGTCGGGCCTGCCCCCCTACAGGGGAATTTGGACGGAGCAAAAAACAAATATTCAGAAAATGCCCTAAGATACTCAAACATGGTCAAGCATTGTCCCCTGACTATTTCTGACTATTTTTGAACGTTCCTCCTGTAGAGGGACAGGCCCGACTTAATGTTGGGCGTTTGTGTGTGCCGCCCAACAACTCTGGAGAGCCCTATCGCTGCTCAGGCTGGACCCCCCTGAACTGGTCTACCCAGCGGCCAGACTCGGGCCAGGGACAGGGCCCTGGCGTCCACGGCTATGGCAAGCTCACACCCCCATGAGAAGGGGGGGACGGACTCGATCGGGGGGGAGAAAAAAAAGAGGAAGGACCTCGGAAATCGGAACTCGGATGTCCTCGAAAGTCCGCCAGGGGCGGCGCTGCCGGGTGTGTGCAGGACGCGATTCCGCCTGCAGACCACAAGATGAAGGAGGAGGGAGGAGGAGGGAGGAGGGAGGGAGAAGGAGGGAGGAGGGAAGGTGGAGGTGTGAGGTGGAGAGGGGGGCGGGAAATTAGGACGCAGGATGCGAGAGGACCAGCATGCGGGAGAAGGAGGAGGACGAGGAGGAGGAGGAACAGTTCCTAGAGGGATTCATGCTCATTTCGGGAAATGGCCCATTAGAAGACGACCGTCTGAGAATCTTCAATCGTGCCGGCACACAATTCCTGGGACTTCCAGCGCCCTGAATCCACGTGGCTGTTGCGTTCTGACGGTCCGAAATCGTGCCAGAACGTCGTTTCAGAGACGCCAACGCAGATAATCAAGATGACTGCTTAGTCATGACGATTTTCAAGTGTACCAGAAAGCCATGTCTGAAACTTCGACCATACGAACCCTCAAAATTGCTACAAGCTTTGAAGACGAGTCTGCACAGCGCGGAGGCAATTACCACATGCTGAAAAGAAACCGCCGTCCATGTTTGAAACTGTTGCGGACGTCTAAAACAAATAGACGCGAAACTGCGGAGAGAAACACATGCTGAAAACCACCCGCCCTCCAACCGTGAAGCTGCTGCTTTTTTGGAAACAGAACCGCATGATGAACACCACCCGCACTCGATCCGCGAAACCGCTGCAAACTTTTAAACCGAATGTGCGCGGCCCGAAGGCGAGAACCACATGTTGAAAACCACCCGTCCTCTAACCCGTGAACCTGCTGCAACAGTTTAAGACGAATGTGCGCGAACCATATGCGCGGCACTCAAGCGGTGTTGAGAACCACCTGTCATCCATTCGTGAAGCCGTTGCAAACTCCTGGCTCAAGGATCAAAAAGGCGAGGAAGTCTCAGGTGAAACGCTCGGCCCGCCCAGCCGATGCTTCTGCGGGTGCGACAGCGAATGCTGAGTTTTTAGAGGAGAGGGGTGGGGGAGGGAGGAGGGAGGAGGATGAAGGAGGGGGGGGGGGGGGAAGGCAGGAGAGGGGGAGGTGGAGGGAGGAGCAGCGAGGGGGCACGAGGAGAGAGTGGCGTGGAGGGGGGAGAGGCGCGAGGAGGGACGGGCGGCGAGGGGCGGCGGCGCGAACGGCTGCCGCCCAGGGGCGGGTCGCGCCCTCCTGCCAAGGCCCGGCGGGAGAGGCGGCCCGGCGGGCGCAGGCCCTCTAGAGCGCCGCGCAGCCCGGAAGCCCCAGACGGCCGCAGGCACCCCGGAGCCCCAGACGGCCTACCCAGACGGCCGAAGGACCCTCATCAGGCAGCCCGGAGGAGGAGGAGGAGGAGGAGGAGGAGGAGGAGGAGGAGGAGGAGGAGGAAAAGGAGGAGGAGGAGCAGGAGGAGGAGGATGCGGAAGAGCATCATTACTCAGGGGGATGATGCCGCTGAGGAAGAGCAGGGTGAGGACGGTGCTTGGGGGGGAGGGGGAGAAGCAGGATAAGCAGGAGGGAAACGAAGAGGATGAGCAGTAGTAGGGAGAACGGGGGAGTCGGATGCGGACGTGAAGTGAAGCAAGACGGCCTACCCAGACGCCTACCCCGACGGCCTAAGG
>CAUYUJ010018549.1:715685-740685 GCA_963575745.1 Prorocentrum cordatum
GTATATGCACATCCGCCACTTGCCGAGGTCCCCGAAGATCGACCCCCCAAGTCGTGGTCATGGATAAACCCCGCCACGGAATGGGGGGGGGGCTGGGGACGTTCCGTCAGATCCAACAGGAGATTCGTCCTTACATCCTAAGCGTGAGGTCCTTGTTATTCATCTGGCCGCGCTGAGCCCTCACCAGCACATTCCTCCCCTCCTCCCCTCCTCACTCAGACGCACACGCACGACGATGATGCCGATACTGATGATGCTGCTGCTGCTGCTGCTGCTGATGATGATGATGATGATGATGATGATGATGATGGAGATGATGATACTGATGATGATGATGATGATGAGGATGATGATGAGGATGATGATGAGAAGGATGATGATGAGGATTCTGTTAATGATGGTGACGATGATGAGGACACACAGAGTTACTCATACTCAGAGTCACGCTCAGGGACACCGTCCATGCTGTGATATGATGATGGTGATGGTGGCGATGATGATGACGAAGATGATGGTGATGCTGATGATGATGGCGATCATCATGGATCAGACTTTGAGGATGTCTCGGGCGAGGCGCTGGCTTCAACACACCCAAGGGGGGCCGCAAGGGTGTATCTCACTCTTCCGTTCGCGCCCAGATTGCGGGGATGCCTTGAACGGGTGCCTGTTCACCGGCCCAGCATCTTCCCCCTCCGGAGCAGATTTTGAGGATGTCTCGGGCGAGGCGCGGGCGTTCGCACCCCAGGTGGCCTAGATTGCGAGGATCTCTCGAGCGGTCTGCCTGGTTTGGTGTCCAGGCTCGTCGGCACCAGATTATAAGGACGTCTCGGGTGAGGCGCTGGTTTCAGCACCTCGGAAAGGGGAGACGCCAGACGGTATCTCACTCTCCCCTTCGCGCCCAGATTGCGGGAATGTCTTGAACGTATGCCAGCTCACTAGCCGAACATCCCCCGTTTTCGGAGGAGATATTGAAGTTCTTTCGGGCGAGGCGCGGGCGTTCGCCCCCCAGGTGGCCCAGCTTGTGAGGATGTCAGGATGTCTCTGGCGGTTCGCCTGGTTTGGTGGCCAGACTGCTCTGCATTCGAACCAGATTATAAGGACGCCTCGGGTGAGGCGCTGGTTTCAGCACAACCAAAGGGGAACCGCCACAGCACAACTAAAGGGGAGCCGCCAAGAGGTTTCTCACTCCTCTGTTCGCGCTCAGATTGCCGGGATGTCTTGAAGGGGAGCCTGTTCACCCACCGAACATCCTCAGTTTCCGGAATAGATGTTGGGGATAACTCGGGCGACGCGCGGGGTTTTGCACCCAAGGGAATACAGATTCAGAGGATGTCTCTGGCGGTTTGCCTGTTTGGGAGGCCAAACGCGTTTGCGTTCACAGCAGATTCTGAGGACGCCTCGGGCGGGGCGCTGGTTCCAGCACGCCCGAAGGGGAAACGCCAGGGGGTTATTCACTCCTCCGTTCGCGTCCAGGTTCGAGCGGTTTACCTGTTCATCGACCCGACCTCCTCGGCTTTCGGAGCAGATGTTGAAGATGTCGCGGGCGAGGCGCTGGCTTTGGCACCCAAGGTGACCAAGATTGTGAGGACGTCTCTGGTGGTTTGCATGTTCTGGTGGCTGGACTCGTCCGCGTTCAGACCCGACTATACGGGCGCCTCGCGTGAGGCGTTGGTTTCAGTGCCACCCAACGGGATTCTGCGATGGGGGTAACCGCAATAAGCAATTAAGAACCTCCCCGGGGTTATCGTTAGCACAGCACTGTAATTGAATAATTCTTGGGACCCGTTTTCGCGGAACGAAATCTTTAGCACTGCGCAAAAGAAAGGAAAATAAATAATTCCCGCGCCTTGGCTCGGGCGGTATCCCAATGGGAATCTGTAGGATTCCTAAATATTCCTATTCTCCTCCTGACTCGTGCCACTGCCTCTGCGACAGTAACGCTGATGACGACGATGGCGACGCGTATGGTTCGAAGCGGCCTGACTCGTCTGCGTTCAGAGCAGTTTCTGAGGATGTCTCAGGCTAGGCGCTTTTTCACAACCACACGGAGGCCAGATTGCGAGAATGTTTCAGGCGGTTTCCTTGTTTCGGCGAGCAGACTCGTCTGCGTTCAAAGCAGGGTGCGAGGTGCCAGGGTAACGCTTCGAGGGTGCTGGAGCGATATACTGTCGCCGGAGTACGGGGGGGGTTCTTACTGGCCCCTCCGGGTTATGTCACTTCTCCGTTCGCGCCCACATTGCGGTGTATAGAGCGATGTGCCTGCTCACCGACACAATCTTCTCCGCTTTCGGAGCAAAAGTTGGGGGATGCCTCAGGCGAGGCGCTGGGTCTCGCATCCCAGAATGGGGCCAATTTGTCAGGGTGATTCGGCCGGTCTGCTTTTTGGGGGGGCCAGACGCGTCTGTGTCCAGACCAGATTATGTTGATGTCTCGGGTGAGGCGCTGTCTTTCGCATCCCGAAGGGCCCAGATTGTGATGACGTTTCAAATGATTTGCTGGGTCCGGTGGCCAGACTCATCTGCGGGGCGATCGCGCTGGCTCCGGCACTCCCATGGGGGGGGGAGGCGGACGTACTCCAAGATGGTGACCGTGGCCAACATTTACCGCGCAGGCCGGATCCACGGCGTGCTCCCTGCTTACGTGGGAATGCGGATTCGCTTCGCTGGCAAGTTCAATGAACTATACGGCCTCGTCCAGGAGCAGTGGGCTACCATTGTTCACTTCTTGTTCGACACGGACGACCAGATGAACTACAACAACCCGCGACTGGGCGAAATCTTCAGGCCGCGCCCTTCCCCGACGGGAATTTGGCTTCAGGTCGACAGCTTCAAGCAGGCTCTCACGTGGGAGAACTTCATGGACTACGTGGGCAACGAAGGGCAAGATGCAAAAGAGAAGCTTGATCGCTTGCATGCTTCTGATGGACGCACGTCCGTGGCGTGTCGTCCGTGGCGCACAGCGTGAAGCGCTTCGGCTCCATGCTCTCGCGCGTCCACGACCTGGCCGCAGTGGCGCACTGGCGATACGCGGCGCAGTGGCGATCGAGTGCGCGCGCCAGGAGCCTCAAGGACAGCGCGGCGCTGACGACGACGCATGGTGGCTGAACCTCTACGTGGTGTTCTCTCGCGCCACCCAGATGGCTGATATGCTGCCGGCGCGGCCACCCCCTCACTGGCTGCTGGAAAAAAGGTCCGCCGATGTCGATGAAGGAGGCTCACGGTGGAGAGAACCGCTCTGCTTGCCGAGATGTGTTGGATGGCGCTGGCAGAACAAGACCCTGTGTGGCCCGATGCCGAGTGCGGACGGTCCTGCTGGAACCGAATCCAATGACCAGCCCGATCAGTGCATGGCCACGACGCGAGCATGGCCAGGCTGCCGGCCCGACGCCGAGTGCCGACGACCTCTGTTTCCAAGTCCCCGCGCGCCCAGCAGCGCGCTACCCGATGCCAACTGTCAAGATGGCCCAGCGTACTTTAGCCTTGATCACCAAAAAGAATTTCAAGCGCCAGCAACAAACGCCGAGACTCGAGGGTTTTCACGTGTCGGGCCCTGGGAGACACTCTGTCGACACCCTTTTCGACACTTTCTAGGTGCTCCAAGTGATTTTTGGGATGTGGTCGTTAAGTACGACGGGGCCAACATAAGCCAAGTGTGTATTCGGGAGCGGCCAAGGGGGGTGTCCACGAGGGGGGGGTGCAAATCATGACCAGCGGCACGTGCGCGGCCCAGCGGGGGGGGGCAGGGACGCAATGAAATAAGAGAAGGCGCCATGACATCTGGGGAGATAGCGTGGCCCCCGCCATGGTATCCCCCCTAGTCATCACCCCCGTCTTTGCCGCCCCCGATAGATAGTCGCCTGGCTCATCGAGCCCGATGTCAGGTGCGGACGGCATGGCCCGACGGCATGTGCCGACGACGTGTTCCTGCCTGGGTGGCCGCAGGCCGCTCCGCCAACGGGACGTTGGCGCGTGAGCTTCCAGCACACAGTTGGGGCGTGGACCCAAAGCACCCTAAGTAAGAAACGAGGCCCCTTTTTCCCCATACGTTAAGCTCCGATTTCCGAAACAAATATCAGGACAACCAGCACAAGACAAACAAAACAATTAGCCTGGCGAAAAACCCAAGCATATGCAGTTCCGAGTACCGCAATTTCGGAATATCTTCTTCGGTGGCGCTCCCTATGGGGCCACGAAGCGCTGTACTGGGTGGGTGAAACGCAAGGAGCAAGGGCCGTGTTGGGTGGTGGCGGACGCATGCGGGCGGTGCCACGGGGACCTTCGGTGAAGCTCCCTATGGCCCTATGGACCCACGAAGCGTTGTACTGGGTGGGTGAAACGCAAGGAGCAAAGGCTGTGCTGGGTGGTGGCAGACGCATGCGGGCAGTGCCACTGGGACCTTCGGTGGAGCCCCCTCATGGGGCCACGAAGCGCTGTACTGTGGGCGAAACGTAGGGAACAAGGGCCGTGTTGGGTGGTGGCGGACGCATGCGTGCGGTGCCTTTGGGACCTTCGGTGGAGCTCCCAATGGGGCGACGAAGCGTTGTGCTGGGTGGGTGAAGCGCCGGGAGCAATGGCTGTGCTGGGTGGTGGCGGACGCATGCGGGCGGTGCCACTGGGACCTTCGGTGGAGCCCCCTATGGTGCCACGAAGCGCTGTACTGGGTGGGTGAAACGCAAGGAGCAAGGGCTGTGTTGGGTGGTGTCGGACGCATGCGGGCGGTGCCACTGGGACCTTCGGTGGAGCCCCCTATGGGGCCACGAAGCGCTGTACTGGGCGGGTGAAGCGCAGGGAACAAGGGCTGTGTTGCTTGGTGGCGGACGCATGCGGGCGGTGCCACTGGGACCTTCGGTGGAGCCCCCTATGGGACCACGAAGCGCTGTACTGGGTGGGTGAAACGCAGGGAGCAAAAGCTGTATTGGATGGTGGCGGGCGCATGCGGGCAGTGGCACTGGGACCTTCGGTGGAGTTCCGTTTATGGGGCCACGAAGCGCTGTGCTGGGTAAGTGGAACGCTGGGAGCAAGGGCTGTGCTGGGTGGTGGCGGACGCAAGCGGTCGGTGCCACTGGGACCTTCGGTGGAGCCGGGCCACGAAGCGCTGTACTGATTGGGTGGAACGAAAGGAGCAAAGGCTGTGCTGGGTGGTGGCAGACGCATGCGGGCAGTGCCACTGGGACCTTCGGTGGGGCCTCCTATGGGGCCACGAAGCGCTGTACTGGGTGGGTGGAACGCAGGGAGCAAGGGCTGTGCTGCTTGGTGGCGGACGCATGCGGGCGGTGCCACTGGGACCTTCGGTGGGGCCCCCCTATGGGGCCACGAAGCGCTGTACTGGGTGGGTGAAACGAAGAGAACAATGGCTGTACTGGGTGGTGGCGGACGCATGCGGGCGGTGCCACTGGGACCTTCGGTGGAGTTCCCTGAAACGCAGGGAGCAAGGGCTGTGCTGGGTGGTGGCGGACGCATGCGGGCGGTGCCAGTGGGACCTTCGGTCGAGCTCTCTATGGGGCCACGAAGCCCTGTACTGGGTGGGTGGGGAGGGGAGGAGGGGGATGAGGAGGAGAGGAGAAGAGGAACGCGGAGACCGTATCTTCAAAACGGGAACCCAACACCACAGGATGGCTGGGAACTAAGGAGCACGGAGCCCCTCCCAAATGACAAAGGGTTCCTTCTTCAGCGCCCCGACTGTAGAGCCTTGATCGAACCCTCTCTCTGCCACGTGGTGTGTCGCGTGAGATGTTTGCGTGGGCCACTGCGTAAGGCCTCCTGTGCCACCGAACGAAGTCCAAGGGTCTTCCACGGCGCTTGCATGAACATCAGTGCTCCTTGCTTCATCGTGGAGAGAGGGATCGCGTTGCCATGTCGACTCGGTTCCGCTCGGTCATGCTCAAGCCACTGACGCGCAGATGCACTCATCCTAAGCTAAGACATATCCGAACTCACGCGCACAAGCCCGCTCGTTCTACTGAGTCTCGTTCGCGCTCGAATTCATTCACCCTGAGACTCATTCCCGGTCTGTCAATACTTGAGTTCGCTTATACTCGAAGCCGCTTGCGCCCAGACACTCACGGGGGCACGGTCCGCGCAAACAGATGCACACATGGGGGCTCCATGCAGTGAATATGTCTAACATGTCCTGCGATAGCGCGTGGTATCCATGTGGGGGAAGAAATGTTGTGCGCCGATCGCCTGGCCTTTTTGCCTTGGGCAGTCCAACGTATGCCTGTGCGCACCAGTACTGCGTACAACACCCGTGCACCCCAATTCGGACATGCGCAACGGACAAGATCATGTTGTCTGGGAGGGAGGTGGTGGAGTGGTGGTGGTGCAACTGTGGAATGACGGTCAACGTGTGCTCACAGCTGGCCCTACCTGGATAACTCTCCGCAGATCCCTGGTAGAACAACCAGACAGGGAACAGTACATTAGAAATTGGGAAGGGGGGGCAGAAAGGGGGAGAGGAGGGGGGAGAGGAGGAAGAGGAGGAGAAGGAGGTGGAGAAGGAGGAGGAGGAGGAAACGAGCGTAGAGGGGGCAACGTCGTCACCAACAACGGCTAGAGACCCCGTGGCCTCCTCTGGTAGTGTCAGCAGCGACAGCGGAGGATGCACGCGCAGCGGCCGCGGCGGCAGACAACTCGGACGAGCTGAAGGAGGCGTCCAGATGGCAGGGGGAAGAATGGCAGACGCACGAGAGCGGAGAGCCGCACTGTCAACCGAGGCAACGTGGGGAGAGGGAGCGGGAGGGGGGCACGCAGCGGCAGAGGCAAGAATCGCGAGCGCAGGACCAGGCGGGGCGAGGTCAGCACCCTGCAGCATAGGAGAGGAGGAGGAGGAGGAGGAGGAGGAGGAGGAGGAGGAGGAGGAGGAGGAGGAGGAGGAGGAGGAGGAGTGGTGCGGGCCCGATCACGCGGGCTATCGGCGGACCCCCCAGAAACGGCATCGAGGACGCCCCTGCCCACCCCGAGGCCCTCCGGAGGTCGGCCCCCGAGGGCGCGGCACGGGCCTCCGCTGCCCCTCCTGCGCGCTCCCCGCTGCCCGCTCTCCCGCCCGGGCTGCCGCCTCGTCGGCCCCCCCTCGGCTGCGCGCAGAAGGTGACCCTGGGCAACGGCGACCTTTGGCGCGCGGCTTGCCGATCGTTGCGCGCAGTGCGACAGCAGCGGCCTCCGCGCTCTGGCTTGGCTTCCCCCCGAGGGGGAACGCCAGGGCGGGAACATCGAGCTGGAGCCGGCGCGGTACATCGCCGATAGATCGGCGTTGGGTCCCACATAGCGAAACTGAATGTTTGTGGGCTACCGGGCCCCTATCGGCGATTGGGCGTCGGTGCTTCCCCCCACCATGCGCCTGGCCCTATCCCCCTTCTGACGCCCTCGCCTCCAGAGAGTCGCGCACCAAAGATCACTCCAGCAAAGGTCGGGCGGGTGGAAATGGGGGGTTGACCTAAACCTTAGGGCGAAGAAAAGGGCCCTAAATTCGCCCCTGCTGGCTCCAAAAGGGGCCCTGTAGGATTTTCTGGTTCACCCCCCCACTGACCCCCCCCATTATAGAGGCCTCCTGGATGGGGTCGGAGTATATTCGAAGGATCGCGCCGCATCTTTGATGCATGAGCGATGCATCGGAGATGCACTGGCGATGCATCGGCGACGTCGGCGATGCATCGGCGACGTCGGCGTGGGGATACACGGGCTCCACATCGAGCCGCATCGGCGATGCGGCGCGATCCTCCCGCCCCGTCTACTCGGACCCCATCCAGGGCCTAGACATCACCGCCCGCCCGATACGGGCAGCCGACCTGCCCCCTTCCGGCCCCCTGCCGGGGCGGGCGGGCGTGCGCTTCCGCAACGCGGCGGCGGGGCCCTCCTTCGTGGAGCCGACCGAGAGGCCCACGGGGCGGTACGTGTCACTGAGGGTGCTGCTGTCCAGGCTGAGGACCTCGGCCGTCCACGTGGCGGCCAGCCCGGTGGGGGAACGGAGGGAGTGGAGGGGAAGAGCGCGGGGACCAGGACCAAGACTAGGCTGACTAGGCGCGGGAACTTCGCATCGATCTCGGTCACCGTCCATCTTGGTCAGCGTCAGTTCGTGAACCATCCTCACGAACCGGCAGCGGCTGGCATGGGCCATGACCGAGATCGCATCGACAAGGTCCTGCGACATCCTGGTCGTGGTCACCGCTCTTCCCTCGAGAGAGGGCGGGCCTCCTCAGAAGGCTCGGAGGTCCTCCCAACCTTCCGAGGAGTTGTCCGAGCCTTCCCCGGAGACGCAGGAAATCTATCAGAAGGCCGAAGGGCTACTGAAGAGCCTCACCGCCTTCTGAGAAGCCCCACCGCCTTCTCGCTCCCCCCCTTCGCTCGCCGCCGATCCACAGTGGGCACGGAGAGCGGGCGCGCGCACAGAGATGCGCCGCGTGCGCGCCCCGGCGCGGGCCCATCGTGCACGTCAGTGCGCCTCATGTTGCACGCACGTGCAACTGCCTTTCGCGGGCCCAGGCGCGCGTCCGCTGAGGTCCAGAATCATACGTGCACCATCACTGATGGCGTACCAACCTTTGCCAGTGACCTCCGTATCAAAATCGGCGTACCAATCCGAGGCCCCCACAAAGAGCAGAGAGCTCGCGTGGCTATTTCCCCGCCGTCCACGCAGTGGCGCACCGCTCGCCTACGACGGGCCAGCGGGGGGGAGCGCGTCTATGTCCATGGTCAGCGCGCGACTAATGGAACTGAAGTACTCCCTCGCGAACACGTAGAAGACCTTCACGCGGCGTGTCGCGCGGCGGAGGGGGAAGGGGATGAGGATATTAGTGGATCCGCAGACCGCCTTTCAGGGTGGGTGGTCCCTGTAAGCAGCAAGGCGAAGAACATGTAAGTGGAAACCGCTACCTGTTAACATGGTCCTCCGACCACCTGTTCCAAAGCTGCCCGTGACGGGCAGGAAAGAACTGGAGGGCACTGGATCAGTTGTTTTGATGCTGGATCCTGAAGATGGGGACGAGGATAATGCGGAGCCACGCGAGGGTGCAGGCGTATGCGAGGTGGGGGGTATGCGGAGCAAATGAACTATTCCCGTCCGTGAACACGCTGCAGCCATTCGGAGAGAACATGGAAGAGGGAAGTTGATGAATCTCATGCCAGAGGCAACGGGTCCTCAAATAAGAGAGCTGGGGTTCTCGAGTCAGCGTAGATCTCTCGAGGCACCCCTCAACCTAGAGGCCGATACAACATTCCAAGGGGATGCCTGCAGGGGTTGGTGGTTACACTGTTTGCGGCCGAGACTGTCGCTGACAAGGCCTGTGTAGATGAATGATGGGTGCTGCCTCGAATGGAAGGCCATCCCTCAACTTGCTGCTCTGCTCTCCCTCTCCCCCACCCCTCCTCTCCGTTCCTGTCCCCCCTTTCGGATCCGATCTCTCTACTTCTCCCGCCTCCCCTCTCCCACTCCCCACTCCACCGTCTTCTCCCTCTCCTCCTCCTCCTCCTCCTCCTCCTCCTCCTCCTCCTCCTCCTCCTCCTCCTCCTCCTCCTCTACCTCCACATCCTCCCTCATCTTTCTCCTCACTCCCTGTCTTCCTCTCTTCTCCCTGCTCCTTTCTATACCTCTTCGTCTTTCCTCTCCTCTTCCTCCAACTCCTCCTCGTCCCCGCAGACGCCATCCCTGGCAAGGGCCAACCTGGGCCCTAGGATGGATGGACCTTGACAGGGATGGCGGTGGTGTGTGACTTCCTTCTGCGGACGTCCCTTCACCTCCACCTCCTCCTCCTCCTTCTCCTCCCTCCTCGCTCCGAAATCCTCCTCCCTCCTCCCTCCCTCCTCCTTCCTCGCTACAATATCTTCCCCCTTCCCTCCTGCCCAGACATCCGACGACTTGATTTTTTCAGTTCGCGGCTTCAGCCCCTCGGCCCCTTGGGGGGTTCGTCCCGAATCCACTTCTGATAGCTCTGGGCCCCGAACGTGTCAAGGGAAGCTGAGCTGACACAGAAACACAGACACACACGCACACACACACACACACACGCACGCACGCACGCACGCACGCACGCACGCACGCACGCACGCACGCACGCACGCACGCACGCACGCACGCACGCACGCACGCACGCACGCACGCACGCACGCACGCACGCACGCACGCACGCACGCACGCACGCACGCACGCACGCACGCACGCACGCACGCACGCACGCACGCACGCACGCACGCACGCACGCACGCACGCACGCACACACACACACACACACACACACACACACACACACACACACACACACACACACACACACACACACACACACACACACACACACACACACACACACACACACACACACACACACACACACACACACACACACACACACACACACACACACACACACACACACACACACACACACACACACACACACACACACACACACACACACACACACACACACACACACACACACACACACACACACACACACACACACACACACACACACACACACACACACACACACACACACACACACACACACACACACACACACACACACACACACACACACACACACACACACACACACAAGTATAAGGTCACGACGCCGGCGGTTTGGCCTCCAAGAGAACCGATGTCTTGACTTTGTTCGATGCGGGGTCCCCGGAAGTGCTGGCCCTTTCCCCAAGGCCGTTGTTCATCCCGAGCCACTGCTTGACTGTTCCAGAGCCAGGCGAGGCCCACCTGAGGCCGAAAACGACGGAACACATCCGTCGTGCTCCTTGTTTCAGGGCGTTGGATATCTGGGTTGGCCCCTCGCTCCTCGCACCTCTCCTGGAAGAGCAGCTACACTGGCATGGAGGCCCTAAACATCAACGCTGCACGAGAAAACATTGACAACTAGGCACGAAACGGACACGGCACCGTATTCGCAATCTGGAAGTCTGGGATTGTGGCGCTGGCACCGCGCGGCACCGCCTTCGCAATTTCGGATTCAAGCACGGCGCTTTACGCGCACGGCACGCGGGCAAGACACGGCATTTTTCCCGCACTCTAGGCTTCAGGCACGGCACGGGCACGGCACGGCCATTTCCGCATCTAGGCTTCAGGCATGGCGCGGCACGCGACCTGGCATGGCACTCGGGCGGCCCATGGTCGGCATTCTGCGGTTCAGAAACAGGTTCTCTGAAGACGCTGGACACGCCTTGCCGATGTCGCTGAGGGCAGGCGGATTCCGGGCGAAGAATAACAAAAATACCCAAACCATATGCAACACGTGCCAACACGCCATCGAAACATCGATACCGTGTTGTGTGTTTAAACCATGTCTGAACACTCCTCCTGTAGAGGGACATGCCCGACTTGAGCAGAAACGTGCGCTTTCGGAGGCCCGCGCAAATCCCCCGGAGCGGCGCGCACGGAGGGCACCGCGAGACGGGCGGCCTCCCAAGACGCCAGGCGAGGGCCTCGACGAAGGCAGGGGGTGGGCTGCTCCGGGGCGCCTGCCAGCACGGACGGGGGGTCTCCGCGGGTCTGGCGCGCGGGCGCCCGATGAGTGGATCGGAGAGGGCACGAAAACGAACCCAGGGCCGCCGCATCTGGCGACGGGGCGGGCCGATTCCGCACGGGAGCTGGGCCTTGGCACGGATGCAGGTTGTCCTGATCCAGGCTTGGAGGACCCGGCAGCGGCAAAAACATACACTGTCCACGGTCCGCGTGGGATTCTTGGATCTGCGATGGACCCCCCTCACTGGCGCGCGGAGCGCGCCAGGGGCGGCGCCGCAAGGGGGTCCCAGGCGCCGATCCCGGAAATCCACGCAAAGTTTCCACAATTCATATTTAATGCGTTTTTCCGTCTTCGACTGCTTGCGCTTCCTCGATACTGGGAATTCTGCCCATCAAGGGTGGACAGAGCCCAGTTTAGCAAAACACCCTGGAGTGAACGACGAACAACGGGCGCAAGCCCAGAAACATTGCCACCGCAGGGCCCTCTCGGGAAACGGCAAAGGACCTCCGATCACAGCTTCTGCAGGAAAGCGCAGATCGAATCGGCGAAAATCGGCAGTCAAACAGGAAAAGCCGGCGGCAATCGGCAAGCTGGGAAGCCTCCGTTGAAAAACCGAAATCCGAACCGGAACCCGAAGCCGAATCGAATCGGAGCCGGAACCGATCGACATCGAATCGAAACTGGTCGGAGGAGTCGAAGTGATCCCTGCTTCTGCGAGGCCATCTTAGGCGCCTTGGGACCTTTAAGGAGGCCTTCAACTTCCAAAAGGCCCCGTGCTCACTGACTGTCGGCCCACCCCTGCGCCCCCTGCCAGAAGGCGGGGGGGAAGGCGAGGGGAAAGAGCGCGGGCGGGGATACCCCAGGGTCCATGGGACCGTCGAAGAGCTCCTGGCGTGCGTGGCGGTGAGCGCGGAAGGAGCTTGAGGCCGCCCGAACCGTCAGGAAACAACTCCTGGGAGATCTTCGTAAAAACGACGCAGAGCGATTCAGGTCAGCTAAGGGGCCACTGAGCCGGAATGACCCAGATTGGGCCCAGGACTCAGCCCGATCGAGCTAGATCGAACCCGATTCAGCCCGATGGAACCAGATTAGGTCGGACCCAGAAGGTTTTCGACGGCGGATACAGCCCCGGTTCTGAATCAAATCTCACAGGAATTGCAAACTGACCGAGCGGGGGGCAAAGCAAATAGGGTCGGAGGAGTGCGCCGCGCCGCCGGAGCATCCGCGATGTTGGGATGGATTTGGACGCCCGCAAATGAAACTGGGCACGGACAGCGCGGGTACACTGCCCTGCCCAACGCGAGAATTCATCCAACGCTCACTGCGCGGAGCTCCCCATATGTGGATCTCTTTAGAAGGTAGATTGTTTTTGGGATCTGTACGTGGGTGTCTAGCCATATGAGCTGTGTGCGCATCTCATGTTGTAGGATAGTGCGATGGTGAGCATATTTTTATGATGGCGTTGATCTAAGAACGCGTCCACGTGAGCGACGAGCACGCGCGCGCGCAGCTCGGCTGTACATTCAACACATGTACACATTCAGAATTCATTCGCACGCGTACGTTAGCGCATTTCCTGCCAAAGTGAAGAACTCCAGTGGTACCGCGTCCGAAGCACCAGGGAAGAGCACGAAAGACATGCGCTTCAAACGGCATCTCGCGAAAAACTCCTCAGCTTTAGCCGCCCACACTTCGCATCGGGCCGTGCTGGTAACGCAAACAGAAGCCGTAGGCACATGGCGTGCGCAAGGCAAGTGCTACATACAAATGGCACCCTCGCGGTTTGCGCCTCGGCTTTGGCCGTGGCATCGGGCCTAGCTGGCAACGCCAAACAGATGCCGCCTGCACTTGGTATCGGAGCGGGGGGCAAGTGGCGCAGCGCGCATCACTACGCCTGTGACCTCATATCTGCCAGCTGTGCCGCGTCGGATTCTTGGTCGGCCCCCTCCGCCATGCCCCTCGCGTCGCCCAGCGCACTGTTGACGCCGTCGCCTTCGTTCGTAGTCGCGCTGGAATAAGCAGCGTACCCTGCCAACACATGAATATGGTGACCGATCGTCTCGCAAGCGGCGCCGTCGTCCAGCAATTGAGATGCGGCCGCCTCGGTCTCCGTGGGGGACAGGCCCAACTCCGTTGCTGCGAACGCGCCCAGATCTGCGCAAATTGCTCCGACAGTCGAAGCTCCGCCCACGAACGCCAACCATGCCAGAAGTCCGTCGAGCGCCCGAAGGAAACGCGCGTCAGCGCTGACAGCGGCAACGCTTGCCCCCGAGGACGTCGCAGCGGTCGAGCCTTGATTTGTACGTATTCCCTGGCGCCGTTCCCAGAGCAGCTCGCAGGATGACTTGTGGAATGGCGGCGGAACCGCGCACGGCGTCAGAGCAATCCACCTTTTGCGTCATCAGCCATTTCTCCAGTCACCCACCCGGGGTGTAGCAAAGACGGCCTTCAACCAAGAACGCCCTGCCGTCCTGCGGGTCACTGGATCTGCCCCCTGAGGCCAACCCCCCCCGTTGCCGACTCGGCCCCCCAGAGGCCCGAGCGAGGACGCGACAGAGGTGCATGGAGGAAGCGCACAGGAGAGGGAGGGGAGGAGCAAGAGAAAGAACGAAACCAGCGCCCTTAACGGTGTTGAAGCCAGCGCCCCGCCTGAGACATGCTCCAAATCTGCTCTGAAAACAAATGATGACGAGCTTCAAAACAAGCGAACCGCCTGAGACATCCCCACAAACTGGCCGCGAAAGGGCCCGTGCAAACACCCCCTGGCGGCTCCCCTTAAGGGTGCTGAAACTAGCGCCCCGCCTGAAACATCCCCACAATTCGCCGACCTCTTGTGGTCACGGCGTGTGAGATGCTTCCCCCTCCCCAAACCCCTCCCCCGGGAGCCCGGTACAGCCCTAAAAATAATATGATTGGGATTTGTCTCCGGCATCATTTGTGAATCACGGCGTCGGTCTGATGAGGTCGCACGCGCCCGACAGACGCCATGCACTCGCCCCGCTTCTTGTTACCTTCTTGTCCCCAATATCCCCCTCTCCTCCCTTCTCCAGCCCGCGCCCGGAGGCATCGAGCCCAGGACGATAACGACAAGGAGGAACGGGTCCAGGAGGAAGAGGTGCGCGATAGCAATATTGGTCGTCGCGATACGCCGCCATCGCGAAACATGCAACGCTTTGAAGCAAGAAGACTAAGCACACCTGTGACCAGGTTTGTAGTACAAGCTCGCCTGTCGTTCGCTGGCGTGAGGAATACGGGCGTCGCGCTGCCAAAAAGGAATGTTCCACGACGAACGGAGGGGCTCTCTGGCCACAGCAACCCTCGGCAACAAACAGGATCCCGGGCCCAGGTTTAAGGAACGGACCCAAAACCATTGCCCCCCCCCTCCTCAGCCCGAACTCGTCCTTGTCTCAGCGTCTTGACGGTAGTCCTCCTCCTTCTCCTCCCCCTCTTCCTCCTCCTCCTCCTCCTCCTCCCCGTCCTCATCCTCCTCGTCCTCCCAAGCACCCGGCTTCGAGTGAGTTTTCCACAACGTGGCTCCCGAGAGGTCTGGACCCCCTCCAGGGGGGCTGGCTTTTCACTCTGAGTTGGTGTTCGACCTTCTTGGGGCACGGTGAAGGACCCCCGAGGCCGAGAAGTGCCAAGAGCCTTCCGTCGTGCTTGTTTTTTAGCCCCCCTGGTGCCAGACTCTCCGGCAAGGGCCGCCGACGGCACTGGCTCCGCTCAGGAATTTTGCCTCCTACCCGGTGGATGACGGCATGCCTCTCTGTGGGGGTCGCGCTGTCCTCGCCTTCGCCTGCTGGGACTGGCATCGCATATCCCAGGGAAGTGGTTTTCAGGGCCTGAGGCTGCCCGCGCACGGAAGGTTCGTGTTGGCGTCGGCGCGCGCAAAGGCCGTCGACGCCGCGTCGGTCCTTCAACCTTGAATCGATCGCGGCCCCCGATCGTTCAGGGTTGAATTCGGTCGGATCCTGTGGCGTCGCCTTGTCAATCGGTGCTTTCGCGTCGCAGATCTTCTCCCGTGACAATGCAGCTCGACAAAGCAAACGTGAAGTCCCCGAGCTTGCCCACGTGAAGGTTGCACGCGAAGATGCGAGAGGCACGAACGGGAAGGGAGGCGGCCAGACCGAGAGGAGGGCGGAAGGGGGGAGGGCACCACAACAGGTTATCGCTGACCCTTTGGCCACGCGAGGCGGCTACTGGGACACGGTGGCGGAGCGGAACTGCATACAGTGATTTGACCTGCGCCATGGCCTGAAGGGGAAGAGGGGGAGGAGATGTGCCCGAAAAGATCGACCAAGAAAGGGGGACGAGAGCAAATTTGCTCAGAATCTGTCCCCGGGCCCCTCCCGAGCATCATCCAGGCGAGTTTTCCCTCTGGATCGATTCCCAGCGGTCCAGGGGCCCGCAAACGGCCCCCCGACACCGAAAACTGATGCTCGGCCACCACAGCCCCCCAGCTGGCTACAATTCCGTCGAAGTCCTCTCGGGGTGCCGTTGCCCGCGGCCAGCGGCGACTGCGCCGATCGTGGGCAAAAGCGCAGGCTTGCGCCGATCACTGCGGCCTCTTCCGCGGCCTGGAACGGCGGGCGGACAACGGCTGCGGCCCCGCCGTCCCGGCGGGCCCGGCGCCGGCGCCAGCGCCGCGCCCCCTGCCGCTGGGGCCGCCGGGAGGCGTCGCGGCCACATCCGGCACCTCTCTGGGGTCGCCCGGGCCCCATGGGCGGGTGGACTCGCAAGATCCGAGCATCATGTGCGTCTGAGGCGGGTGGGCGCGCCCCCCGCCCGCGACGGGGCCCGGGCGTCCTGTGATGTGGCCGTGGAGATCTCAGGGTGTTGCACAAGGGCCGTTCCCCTGTCCCCTGCCCCTCGTCTCTTCCCCCTCTTCGCAGCGAGCGGAGCAAGCTGGAACAGCATACAAACGGCACGGAGCACCAGCCCTCGGAGATCCGCGCAGAGCCCTCCTCCCTCCTCCTCCTCCTCCTCCTCCTTTCTCCTCCTCCTCCTCCTCCTCCTCCTCCACCACCACCTCCTCCTCCTCCTCCTCCTCCTCCTCCTCCTCCTCGCTCCTCCTCTCTCCTGCTCGACTCATCCTGCTCCTCCTTCTCCTCCTCCTCCTCCCTCCCCCCAACCCAATCCTCCTCCTCCTCCTCCACCACCACCTCCTCCTCCTCCTCCTCCTCCTCCTCCTCCTCATCCGGCGGCTCGGGTAGCTTTGCCGCGGTTGCGCAATGACCAGGAGCGGGCAGACTTCCTCGTCGATCCTCCTCCTCCTCCTCCTCTTCCTTACTCGCTCCTTCTGTTCTTTCTCCTTCTCCTCCTCCTCCCTCATCTTCATTCCTCCTGCCTGCTCTTCCCTCCTCCCCCTCCTCGCTCCTCAGAACAACGAGCCACGTCATAAACGTAAGCCTTCGGAGAGCCGTGCAGATCTCTTGGGTCGGGGCTGGACCCCCCTCCCCGTGGGGAAGCCTGCAGCGCAGCCCCAAGCACGCTCCGCGCGCCAGGTGTCCAGTAAAGCTCCGAGAAATCCGCGCGGGCGTCCGAGTGTTTGTTTACGGCCAAGACGCTGACGCATCGACCCATCCGGGCTCAGGAAGGGCCCCGGTTTTCGGGCCCCCCCCCTCCCCGCGACACACCGCGGAACCAGCGACGTCGTAAACGTGCGCTTCTGGACGTCCGCGCGGATTTCTTGGGTCGGCGCGCTGGATCCCCCACCCCTCCAGGGCGGCGCCTCCAACGCTGCCCCTGGCGCGCTCCGCGCGCTGGGGGAGAGGGGTCTAACGACGACCCAAGAAATCCGCGCGGGCCTCCGAGTGCCCATGTCGTGCAGCTGCGTAGCTGGCAAGAGGAGCGCCCTCGCCCTGAGGACCCCGCACCGGCCGCGCCGATCTGGCCGGCGCGCCCGAGGGGGGAACCGAGCAGAACGAGACTGGCCATGGGGCAACCAGACAAGGTACCGACGCCGCCACTCCCCGGTCCTCTCCCAGGGTGCGTTCTGACTAAAATTATCCCGGCAAAGCAACCTAACAGCGATGTGTAGAAGCATAGCTGGAAACATTGCCTGTGGTATTCATGTAAGAGTGCTGTTGTAGAATTCTGGTGTTCTCGCAGTCGCATTCGGATTCGCAGTGGCAGTCGCAGTGGCAAGTCTTTGTTGTGGCTTCGCTCTCCGCTTGCTTGAAGGCCTGGAGCTCGGCGCCCTGCTCCGGGGAGAACTGGTTGGCCTTCCGTGCTTTCCGGACTTTCTCTGCCAGCTGCCGCTCTGCGAGGCTACGCCCGGCATACTCCTTCGGGTGGCGGCCGAGGTCTCGCGCTTGCTGCATGAGCTCCTCGGTCTTGTCTCGCTTTTGCTGCATGCGCTCCTCGGTCTTCTGCTTCCGCTTGAGCTCCTCGGTCTCCGTATGCTGATCAGCACAGCCCAGGGCCCGCAGTTCATGCACCATGTCTTTGGGGATGCGGTCGCGATGGTCGGAGAAACGTTTGGCCAACTTGTTTTCGGCCCGTTCTTGTTCGGACGTTCCTTTATTTCGCTTCGGTATCCGGCCGAACTGCTTCACGTGCTCGACGAGCGTTTGCAGAGGACCGCTCAATGCAGCACGCTGAGGAGCAGCGCTGTTCCCTGCCGCAGGCTGAGGAGCACCGCTGTTCAATGCAGCAGGGTCAGGAGCACCGCCGCCAGACCGAGAACTATCAGCATGTCCTGGCATTAAGGTGCGCAGTAGGCGCTGCGCAGTTCCTTTGAAAGGAAATCTTCGAAACCAGGGCTGTAGCCAAGAAGGCTACGGGGACGATGATGATGATGAAGATGATGAGTCTTGGAAGTCTGGGAAATGGAAGAGCACGAAGTGGCGTACAGTTGGCTCCGGGCATTCAAAATGTGGCCTGGGAGTGTCAGTTCTGGGAAGTGGAAGAGCACGAAGTGACCTACAGTTGGCTCCAGGCATTCAAAATGCAGCCCGGGACTCGTGTTCTGGGAAATGGAAGAACACGAAGTGGCCTACAGTTGGCTCCGGGCATCCAAAATGTTGCCCGGGAAAAGAGTTCTGGGAAGTCGAAGAACACGAATTGGCCTACAGTTGGCTCCGGGCATCCAAAATGTGGCCCGGGAATGGAGTTCTGGGAAGTCGAAGAGCACGAAGTGGCCTACAGTTGGCCCCGGGCATTCAAAATGTGGCCCGGGAGTGGAGTTCTGGGAGGTCGAAGGGCACGAAGTGTGCGACTGTTTGCTTAAAACGAGCCCGGCCCTCGCGTGTCCGGCTCCCGCCCAATTCCCCTGGGGAGTCATCAGATGCTCTCTTTTGGCCCCATTAGAAACCTATCAGTCTTCGCTGTTAAATAACTTTAAAGAATATCTAGCCGTGCCGGCCAGAGCTCTCCAACATGAGCAGCGCCATCGGTATCGGTAGATTTTCCTGTGAGTCCAGCAGCCGCCCAAGGCAATTCAGCAAACCCTGGTCTTTGATCCGTGCTCTTCCACGAGCCCGAGCGATGGGTTGATGCTCGACGAAACCAGCGCACGCTGGGCCCGCTTGGTCAAGCAGAGCCCGCCGGCGCGACTTCCTCCGGCTCCCCCCATCGACAAAGGGCGGATCCCGAATGGGACACGCACGCGCGTGCGATGTACTGTCGGCACATCGAGAGCACACGTAATCAGATTGCGGATTCTGGAAGTCCTGAACCCCAAACTGTTGTCATCGCTTTGGGGCGCATCTTTTGCTTCCGCCGCCTTCCGCCAGCCTTCCGCCCACCTTCCGACGCCTTCCGCCGAGGAAGAGGATGGCAACTCCTTCGCTCCGAGAAGGCAACAGCCCTCCTGGACCCCCCCGCATGACATGTCGGGATGCCTGCGTCGATCCTCAGGTTCCCAAGATCCCCCAGGGATCCCGTGGGCCCCTGGAGAGCCCTCGGGGGATCCGAACTTTCTGCGGGGCACCTGCTGGAAAGGTGATTTCTAATGGGACGTGCCGACCGTGGATGGAGGGGGAGTAAGGGGTGCGGGGGAAAGTGGCCATCCGCAATCCAAGGGCACACGGCCTCCTCGTTCTCCTCCTCCTCCTCCTCCTCCTCCTCCTCCTCCTCCTTCTCGTCTCCCCTTCCCGCCGGCGCGTCGTCCTTCGACTCCTCCTCGTCCACCGCCTCGATCGCCACCCTCCTGCACACCTCGTTGAGCGCCTCCCCGGTCCGCTGGAAGGGAGCGCTGGGCGCACTAGGAAGCTGGAAGCACGCGTTTGGCACGCCCGAGGCGGGAGCGTAAACTATGCCCAACATCAGTCACTGTCCAAAACCAGCAGCGGCCGCTGCTGGGCATGCGTCCGCAGCGACACTGGCAGTGAGTTTTGTTCTCGACATGGGAAGAGAACTGCTGCTTGTTTTTGTCCCCGATATTTCCGTACCAATTCCGATCGTGGCGATGGAAGAGCCCGTGGACGGATCCACGCGTGGAACATTTAGATGCACGGTACTCCGTTGTGGCACATCTTCTGCTTCGGCCACATTCCGCTGGCCTGTCTCTGGCGTTTGCCCGGGATACGCCCCCGTGTTGCTTCCGCCGCCGCCCGCCGGGGAAGAAATGTCCACACTCGAATGCGAAACCCTTTCAGGAGCGACTTTGGTAATTGACAGCGAAATCAAGGGAGAACCGACTGGACCGCCGTATCGACACATCTTGTCACACGGAAGAGCGATTCCAAGGAAAACGGATGGGGTGATGAGGAGGACGAGGAGGAGGAGGAGGAGGAGGAGGAGGAGGAGGAGGAGGAGGAGGAGGAGGAGGAGGAGGAGGAGGAAGTAGAGGAGGAACAGCGGGAGGAAAAGGAAGATACATCAATACGAGGAGGAGGAGGAAGAGGAGGAGGAGGAGAAGAACCGAAATGAAATGGATAGCACAAAAAATCTCAGCGCTAACTGAAGTACGAACCAAGGGTGGGGGGGAATGAACCACGGAAGAGGCCCCAAGAAGACCGGCAAACTTATCTTCTGGAGTGAGCATTTCGGCTGCTCCCCTTCACCCGGATTCAAACAACCAGAGCTTTCATTCTCTGCTCGTAGAACGGGGGCGCCCCTGAAGTCGAAAAACTCGTCCTCACAACCGTGCGGGCTGAAGTCCCTGTGGGGTCCGGCGGGTCATAGCGCAGCCGTGAATGGGGGATGGCCTTATCCAGCAACGCTTGCACCCGCCGAAAAGGGACACCTGCCTTGACACACCATCCCAAAGACCTTTTTGCATTTACGACAAGTGGGGCTCACAAGGGAGGCTTACCTTTTCAAATCGAGATTGGAACCGCCCTCTACACTTCAGACGAATAACGATATGCTTTCGAGCATTGCGCACAAAAGGATCACCACCACTCTCGAGCCAAGCCCGCCACGGCTACGAGGGAATGTCCGAGAGAGTTCGAGAGCAACATACTGAGGAAACTTAGGGCAAATTACATCCGTTGGAAAGTTCCGCGTCTGGCGATCCTTCCGCCACCACCAGGCACCTGTTGTACTGAAGCCCTAACTCACCTTGCTTCCAGGAGTGCCAGCTGGGCTGCCGCCTGAAGCGGCCTGCCCGGAAGCGGATGGGCCTCTTCGGTCTTACCTCGCGTGGGAACACTGCCAGGAAGTGTGCAGCTAACTGCATGAAGCTCTGTCCTCTGGTGGCAACGAAATTTACACCATGGGCCCGCGGCCGGGTGCATGGCCGCGGCAGCCCGTGCCTGACAGTCGACTGCGGCATTTGTCATGGCGAACAGACGATACTGTCCGATCACTTCTTCCGATCACTTCTTCGGATCGATGAGGTTTGTCGTGATAAACAAACTTGATGATGAGGCGGGGGCGAAAAACCCGACGCAAGCGCACTTATTCGAAACGGCTGGCTGCCGAGCGATGTCCTGCTGGGCAAGTCTGATGGCTGCCTTGCAATCTGATGCTAGCCGTGCCGGCGTGCTCGCAATCTGACCGGATTCAGCTATGCCTACGTGCTCGGCCATGGCTGGCGTCTCTGGGGCAGGGTCGAATGAACGCGACGGGGTCGTCGCCTTCATCTGATGGACCAGGCCGCCCCACCGAGCGGCCTAAGGTAAAGCTAGCTGCCAAACCCATTGTAGGGCAGCCTGGGAGGTTATCTGCTGGTCAAACTGGCAACCTGCCCTGGGTCTAGGTCAATCGGTTTTCCCTCCCTGTCCAGAACGTTGACCTCGTTGGAGATCCACGGGCTAGGCAAATCACACTTCTGGCTACTCGAAGCCCCCAGTGTGAAAACTATGCCCTCTTGTTTTTTTTAGCTCGGCCTGCAGAAACTCGGGTGGGACCTTTGCGGCGGCCCCCATTTCTACTACTTGCGCAAGCTGGCAGCCGTAGGGTCTGTGATGGACTGCGTCCCGTGTTCACCACACCCACACACAAAACGTCACAAGACATCCGCCTGCTCGGCTCGACCTGTGGTCCACAATCCGAAGCAGCTGCAGCTCTTGACTTGGTACGTGCGGAAGCGACTAAGCCTCTTGTCTTTCGGGGCAACAGCATTCCCAAGTAAACGGAGAGACGCCATGGGGCCTGGGTGATATCCCAGACTTTGAGCCGGGTCGACCTCTCGCTGGCGTTGGACTTCGAACTCCCTCAGATCAAGCAGAAGCGTCGGTGGGGTCTGCGCTATGTCCTCCTCGGAACCGCTGTGGCCCACCAGTTGGACGGGCCTGGTGAAGCTGCAGCCCGCGCGGGCCAGGCGCGCTACATCTCGAGAAATGGCTCCCCTGATCCAGTTTCACGGTTTGCCATTGTCAGGCTTCCAAAAAATCCGAACATGCGCCAGCTCACCTGTCTGGATGACGGCATTGTCTGGGCGGTGACAGCAATCCAGGCGATGCGTCACCGTTGGATGGCGGGTGCCAGCGCGGGCCGAGAGCTACTGCCACCGTTCAAAACTTACCCACAGGGCCTCCTGGGGGCCCTTTAAACACTCCCTCATGGCTCCTACGTTTCGGGGTCCTTCTTCTCACGGTCGCGAATCTGGATTGCTGCTTTACTCGGGTTGGTGGCTCCAGCAGCTTCATCTATTCCGAGGTACGAGAAACTGGCCTTGACAACGCTGCCACTGAGCTCCCAACTTGTCGCACACATCATACTGCCCGGTGGAAGCATTGATGGCCTGCTTGCGACCAAGAAGTGCCTGAAACCATCCGCTGCTGCGCCTTCCGCTATGTCCTAACCCGATTGCGAGTTGTGACCGCCTCTGCCATCTATGTAGTTTTGGACGTTGACTGTCGGCGCCCTTGGTACAAAGGTGTCGAACGCGTCCACTGCATTCGCCTTGACTGCTCTGTCAGCGTGCGCATCACCAGCTGGGAGACCGAGCGAAAGCGAGCCAGCATTGTACAGCATGATTTGTTCTGAGACGAATGATGCGTGGGCGCAGCTATGTAATGACAAGTAGCTTCAGCCAGCACGCTAGGGCACCATGTCGCAGTAGCTTCATCCGTAGAACGTCGAAGGATATCGTTTCGTCAAATGTTGACCCATTTGCAACGCATGCAACACCATGCTTGCGGCAGGCCTGGCCTGACTCGGAACGAATGGCTTGTACCCATGTGCAGTCAGTGGCGGATGCCAAGGTTGCCTGTCCAGCGCTGTAACCATGTGCTGAACTACTAGACGTCTCGCTCGCTGCGATTGGCGACACATGCCTGCATATAGAATTATCCCTATGTTGCCACCATCCAGTCAGTCTGCCTAGGGGAGGCATCTGGATCAAAAAACTGCCATGGTAATACTCCCAGTGGCTCCGAAGCCTGCCAAACAGACGCAAGCACGCTGAGTCCGTCATCATCCAGTAAGGCCGCATGCCTCGGGTGGAAGTTGTCCAGGCTAACTGATGCTATGGGTGAACTTCCAGGCCACTTTGCGACACTTCGCGAATCGTATATGGGTATGATCTTTGGCAACTGCTGTTGTCAGGGGGCCATGCTGAAAATACAACTGACTTCGCACCCAGCAACTTCCGACATAACTCCACCTCCTGATTGTCAATGGTGACCGGGTCGGCTGACGAAGCGCAAATTTGCAGCCGCTGGAGCCTGCATGCTTCGCACCGTCGTCGTGCGATGTAGAGGTCGAACTCCTTCACTGGCTGCTGTGGCACCACCGGTTCTATGCAGTATTCGAGCCCTTCTCCTGGCCCTTGTCGGCCAACTCAATGTCCTCGTCGGTGCCGTCCAATAAAATCTGGATGTGGGTAAGGTCCAGTGTGGCGCAGTCAACCCGTATAATACGGATGAGGGGTAAGGATGCAAGGGCCTTGGACGCCCATTTCGAAGCTTTTCGAGCGGGGCGCGGCCAGTAGAAGTGGCCAAGGATGGACAGAGGAGGCAAGGATGCAAGGGTACCCTTGGGAAGGTTGCTTAGCCTTACCATTCGGGTTGACTGTATCTCTTCGTCGATGTCGTCCAAGAAACGTCTGGATGCGGGTGAGATCCAGTGTGGCATGGTCGGTCTCATGCTTGGCTTGCTGCACCGTGCTCTCAGGCCGCCCATTGAAGTCAGCACCAGGCTGGCTGGTGCTCAAGAACTGCGCGATCTCCAACCAACACTCGGCCATCATCTTAGGTTGCGCGTGCATCTTAAGGATGCTGATCAGCGCCGCTCATCCACTGCCACCTGCCCTACAGTCAACCCGTATCATCAGGATGCGCGGTAAGTATGCAAGGGCCTTGGAGGGCAACGCCAACGTCTCCGAAAGAGGCTGGCCAGCGAACGTCGCTAAGGATGGGCCGAAGGGGCAAGGATGCAAGGGTACCCTTGGGAAGGTCGCCCATCCTTACCATGCGGATTGACTGTAAGGATGCTGATCAGCGTCGCCCCCATCCACTGCCGCCTGCCCTATTGCCTGGACGTCGCTCTCCTGGTGCATCTGGCACTCGGCAATCACCCATTAAAGCTCGAAGCTTCTGGCGTATACCCCAGCGTTCTTTAGATCGATTCCAGCATTCCTGGCGACGAAATCGGCTACATATAAATCTAACATACCATCGAGGGAGGAGAAGGAGAAAGATGAGAGCGGAGGTCGACAGAGGAGGAGGACGAAGAGAGAAAGGAAAGGGGGGAAGACCAGCGATCTCCAAACGGGAGGTCGGGAGGGACGGGACATGATTCTTCGTTTCCAAGTTTTGCCTCGTCCTGGAGGCTTCCCTCCCTCGGGCTGCGCTCCGGCAGCTGCGCTTCGCCGAGGTCGTTTCGGGGCTGCCCCGCTCGTCCAGAGCGACCGCTGGAGACCAGAACCCTGCTCCAGGCATCCAGCGCCTTGAAGACGTCAAGGCTGCTGCCCTGGAAATCAAACATCCATCCCCATAATCACCACCCCGACACGCGAAGTCGTGGAGTAAATGCGCCCAGAGAAGGAATCAAACAAGGCAGGGATGCTTAGTAAACGCCCAAGGCCGTTTAGCAAACGCCAAGTGTCCAGTCTGGGTGGTTTTTCCTCCCTTGATGCCCGTTTCGCATTTCTTGCCGGCCTCTGGGGGTATCCCGCCAGGCCCCAGGGTCGAAAAGCCG
>CAUYUJ010018549.1:745685-760685 GCA_963575745.1 Prorocentrum cordatum
GATCCCCCATATTCCCTACCTAGGCTAGGCTCTGCCTAGAAGGGTTCTTACTCTGTAGTTTAAAAAGGGCCGGGCAGTGCAACCCGCTCCGGGCGGTTCCCCCAGTCCCCTGGGAGCGGTTCCCCCAGTCCCCTGGGAGCTTTAGCTTTAGCTTTAGCTTAGCTTCAGCTTAGCTTTAGCTTAGCTTCAGCTTAGCTTTGGCTTAGTTTTAGCTTAGCTTTAGCTTAAGCTAGCTTAGCTTTAGCTTAGCTTTGCAGTTACTACTAATGCTGTTTTCCTAGGGGCTCCAACTCCTAGGTAGGGTCGCACTGGGATATTTTTTTCATGTTTTCTGGGTTTTCGTCTTCCCCCCCCATTTCCCATATTTTCCAACATTTTCATGGGAATCGTGGATTAATTTTGCCTGTGTGCTTCTTCCCTTCCTGAATTGAGAAGGGGCCGGTCGTCCTGGCATTCCCATAGGCCCACCACGGACAACAGTGCTCTCATGACAGAAACAGCGATCTGAAACCATGAGCCCGATGCGCTCGACACGAGACAGTCTCAGCCAGAAATGGTCTGAGGACACGTCGTGCAGACCACAGAAAGGTTCTTCGAACATTCTCTTGTGGGCCTAGAGGCGAGCCAGGACGCTTCGCCACTGCTCGCTGGGAGGCGTGCTGGGCCGGGCGGGGATGCCGCCGTCGCCTCAGCTGCCCCCCTCCGAGGGGGACCGTGCCCCCTTTGAAGGGGCAACGATCATCACGGGGGGACTGGCTGGCGTGGGAGGAAGCATCGACCTGGAATCGGCGATGCGTCGTCGAGCAATACAATAGCGCAGGGGAGCGAAGAACGTCACAAACACCAAACCGCGGAGGTCCGCGCGGGTCTCCGAGTTTTCATGTTTATGTCATTCCTTGCTCCCCTACAGCGGCGCTGCACGTGGGCTGCAGTCGACCCGTATCACAAGGATGCGCGGTAAGGATGCAAGG
Source organism: Prorocentrum cordatum (assembly GCA_963575745.1). Taxonomy (NCBI): domain Eukaryota; class Dinophyceae; order Prorocentrales; family Prorocentraceae; genus Prorocentrum; species Prorocentrum cordatum. The sequence goes on from CAUYUJ010018549.1 coordinate 746,657, forward strand.
GCCTTGGAGGGCCGCGCTGGCGTTTGTGGAACGAGGTGGGCCAGCTCGAGTCGCCACGGATGGGCCGAAGGGGCAAGGATGCAAGAGCACCCTTGGGAAGGTTGCCCACCCTTGCTGGGCCCCGCTCGGCGATGCATGGGCAACTTGGGGCCGATGCACCCTCCCTGAGCCCGATCCTCCCCGTAACGCTGCCCCTGAGAAGGACTGCGCCCCCTGATCCGACGGCGGGGGAGAAGGATTGAGGAGGAGGAGGATGATGATGATGAGGAGGAGTTGGATGAGGAGGAGGAGGAGGAGGAGGAGGAGGAGGAGGAGGGGGTGAAGGAGAGAGGCGCCAGGCTGGCCCGCGTCAGGACTGGTCGCCTGGGGGAGCCGGCCCCGCCGGGGACGCGGCCGCCGCGGCCGCCGCGGCGCCGGCCCCGGCCCCGCGGCGGAGGCTCATAAACGCCTCGAGCGACTCCACGGGGACGCGCTCGCCGCCGACCAGGAGCGCGGCGCCCTCGAACGGAGGGTACACCATGGCGCGTATGAAGCGCTCCACCTGGTCGGCGGGCCACTCGGGCTGGATGAGCCCATCGAAAGGCAGCCTGCGATGGTGGTAGGACGACGCCCCGGTCTGCTCCTGGGGGGACAAGGAGATGCCCGTGCCGCTCTTCCCTGGACCTCTCCCGCAGTGCCTTCTGACCAGGCTTTCGAAGCGAATCCAGCCGTGGCGACAAGGGAAGAGTGGCGATACAGCCATCGTGCCACCATAATATGAACGCTGAATGAGGAACGAAAGGTCATTTCTGGCCACGGCGAGCATCGGCCACGAATCGGTTCCAAGACGTAGATCTGAGGACCGGCCCAGAGAGCAGAACCCCTCCTGAGCCAGATCTCTCTGGGGGATCCGCAGACACCGCGCGGTCTGTCACCGCGCCGTTCTTGGGACCCGCAGTGAATCCCAAGCAAGATCCGCTCCAACTCAGCCCCAGATCCTCCCGTCCCCTGATCGATCCTCGAATCGTTCTACCATGGCCCTCACTTCTGGAGGGCCTCAGGGGCACACGCATAAGTAGGCATACTGGCCACGGTCTTGGGCTGCAGGTGCGGTGTTGTTGGCAGTTGATTGCCTTCGACCACAACTGTGGGTATGAGGTACGGCGGTGCTCGTCACATCTGTGTTTGCGCCGACGGGGCTTCTGACCCCTCTTTCCGTCCAGCCCCAAGTCACTTTGCTTGAGCTTCCTTCAGGCGAGGTCATTGTGAGGGCCTTCGTCTTTGCGACAGACTCATCCCAGGATTTCCAAATGTGCCACATCTACTGGATGTTCGTCTTCCCGTGCCACTTCCGATATTCTCCACATTGTCCTGGGAATCGACGACGATTTGTGTCTGTGTGTTTCCCCCTCCTGGACTGCATCGCCTTGACTGTCTGCGGCCTGTGCTTTCCTCCGCGGAGGCTCCTGGCCCGGCGGCAGGCCCCCGCTCCCGAAGTGCATGGCAAGCACCCGCCGCGCGCAGGCCGCAGTGACGGGCAACAACTTCCTCTCTCAGGCACCCGAAAGAGGCACGGGAAAGCTGTGCACGATGCCCAACAGCAAGTTCGGGCCGGGCGAAAGGGGGGGATAGCAAAGAGGGGGGGTTGAGAATCAGCTCACGTAGCTGCTTTTCCTGGCGCCTCCCGGCGCCAGAGGCGGCGATGTATCGAGGAATGAATGGGCCCCTTGGTGGGGCCGAAACCAGCTGCATGCAGCAGATTACGTACCCTCCCCTTTCCCTATCCCCCCCTTTCGTTCAGCCCGAAGCAAGTGCTGTCCAAAACCGACAGCGGCGGCTGTTGGGCAGGCGAGGTGGCCTTCTGTCTCACACGGAAAAGGGTCCGCGGCGGCGCGGACAGCGAACCGTCTTCCAAAGCGACAGAGACTCCTGTCGGTCCCGTACTTTCAGTGCCCATTCTTCCTGTACTCATTTCGACCATCCCGATTCCTGTACAGGGAGAAGGACGTGTCGTCGCCGGCTATCGGTGCGCGCTCCTGCCACAAGATGTGCCCGCGGTCGAACTCGTGGACCATGCGGTGACAGGTCACCCCCGTCTCTGCGTCGCCCTCGAAGATGGCCCAGAAGCCAGACATGCAACCCCGGTGCCTGGCCGGCCACACTCAAGAGTTAGGTCGGGCGTGTCCCCCTACAGGGGGATTGCCGACGAAAAATCAAAAATATCAGAACATATTCCCAAATGGTCAAAATATACTCAAAAAATAATCCCCAGACTGCTTTTTGACTACTTTTGGATATTTTCCCTGTGGAGGGACATGCCCGACTTACCTCCAGAGCGGCCCTGGACAGGAGCGGCCTCTGGTGCGCAGCGTTTGGGGGGCCGCAGGGAGGCCACATCCAAGCGCGCAGGCCAGGGCCGGTGGGGACCCCCTGTGAGCCCGCACTGAAGGGCCACTCCGGCAAAGGGATAATTTTAAGTCGGGCGTGTCCCCCTACAGGGGGATTTTGGACGAAAAATAAAAGAATATTCAAAACATACTCCCAAATGGCGAACAAGAGTATTCCAAACATAGTCCCCGTACTATGTTTAAAACCATGTTCGAATAGTCCCCCTGTAGAGGGACAGGACCGACTTAAGGTTAATCTGACATGCGGCCGACCTGGGCAGGAGCGACGGGTGGAAGTTGACCCGGTCGGCGCACAGCTCCAGGATGCTGCTCGCTATCCTGTGGCGGTAGGATGCGGAGATGATCAAGCTGGGCGCAAACGCGCTGGCAATCCGAAGCAGCTCGTCGCCCTCGTCGGCGAGGCTGCAGGCAAAGCCCAAGCGCTCGCAGACCTCACTCAGATCGCTGTCCTTTGCCTGCGCTTTGTGCGATATGCAATGCACAACGGCCCATCCTGTAAGCGGGGCCGGGGAGAGGAAGCAAATCGCTACACACAAATTGTCGGAATTCCATACGGATTCCTTGGATCTTCTCTGGGCCCCTCCCTGCGCTGAGCCCCATCCAGGGGCGGCGCCAGAGGCGCCGCCCGTGATACTCGGCGCGGATCCAGGAAATCCGTGCGGACCTCCGAAAGATTCTGTTTGACTATGATGCAGCAGGGATTCTTCCTCGAAGTCCCCCCCCCCTGTTGGCGCCCCGACAGGGGGCCACACCCCGACGAGGGTGCTCCGAGCTGAGCTGATCAGTCGGCGCTGGGAGGGGGTCGGAAAGGAGCTGTCCTTGGATGGGCGGGGGGGAGGGGGGGGGGCTAGATCGCGTTGGGTCAGTTTGTCGGAACAGGGCAGAAGGTTTTTTCCTCATCCATGTCTCGTTGGTCTGTTAGGTTTCCTGTAGGGACAGCAGTTGGGGTCCGAGCCCACAGCAGTGTTCAGCGTCGGCGAGGCTGATTCGCGTACAGAATGAGAGAGAGAGGGCTAAGAAGACAATTCATCTATCACGCGGTGTGTCTGGCACCCTCGAGGGTAGCGCTTCGGCGAACTATGCACCACTGTTTATCGGAGAAAGGCATGTTGAGACAACGGCAGGTGATAATCGGCCCCGGACCCCTCCCGGGGTCCAGACGCACCAGTTTGCCGAGCTGCGTCCAGCCGTGGCGATGTGGGACCCCCCCCCTCCGAGCGCCAACTAACGCTGTCTCCACTCGACCTCCCCTGACAGGCTACCTACGAAAGGACACGGGCCTTACGCGAGAAGACCCAGCGACCTTACCCCGCGGCTTACGCGGGCCGCCAGCGTGGCTGGCACTAGCGGAAGGAGAGGGCACTTACGCGCGTGTTTGCGCGGGCAGTTCACACGCGCTGTTTCCCTTGCAGTCCTTTCGCGCTGTACTCCACGAGCTCCTTCAGCACCTCCTCGGCGGCCGCCCCCCAGCCGAAGAAGAGCACGCGCGTCGGCAAGCGTGCCTCCGCGGCGGGCGGCACGCCTGCATCCGCGGCCTCGGCCCCCATCCTTGGCGCCCGGCCTTGGGGCCGGGGGCGCAGCTGCGGCGGAGAAGCTTGAAGCCAAGGATGGGCGCAGCCGTCGTGCTGCCACAATTGGCGGCGCGCGCAAAGGGGGCCAGGGGGAGGCTTCTTAGATGGAGGCCGCTCCTTCGAGAGCGGCGGCCCTATGCCTACAGACAGGGCCCGCGCCTTCGAAGAAGCAGGGGTGCTTCTAATGGAAGCCTCCCCTCCCTGCCCCAAACCCCCCTCTGCGCGTGGCGGGCTCTCGTTGCACTTGCATCAAGACAGGAAAAGTTTGGGACCCTTCGGCCTCCAGGGGCCCTCGCCAAGCCCTGGGACCGACAAAAGACGGCTCGGGATGAAGGATGAAAAACCGGTCACGGGGAAAGGTCTAGACCTCTGGGACTCCGCGTTACATGGGCGCAGCAGTCGTGCTGCGGCAAGTTCGTGTCGTGACGACCGCGGCGTTGGTCTCTGACACCGCGTGGATCGCTCGAAGTTGATCCCTCGGCGGCCGTTTCATCGCCAGATCGTTCCAGTATTGGCCGAGTCTGGGCCACCAGCGGCGTTCAACTTCGGACGCCCGCGGCGGGGCCGCCGTCACATCGACACGACGCAGACTTGCCTCATGAGAAGGACCGAGGAACGGAGGAGGAGGAGGAGGAGGAGGAGGAGGAGGAGGAGGAGGAGGAGGAGGAGGAGGAGGAGGAGGAGGAGGAGGAGGAGGCCGTTGAACGCCCGCGGCGGGGTCGCCGTCACATCGACACCAGCGCGAGCTTGCCTTCTCGGAAGGATCGCCGAATAGAAGGAGAGAAGGAGCGCAGGTCCTTCCCCCGGGCGCGAAGCTAGGCTCCCTGGCCCAGAACTGAGGAGCGGCCCGCACGCCAGAGCCTATTCCGAGCTCAGGTGAACGTTTTCTTATTCGGCGTTTCGACATTGGGCGGAAGAGGGCGGGGAGGGGAGGGGGGGTCTGGCTCCGGAGCTCTGCTTTGTGCGACTGTTTGCAGCAGTGCATCCTACGGAGAAGACTCCACCTGCTCGAACCAGGCGAGAAAAAACAGCCAAGATCTACTCCATGGGAGGGAGGGGGGGAGGGCGGGGGGTTGCGAGGGCCCGCGCTGCTCGACAAAACAATGAATGAGGAAACGATCACCTTCAGAGCTCAGAGTGGCCCTTGTTGAAGTGCCTCACCTGCACGGAAGCCATCCTGGGCGCTCTGACGCCGCGCTGCCCCCCCCCCTCCCCTTCCAGATCCTGGGGGGGGGGGGAGGCCTCCCCCGAAGGGGCAGACGGGGCGCTGTAAGAGGAAGCACGCTAAGCCACCCGCGCCCACAGGGTTGGCAGGATTTCTCGTTGACACAACCCCGCCTGCCTCTGCCCCCCCTCCCCGCCCCTCCTCCTTCCAGGAGCGCCGCCGTCTCAGACGGCCATCCTCTGAGCCGTGGGCATGGGCTGCATCTAGCAGTTGCACGTGGCCTCTCCCCGTCATGAGGCGGTCGAGAAACAAACATTACCCTCTCGGCACGAGGCAGACGGGTTTGGAAGAAGACCACGTGCCGCTTTTACTGGAAGCGGGCGCCTTCCCCCAGGACCAGCTTTTCACTCTGATCGATCCTCCTCCTCCTCCTCCTCCTCCTCCTCCTCCTCCTCCTCCTCCATACTCCTCCATACTCCTCCCCCATCTTCCTCCTCGACCCTCGATCCTCGGCCCTCGAGCCTCCTCCTCGATCCCCAAGCCTCGACTCTCGAGTCTCCACGCTCGAGCCTCCTCCTCGATCCCGATCCCTCGACGCTTGAGCCTCCTCTCCTCGATCCGCGATGCCCGAGGCGCCACGCCTCCCGGGAGGAGCTGCGGCGCCGGGGGGGCGGCGGAAGGCCCGACGCGCCACGGCCGAGCGGCCACGGCTGGACTCTGACAGTCCCGGGGCCTGCGGAGGACCCCGGGAGGCCACATGTGGTGCAGAATCGCGGAACCTTGTTCTTCCAGGTAGGGGGCCACATGCGAGCCCTATCCCTACCCCCCACGATTTCTGAGGGGGAGGGTGGGGTTCACTTCGCTCGGGCGGTCCCCTGCCATGGCGCCCTTCCTGCTCTGTGTGCCTCAATAGTTCTGGGGTGACCAATAGTCCAGGGGAGACCCCTGTAGTCTGGGGGGGTGCCCCGGGTCCTGCAGTCGGTAGGGGGGGAGGGGCCTTGTAGTCCAGGGGGGGGGCCCTTGTAGTCCGGGAGGGGGGGGCCTTGTAGTCCAGGGGGGGGTCCTGTAGTGAGTAGTCCGGGGGGGGCAGGGACACTGTGATCTTCGCGGGGCGAAGTCGTAGTCGTAGTCGTAGTCGTCGTAGTCGTAGTCGTCGTTCAGGGTTGTGGCAATTGCCTATCTGTGGCATCCCGTAGCACTTGTGCTGGGCGTGGTGGCTGTAGCCCGGGGGGGGTCCTTGTAATCCGGGTGGGGGTCCCTGCAGTCGTGGAGGGGGCCCTTGTAATCCAGGGGGGGGTCCTTATAGTCCTTGTAGTCCGGGGGGGGCCTTGTAGCACGGGGGGGCCAGAACTATCGAGGCACTCAGAGTATACGTAAGGAGGAAAGAGATCGAATAGAGGATCGACCACGTAACCGATTTACTACACGATTGGATTTCCCGTCGAATATGCAAGAAACACGAAGCGTGTTCGTAGATCTACGATACATTATATGTAATTTCCACATTTTCGGCGGGCAATTATGTAGTCGATCTCCTCCTCGAAGAGAACTAAGAACATGCACCGATTCTGTCCAAGCCCCCTCTGAGCCCAGGATCAGTGCACACGCCCTCCTGCCTTGGCTGGGAAGGCACGTGCACAGATCCTGGGCCAAGGACGGGCCTGGCCAGAATCGGCGGCGCATGTGCGTACTTCTCTTCGCCCAGATACGACGGCGCTCGAGAAAGATATCAGGTAGGGGGCCTCCGTCCCGAATTTACGTGAAACCTCGCGAGCCCTGTCGATACGTGAGGGCCCCATGGCCATGAAGCAAGGCACATCAAAGCGCGCGCCGCAGCTTTCCGAGCAGCCCCGGAGGCAAGGGCCTGAGGAACGAGTCGCTTCGGACGGGTTGGGCTTGTATCAGCGTTCGGCACCTGGGAGCCGCTTGGCAGTGGAGGAACAACTCAAAATGGAGCGTGGTCCAGACCTCGGGCGCGAAACAAGTTGCAACGCCGGAGGAAGGGCCCCAGAAGGCTCTCGACGAGCGGCAGCTGATAGGAAACACGACCGGATCCCAACCCGCCAGGAGGAAGGATTTTCCACCAAGCAGGAGAAAACCGTCCGAACAGCGAACCCAGGCATCCGACGAGATCTTCTGCCAGTGCGCGGCCCCAAAAGAGATCCCGACCCCTTGCTCCGGGACAGCCCGTCGTCCTGGGTCTGCTCATGATGGCCACGGGGTCCGAGAACGGGCCCCAGTGGCGAACATCCGGGAACAGACCTTGGATTGAACGGATCAGATCGTCGGAGATCTGGGCAGACGACGACGACGACCCCCTCCAGGGATCCTCGGGGGCCCTGCCGCGATCCCCGCAGAGGTCCCCAGAGGAGGCCTCGCCTCCGAGAAGCCTCCAGGAGGAAGCCAGAAGCCAAAGCGTTCACCAAACCTTGAGTCTCCTCCTCCTCCTTCTCCTCCTCCTCCATCGTCGTCGTCGTCGTCGTCACTCTCGCCGCCGTCGTTTCGTCATGCGACGACGGGTGGACGACTACCGGCGGCGGCGACGACGAGGCAAGAACAATGAACATCGCATCGGGAAATCATATTGAATCAGCGTGTGCGCTGGGTCGGGCCGCAGCGGCCCTGAGCCGCAGTGGAATCGTGTCGGCCGCGCCAGGAAGTCACAGCAGAATTGTGCAGGCATTGGGCCGCATCGGACCCTCGGAGTCGCATCGGGCCACCCCTCTCAGCCTCTGTCAAAGATGTCGGGGCCAGTGGACCAGAGCATCCCGCCGAGCCGAGGCTCCCCGAAGTCCTCCCAAGCCCAGCAGAGTCGAAGCTGGCCGTCTGCACGACGACCTTCGACATCGTGCTCCCTTACCTGCTGCTGCTCCGTCGCCTCGTCCAATCTCCCTCCTCCGCTTCCTGCTCCTGCTCCCGCTTGTCCTGCTTCTGGGAAGAAACCAGACGGTTCCGATACCACTGCTCCACGGACCTCTCATGGGGTGCATTCCGACCAGAATTTCGACGAGAATCCAGCCGTGGCGACGAGAGCCCTCCAGGACGAGCAAGGGTATCGGTACCTTCCCCCCCCCGGAGCCTGTTCCCCTCCCCCCCCTTCTCCCCTCCTCCTCCCCCCCTCCTCCTCCCCCTCCTCCTCCCCCTTCTCCTCCTCCTCCTTCTCCTTCTTCTCCTCCTCCTCTTCTTCCTCCGCCTCCCAATTCTCTGGTCCTCCTGGCTTCTACCGCGCTTGGAACCATCCGATCGAAATGGGCCCCGCGACGGCGCCGGCGACGACCCCGCCCCCCCCCGCCACGCGGAGGGCCGCCGGGCTGTCCAGGGTCGGTGGGCCAGGGCCTTCGGTGGGGCTGCCGCGCGGCAAGGGAGCAAGCAAAGGTGATCAAACTCCGACAGGTCCACCTCTTCCTCCTCACATTCACCAGCCCCAGCATCAACAGCATCATCGCATCATCACCATCACTATTATTTTCATAACCATCATTCTCATCACCGTCATCACCACCATCACCATCACCATCATCATCATCATCGTCATCATCATCATCGTCATCATCATCATCGTCATCATCATCACAACCACAAGCACCACCAACGCCCTCATCAACAACAGCAACCATCATCGCCAATCATCATCATCACTAAGGTCACCATCATCATCGTCATCATCAGCATCATTATGATCATCATCCTCATCATCATCACCGTCGTCAACGTCAACGTCATCGTCACCGCTAGCAGCTAGCATCATGATCAACACCAGCATCATCACCATCAGCATCAACATAATCGGCACATCCTCGCATCGTCATCGCCGATGCCACCATTTTCATCACCACCAACACAGCCACCAGCATCAGCATCATCATTATCAACAACATCACCATGATCATGATCATAATCACCACAACCACAAGCATCCTCGTCACGACCACCACCGTCATCATCATAATCATCATCAACAACAACCATCATCACCAATCAGTATCATCATTAAGGTTACCGTCATCATCATCATCATCATCGTCATCACCAGCATCAGCAGCATGATCATCATCCTCATCATCGTTGCCAATGTCAAAGTCATCATTGTCATCGTTATCGCTAGCATCATCATCAAACCATCATCATAATCATCATCAAGATCATCGTCACATCATAGCATCAGCATCGCCGACATCACCATGATCATCACCACCACCACAACCACCATCACCAGCATCATCGTTATCACCAGCATCATCACCATCGTCATCATCAGCATCAGCATCATCGTATTCAACATCGTCACCATCATCATCATCATCATCATCATCATCATCATCATCATCATCATCATCATCATCATCGTCGTCATCATCATCATGACGACTATCACCATTATAATCATCACCACCATCATCACCACCAACATTATCACCATCGTCATCGTCAACAACATCGTCGCCGTCATCCGCACCATCACCATCATCGTCATCATCATCGGTATATTGATCGTTATGGTCATCAACAGCAGCATGCATATCAACGCCATCATCACCATCATCGCCAGCAACATCTGCACCGTCAGCAATACCAACATCATCACCATGCTCCTCCTCCTCCTCGTCATCATCGTCATCATCACCATCAGCAGCATCAGCATCAGCAACAGCAACAGCAACAGCAGCATCGACACGTCGTATTGCCTCCACCCCTTATTTTTTTCTTCTTCCTACTCCTCCTCCTCCTCTGATGGAGGGGAAATGGGAGAGGAGATGTGGATCTGTGTAGGCGTCTTCTTCCGAAGTACTGCCAGGGGGGGGGGCGGATCGCCGCATCCTCCTCGAGGAGAAGGAGCAGGAAGCAGCGTCCATGACGAATCACGACGGGAGGCGTCCGGCAATACCTATGCTCGGCCTCCCGGGGCCCTCGCTGGGCCCCAAGACCTTCCACAGAGGGCGCGGGATGAGAGGCTGGTCGTGGGGAAGGGGCCCAGACCCTGGGGGCCCGGGGGTCCTCGCTGCGGAGAAGATCACGACGTCGGAGGTCTCGGGAGCAGGGCACGGCCGCCAGAGAGGGCAGAGGCGAGACCGTCTCCCGCCGAGGGCCCCGCAGGAGGAGCCCTCCCCCAGATCCTCCACCATCCTGGTCGCTGCCAGAGTGTCGCCCAGGAGCCCTGAACTCGTTCGGCCGTCGAACTTGCCGTCGCTCGGACGTCCATTCCCTGTGCGTTTTTCGGTGTTGTGCGTGCTTTTCTTGCTCGATGATCCCGGATGCTCTTCGATGGTCCTCGCCAAGAAAAAGTGCACACGTCCGAGCGATGCCAAGCGAATGGCGTCAAGGTCGAGCCCATTCGGCCGCCGAGCGGGCTCAGGGCCTCCCATCCGCAGCTTGGACCCGAGCCCCTACAAAGGCCCATTCGGCGGCCGAGCGGGCCCACGCGCCGAGTGGACTCCGAAGGAGACCCTCCGGAAGCGTCTGTGTTTTGGACGCCCGAAACAGGTACGGACGAAAATGAGTACAATGCCCAACAACAAATGTTGTCCGAAACCAACAGCGGCTGCTGTTGGGCAGGCGGCCTTCTGTCTCAAATGGGCACAGGCCGCGGCGGCGCGGACAGCGAGTCCTGTTCAAAATGAATAGGAACTGCTGTTGAGCATTGTGCCCATTCTTTCCTTACCCATTTCGTTCGTGCAGATGAGTGGCCGGGGAAGGTGCCGAGCTGGCGGGCGGTGGGGAAGGGCAGACGCATCCGCGCCGCGTCTCTCGCTCGGCGGCGCGAGCGTCGGCTCGACGCCCGCCGCCCGCCTGGGGCCTCCGACGTCCTGCGTTGTCCGATGCAGGGCCCCCGGCTGGCCATCGCTCGGACGTCCATTCCCTGTGCTTTTCTCGGTTTCGTGCGTGTTTTTTTTTCTCGCCAAATGATCAAGGATTCTCCTCGATGGTCCTCGCCGAAGGAAACATGCACACGTTCGAGCGATGCCACGCCGGAAGTCACGACCCTTCCCCCCAGGGCTGGCGTTTCATCCGAAGTCGTCTGGTTAGGGGGCCATGCGAGCCCTACCCCGCCACCCCACGATCTCTCAGGGGAGAGGTGGGGTTCATGTCGCTTGAGAGATCGTGGGGTGGTGGGGCAGGGCTCGCCTGTGGCATCCTATGTGTGTCAGTCTGGAAGCCTGGCGAGGGCCCGAGGAGGACGAGCACTTTGCAGGAGGCGCGTGGCGCTATCCACGATCTGCCCCACATGCACCGATGATCCCCGCGCAGGGAGCAGCGTGCAGGGTACCACCCGCTCCTACCAGGTCCAGGTTCTGCTCTCAACTGGGCGCCTCTTGCAACTCAAAGCACGACAGCTCTACACCGACATGCTGGTACAAGCCTTCTGTCAGCCCTCGCCCTAGAAAGGTGTGAGCTTGCTCGCTTACGCCGTTGTCTGGCGCAAGCCCAGCGATGCTTGAGCCAATTACCGTGGCTGCTTGTCAGTCCGAGCGACGCCACTCTGTAACCCGCATCCGAGCCCGTTTCATGGGACGGATACAAACTTCCAGCCATGACGTGAGGGCCAAATCTCCGACTTTGTTACATTGACTTGAGGGGATGCTCGGCAGTCGATTGACCCCAAGCCCCAGGAGCGTAGACTCCGAGTTGATATCATCACGCGTATGGCTACTGCTGTGCACGTCATGATCAGACTGCCACACCCTTAGAAGCGATGCGTACCACACCCCTTTCTGACTCCAGCCTGGGGCCGGGGGAGACACAACGGTCCGAGCGAATCGCTGTCGAGAAGCTCCGCCGCTCCAGCTGTTGCGCTCAATGGCGAAGAGGTGCCCCGTCTCGGGTGCACAGCAACAGGGGATATGGCTCCTTAGGTCTGGCGCATGGGCGCCAGATCTACGCATCGGGCAAGGCAGCCTCAAAAGATGGAGGCCAGTGCCGCCTCTTTCTGTAGGGAAGGAAAACCAAGACCCTGCACTCGCCCACATGCCTGCATCCACGTCTGAATTGCCTCGACCATGGGCCCCCCGCCCCCCTGGATATCCTCCCCCGCCCTATCCTCCTCCGCAGCAGCCGCAACTACTCTCCCACCCTGTGGATTCTTGGCGGCACGCGGCCCTCCTCCCCGCCCCCCGCGCATCCCGACTACTCCTCCGGTTAGTTCCATGCCCTCCTCCTCCTCCTCCTCCCCCTCGTCCTCCTCCTCCTCCTCCTCCTCCTCCTCCCTGTCGTCCTTCTCTTCGTCCTCCCCTCCTCCTCCTCCTCCTCCTCCTCCTCCTCTTCCTCCTCCTCCTCCTCCTCTCCTCCTCCTCCTCCTCCTCCTCCTCCTGTCGTCCTCCTCTTCGTCCTCCCCTCCTCCTCCTCCTTCTCCTCCTCCTTGTCCTCCTCCTTCCTCCTCCTCCTCCTCCTCCTCCTCCTCCTCCTCCTCCTCCTCCTCCCTCTGTCCATTGTCCCTTGCTCGGAGGCCTCCAAAACGTGGTCCGCGTAGATGGGGTGGGAGGATCGCGCCGCATCGACGATGCATTTTCGATGCGGCTCGATGTGGAGCCCACTTTTTTTCTCCACGCCGACGGCGCGCCGATGCAAAGCCGATGCGGCGCGATCCTCCGACCCCGTCTACTCGGAATTCCATTGGGAGGCCTGCATCGCTCCACCCTCCTCAGCTCGGCATGTAAGAAACAGGCCCTGGTGGAAACGGCGTCATGGATAGTTACAGTCGGACTTGATTGGAGAGGACACGCGAGAGGACAAACGACCATTCTGAGGGCCACATCGCCATAGGAATGTAAGAAGGCACGTGCCGCGAGGCACAAGACACAAGGGTACCCTTGAGCTGGCAGGGTCGACCTACTAATCCGGGACGACTGTAGTTACCCCGTGCCTTTCCCTCAGGACCAGCTTTTCGTCCCGACTCGTTTTCTGACGGCCCGCCGTCCGTGGAGGGCCTCCAGGAGCCCGAAGAACGTCAAGAAACGTCCCAAACCCCTTTCCCGCGGGACCCAATCGCTCCATGGAGACGCGGCCTCTCAAACTGGACCTGAGCAAATTGGGTCGGAAGATCATGCCGCATCGCCGATGCATCGGATCGGCGATGCGGCACGATGCTTCGACCCATCTATATGAGGACGCCAGCTGTACATTTGACACCGACCCTGGCTGGGCTCATTCTGGGCCCAGGAACGGTGCATACGCCCTCCAGGCTCAGGCACGAAGTCAAACACCGAACCCGGGCCCAAGATCGGCCTGGCCAGGACCAGTGCACTTGCATACAATCGAAAATATGATCAAATACATGATAATATAGAAATCATGGCCAGCTTTCCGGAAACTTCTTGAAACATACCTGGGCCATGTTTTCGTGGTCACGCTGGAAGGGCGAACATGCTCAAGAGACTGGGTCAGCTTCCTGGCAAGTTGCTTAAGAAAGGCTGGCACACATTTTCAGGAGGAGGCTTCTTTATCAGATGTTTGACTCTAGTTGCGGAAGCCGCCCAGTTGTGTTTCGAGTAGATGGGGTCGGAACATCTTGCCGCATCGACGATGCATCGGAGCCTTCGGCGTGGAGAGCATCTGGCGCCACATCGAGCTGGTTCGCCGATGCATCGGCGACGCGGCATGACCCACCGACCCCATTAACTCGGACTTCATTTTGGAGGCCTTGGAGTTGGCGCTCTCCGAATCCGGCCTGGCCCCCACTTTGGACGCCATGAAGACCTGTCCTCCTCCTACTTCTCCTCCTCCTCCTCCTCGGTCCTCATCCTCCTCCTGTTCCTCCTGATCATGCTCCTTCTCATCTGCTGCCCCCTCCTCCTTCCCGTCCTTTTCCTATGTGCGCAGCTCCCCCTTTCTCCATTGCGCATGACACGATATGGGTCTGTTTGGGAGTTCCAGGTCCGCCATGACGCGCGTCCGCGAACAGATCAAACACA
>CAUYUJ010018549.1:765685-828608 GCA_963575745.1 Prorocentrum cordatum
CGCCCGCTGCGCGCTCGCAAGCTAGTGCCGACGCCCGGCCGCGGGCGCCGCGTCCCGTCCGCCGCGCCGGACGCGCGCCCAAATCGAGCCGCCGGGGCGCGCCGCGCCCGCCCCCGCGCGAGCTAGAAGCAAATCGCGCACGGCCCCGGGGGCCCGCGCGCATGCGGGTCGTCGCGCTCCTCCTCGCAACGCACTCTGCCCCCCCCCGCCCCCCGCCCCCTCGCCCGCTGCCCGCGGGGCGCGCCGGCCACGGGCGCGCGCCAACAACCCCGCCCCCGCCCATCGCGGCAATTGTCTCGCGGCGCGTCCTGCCCCCCTGTCCGCCGCTGCGCCCCGGGCGACCCCGCGCGCCAGACGCCCTTGCCATCGGGGCTCCTTTCGACTCTCTGTCTCCCCGTTTCTGTCCCGCGCAGAATGCGGGATCTCTGTCTCCAACCAAATCCACCAACTTGCACAGGTAATTGCCAGTGGTGATTTGCATGTGCGCGTTTCTCCCTGGAGCTCCGTCCGCGAAACGTTCCGGCTTGATGGCGGTCGACAAAGGGTTCTCCAAACCTTGATCAACTTAAAAACTTGATAAACTTAAACTTGATAAACTTAAACTTGATCAAACAAGATGGAGTTCTCCAAACCTTGATCAACTTAAAAACAATGCAGTGCAATGGCGCGGGCCCACGCGCGCGAACAAGTGTTCGCGCGGGCTCTGTCCTCGCACGCGCTCGCGAGCACGCAAGAGGCCCTACCTGCGCCCCCCCCCCACCCCTGGCGCTCGGCGCTCGCTGCCACGGCCTCGTTGGGCGGCTCTCTGACTGCGACCCGGTCTGGCGCGCGCGCTGGCCGCGGCCCGAAGGAGGCCCCGTCGGCGCGCACTTTGCCCGCGCTCGCGCGCGGCGCGGCCCCCGCCCCGCAGCGGCGCCAGCGGCAGACATGACGAAGCTAGAGGATGTCCAGGTTAATCGAAAATCGTTGATCGAAAATGCTCCCCGCGATGTGGGCGCGGCCGCGAACGCGCCGCCAAATTCTGACTCGCCATGCGTTCTGGCGGGTGCGCATGCGCAGATCCCATAGTCAACGTCACGGGCGGGTCAAAAAACTAACGACCGCGAAGTACTCGCGGCGACGACCGTTATCTTGGGTTTACGAGGGACCCCCGCGCGCGCACGCAGGGTGCACTTGAGACACAGCGAATCGCGCAGCATATGCAATTAAAACTAGTTGCGTAGGAATCCAACCAGCACTGGCGCGCGGTAGCGGTGCGACCCCGTGAACCCACGAGACGCAGCCTGACGCGAGATGGCTTTTGGACGATCCAAATGATGCGTCACGCCAGGAGTGACAGCCATATTCAACAGAACGTTTGACAAACCGAAAACCGTTGACCAAACATGTCGCGAGTGCACCTATAAACCGCCATATGTCGATCAATCATGAAAACTGCGGAGATGTCGCGAGCAAGGCGTTGATCAACAAAGCATAAAAAACAACATGGTTTCCCAATTTGAAATTTACAGTCGTGGGAACTACCTGACTGTACCTGAGATTCCGAATCCCATCCACTGAGCCCGTTCGCGTGCCCCGCACAGTCCGCGCGAGCCGGGCGCCCAAACACGCCGCAGACGTCGCAGCGAACGCGCGTGAAACAATGCGCGCGAGTGCGCCGAGGCGAAATGAGCGCCTCGCATGAAAAGGTCATGCGCGGAACGCGCATCAGCGAGCGAAACTGCCGAGCGCCGCCAGCGAAGAAGACCTGCTCCGCGCCAGCGCCTCAGATCGCAAATAGAAGAAACGACGATGACGCAACGCGCGGGCTTCACCGGGCGCGCCATTGAGAGCGTCAGTCGACAGGAACTGCGAAACGAAACGAAATCAAACACAGAAAATAACGCACCGGGCCAACAAGGGTGACATTTTCGATTTTGATCGACCAGAGCGTCCTTGAGACACGCACGGCAACAGACGCGAAAACTTCGCCTCCTCCCGCCCCAAGCCCCACCCCGAAGCGGCGCAAGCGACAAAGATGGCGACAGTTCGCTTGCTTCCCCGCCCCTCCCCCCCCGCTCCGATTTCGTCGCCCCAATCGCCCCAGGGCGCCCCCCCGGATCCCCGAAGAGCCACGACGGCCCCGGCGGAATGATCACACTCGCCCCATCCAAGCCCGCAGCCTGGCAACATGGAGCCCTCTCGGCCTCTCATGCCAAGGCGGGCAGACGCCCGCCCCTCCACCCTGGCAACGCGAGCCCGCCTTGGCGCCCCGCAGGAGGAGGGGGGAACAACCGGAAGAGAGAGGAGGGGAAAGAGAGGGAGAGAGAGAGAGAGAAATAGAAACATAAAGAGAGAGAGAGAGAGAGAGAAAAAAAAAACATGAGAACAAACGACAAGACAGAGTACAGCTGCCGTCTTGAGCGATTGCCACTGTTATGGCCATGTCCCTGTGTCCTCCGGGGACGACCATGGTCCTGCCATTTGTGGGCGCGGATATAATATTTTAACGAATACCACTATAGTCGCATTCGGGAAACAGGGTGGGCAAATCTACGGCGTCTCGGGCTTTTGAATGGAACGTAACACATCAGCAACGCAACTTTGCGTGCAATACGTAGAAAAGCTGAGTGCGTTGACTCATCCAGAAAACATTGTATTTGTTGTTGCAGACTAATGCTGCGCGGGGCTCCTTCCACTGTTATATGTCACGCTAGTGTGATGGGTCGCATCCGTATCTTGGCTACAGGTCGAATCGCCAGGTTGGGTAGAAATCGGGAAACGTCACCGGAGTGTAAGATTTCATTCGCAAAAGGCATTTCAACATGTTCACCTCGACTTGAACGTTTTCAGATCAGACCTAGACATCATCCGCTGGTGAATTTCCTTGCTGGGCTTTGATCAGGAAATGCTGTTCAGGTGGACCTGTCGATCTTCACGTGCAGATGGTGTTCTCATTGGACATAGCCATCAGGCTTTGTGAGTCCAGGAGAAGATCCATCGTTGCCACCACGGAGGCGATCGCTGGGCCGAATTCGCAAAACATTTGTAGACGCGATGTAGAGCTCAATCCACGCCTGGCTCCAGAGGGGGGGGCATGATAATGGAACTGGCCGAGAAGGGGATGGATGATCAGGCAGGGCTGTTTCTGGCGGGTTGTTCACGTCAGAGCGGGCGCGGCCGACACCATCTGCACGCAGACGGGCACGAACATCTCGAAGGCGGCGAGCACGAGCATCTCGCGGATAAGCATCGCACCATCACCCTGATCGACGCCAGGGAGGGGGATTAAGAAATCCCTGGGCGGGCTACGGGGGGATAGCGCAGCGGAGCCGGGATATGGCAGCGATTCGAGAATCGCCGCCGCCCCCATGATCCATAATCAAGCTGCCTGCGAGGCCGCCTTCACAACGACCGCTGCGTGCACCGCTTTGGGGCTGCAGATTGGGGAGGGTGGGGGGGAGGAGGGGGGCGGGGGGAGAACGGGGAGGGAGGAGGAGGGAAGAGGGTGAAGGTAGATAACGAGGAGGGAGGTAGATCCCTGTCCTCCGTTTCCTCTTCTCCTCTTCCTCCTCCTCCTCCTCGTCCTCCTCCTCTCCCTCCCTGTTTCCTTGATTTTCCCCCCCCCCTCACCCCACCCCTCTCCCTCTCTTCCTCCTGTTCTTCCCGTCCCCTTCGTCCCCTTCTTCATCCCTCTGATGGTATACCCCCCCTCGTCGAACAACCAGACGTGGCCTGAGGGCAGAACGCGTCTCGTCTGATACGTCCTTGCAGCTTATCTGGAGCAAGAAAGCCCCAACCGCTACACGGATGGAGGACCAGTCGCTTCCCAAATGCGTCTGTCGCAATAGCCCCGCACACATTCGATTTGAAGACGTTCTAGATGAGGGCCCGCTGATTATACCCCACTCCCTCTAGGGACGCAGAAACTGAAAATGATCGTGCCCTTGTTTCGAACACCGAAATTGACATCAGCTCTAGGCGCTGATGGGGGCCCCTTGAATGAGCCCTGGGAAAGTCCCAACGACACCCCGCGCCCTCCTCCCGCCCTCCCCTGCCCTACCTCTACCTTCCCTCCCTCCCTCACGTGCCCTCCCCTGCAACTTGTTGGGTTGTCTGCGGGCCCGCCTGGAATGGCGCCCCGAAACTGCGGGCCAACGCGGTATAGGTATTGTGGCGCCGCGGGGGCGGGGCATAATTGTGCCACGGGAAAAGGCACCTGATTCTGATTATATACCCCACCCACGAATACCCCCCACCCGCGGAAAGATCATTTCGAAGCCGGCGCGGACGCTGAAGGTCCGTCGTGGACTGCTCCGCCCGGAGAGCCCAGGGCCCTGAAATGTTCAGGGAAGTCTGGGAAGAACGCAAGGCCTGTAGTGGTTGTACGCGATGCACTTTGTCATGCGACCCGCGGGAGCAAACAAACGCATTTCGCTATTTCGCTTTGCCAAGGAACCGAAATACGACTTGCACAATGATACTATCCAGCCGTAAAGCGTACATGTTTCTGGGTGGGTGTCAATCCTCGGACCCTGACTAGAGCTACGAAATCGGAAAGCCGACGGTTTCAGAGATGCGGCTTTCGCCTGAGCTCTGCGCACATTGCGTTCAAACATGCAGCAGTTTCAACGATGGAGGCCAATATCATTTCAAAATGCGGCTCCTGTTTTCCCCAACCGAAAGTCTAATTTCGAGCTGCATTTACAAACTCAGCAAACAACTTTCACAGATAGAGGGCGGCTCCCCGGTCGACGAGAACCTGCAGGAACGCCGGCAAAACCTTTGAACACCACACCGCCGACGCCGACGTCGTCATTAGCAGCGCCAACGTCGACTCGCGTCAACGTCGACGCTCAGCGGGGCCTTTGAACCAGAAGGACTAGTTTCCATCGTGTCCGACAATATGTCTCTTGAGTAGGGTAACGTTAAAACTTTCACGAAACAAAAAAATGACTGCGCCGGAATGAGAAAGGGAACCGGAAGCGCAAAAACAACGGCGACGGAACCGGCAAACACGCGACGACGAAACCAGACGAATTCCTGAAAACCACCACCGAAACCAAAAACGGCACGTCGGCGACGTCGCGTCGAGGTCGACGCCGTCGTCGACGTCGCCGGCGGTGGCAGCAACGAGGCGATGGCGGCCGCATCGAAAGCGGCATGGCGCCTCGAAGAAGGCCGCGTTGTCGGTCAGCAGCGCCTGCGGAGCCCGAGGGGCGGTGGTCTCCCGAGCCCGCGGGGCGGGGGGCACCCTCGGGGTTCTGGCGCAGCTGCCCCCGCTGCCTCCCGCCTCCACCCGCGTCTCTCCCCTCCACCCGCCGCCTCCCCTCCACCCGCCGCCTCCCCTCCTCCTCCTCCTCCTCCTCCCCTCTTTCCTCTCTTTCTTCCTCGGGTTTAGGGCAGAGGTTCAACGCCCAGGGGAATGGATGAGAGAAAAAGAGAGAGAGAGAGAGAGCTGGACAAGGAAAACAATGCCAACGAAACGGCAGCGGCGGAGCAGCAACAGCACCCTGTCAGTGAAGCGCATGCATCCCCCTGGTTTCAAATTTGCCCTCAGCTGGTTAACGTCCAGCGCAGACATGGGCAGAGACAGACCGCGGTCCTTCCCAGACAACTGGTACTGTCAATAAAGTGTGACGACACTCCCCTCGTCCTCCTCCTCCTCCCTCCTTCTCCTCCTCCTCCTCCTCCTCCTCGTCCATCCCTGTCTCCTTCTAAGCCTGACCTGACAAGAACGGAAAGCGCCAATGTTGTCCATTAGGCTCGTAAGCGTGATGGCGACGGACGGGCGGCGGATCACGACGATGATAGCGTTGATGGCGGGGAGGGGAGTGATGGGAGCAGGAGGCCAACGAGCAGGAAGATAAGCGCGAGGACGATGAGGAAGAGATGGAAGACGAATTCGCGGAAGGACGGGGTGGAAGAGGAGGGGGAGGGGGAGAAACCCAGCGTGCGAGGGGAGCGCGTGTCTCGTGAGGCCGGCACCCCTCCCGAGCGACTCTTGCTCGCGGCGTCGACATCGAGGTCGGCGGACGACTGGTGGCCACAGGAGTTGAGCATATCCATGGTGGAGAGCTGTTGGGTCTTGGTGCACACGGCACCGTCGTGAACGATATCGTCGTGCATGATCTGCGTAGCCGTGATGTGCACGGTGTTGTAGAATTCATCGGCCGCAACTGAATCGAGAACACCTCCAAGCGGAGGAGCCTCCGCACCTTGAGGAGCAGTGGGGCCTTCATGACAGGGTTCGGCTTGATGTACTATCGACATGGTGCCAATGGTCTCGAGCTGGTCCAGGAGCGAGCCCGATCCATCATCTCGATCTATGGACGAGGTCGAGGACACGTTCCCCGTACCGATCACGTGAGCATGAGCATCATAAAGAGGGGCGTAGTCGAGAGATAGGGGCTCACTACCACCAAGGGCCAGCGCCGCATCTGGAAGTTCTGGGACCAGTGAGCCACGAGGTCAGCAGGCATTGGCCCTCCAACGTTCGGGGAGGCGTATGCGCAAGCGTCACACTGTCGGGCATGTCGCGAACTCGCCTGACCAAGCCCAGGGCGCCCGAAGCCGAGAAGGCACCCAGGTCGATTGAAGGGGCCCTGGGACACACAAAACAATACATACAAATAAAATTGTTCCTCATCTTTTCCCATATTTTCTTGGTTTTTGTCTTCCCCCTTACTTCCCATATTTCCCAACCATCCTGTGGTGTTGGGTCCTCGTTTTGAAGAGACGGTGCCCCGCGTTCCTCTCCTCCTCTCCTCCTCCTCCTCCTCCTCCTCCTCGCCCTCCTCCCTCTTAGGGTTCGCATGCCTCCCCACCACCCATCTCGGCACACCCCTCACACGTTTCGTGGCCCCATAGGGAGCTCCACCGAAGGCCCCAGTGGGGTTCGCATGCCTCCCCACCACCCATTCGGCACACCCCTCACACGTTTCGTGGCCCCATAGGGAGCTCCACCGAAGGCCCCAGTGGCTGGTTCGCATGCCTCCCCACCACCCATTTCGGCACACCCCTCACACGTTTCGTGGCCCCATAGGGAGCTCCACCGAAGGCCCCAGTGGCAGGGTTCGCATGCCTCCCCACCACCCATTTCGGCACACCCCTCACACGTTTCGTGGCCCCATAGGGAGCTCCACCGAAGGCCCCAGTGGCAGGGTTCGCATGCCTCCCCACCACCCATTTCGGCACACCCCTCACACGTTTCGTGGCCCCATAGGGAGCTCCACCGAAGGCCCCAGTGGCAGGGTTCGCATGCCTCCCCACCACCCATTTCGGCACACCCCTCACACGTTTCGTGGCCCCATAGGGAGCTCCACCGAAGGCCCCAGTGGCAGGGTTCGCATGCCTCCCCACCACCCATTCGGCACACCCCTCACACGTTTCGTGGCCCCATAGGGAGCTCCACCGAAGGCCCCAGTGGCAGGGTTCGCATGCCTCCCCACCACCCATCTCGGCACACCCCTCACACGTTTCGTGGCCCCATAGGGAGCTCCACCGAAGGCCCCAGTGGCAGGGTTCGCATGCCTCCCCACCACCCATTTCGGCACACCCCTCACACGTTTCGTGGCCCCATAGGGAGCTCCACCGAAGGCCCCAGTGGCAGGGTTCGCATGCCTCCCCACCACCCATTTCGGCACACCCCTCACACGTTTCGTGGCCCCATAGGGAGCTCCACCGAAGGCCCCAGTGGCAGGGTTCGCATGCCTCCCCACCACCCATTTCGGCACACCCCTCACACGTTTCGTGGCCCCATAGGGAGCTCCACCGAAGGCCCCAGTGGCAGGGTTCGCATGCCTCCCCACCACCCATTTCGGCACACCCCTCACACGTTTCGTGGCCCCATAGGGAGCTCCACCGAAGGCCCCAGTGGCAGGGTTCGCATGCCTCCCCACCACCCATTTCGGCACACCCCTCACACGTTTCGTGGCCCCATAGGGAGCTCCACCGAAGGCCCCAGTGGCAGGGTTCGCATGCCTCCCCGCCACCCATTTCGGCACACCCCTCACACGTTTCGTGGCCCCATAGGGAGCTCCACCGAAGGCCCCAGTGGCACGCATGCCTCCCCACCACGGCACACCCCTTTTCGTGGCCCCATTCAGGGACGGTGGCCCCTCCACCGAAGGCCCCAGTGGCATGCATTTCGGCACACCCCTCACACGTTTCGTGGCCCCATAGGGAGCTCCACCGAAGGCCCCAGTGGCAGGGTTCGCATGCCTCCCCACCACCCATCTCGGCACACCCCTCACACGCTTCGTGGCCCCATAGGAAGCTCCACCGAAGGCCCCAGTGGCAGGCTTCGCATGCCTCCCCACCACCCATTTCGGCACACCCCTCACACGCTTCGTGGCCCCATAGGGAGCTCCACCAAAGGCCCCAGTGGCAGGGTTCGCATGCCTCCCCACCACCCATTTCGGCACTCCCCAACACCCATTTCGGCACACCCCTCACACGTTTCGTGGCCCCATAGGGATCTCCACCGAAGGTCGGGGGGAGCTTGACACTGGTATCCTTGCGGTACTCGCAGCTGCATATGGTTGGGTCCTTCGCCAGGCTAATTTCTGGGGAATCGACGATTAATGATGTCTGTGTGTTGATTCCCTCCTGACCGATTACAAGCATCATGGTCACTGTCGAGGGCCACAGCATCTGGCTCGCCCACTTGAGGTTCTTGAGCAACTTGCTGAACACCTGCGGGTGGAACAGCAAAGGGCATCGCGATGTCGCGTCCTTCAGCGGGTCGGTCTGTCAGGGGCCATCCGTGCATCGTCTTCACCACAACGGCTCTGGTTTGAATGCTACAACCGTAGGTATCGCTGCAAGAGGCAGCACAGGCAGTGTGGGACCAGCGGTCTGCACTGGGCCGTCGTTGGAGCTCATAGCCGGCAGCGGCCCACGGGACGAGCGACCTGGAGGGTAAAACCTTCTCGGAGCCCCACGTGCAGCCAGGGCTGCAGCTGCCGTATCAGCAGGGGGCAGGTGGCGATAACTCCGATTCCCCGTCAGAGTCATAGGCACTCATCACATCCACGTGCTGCGCGCTGAGTCTATCGACGGGATCAGAAGCTTCGCCCATCGCCGCAAGACCAGCATCACACGGCGATGGATTTAGAGGGGGCTGGGCGAATGCGATGTCACGCTCGCCCGCAGGTGCATCACTGCGTGAGCTGGGTTCGTGGCCATCGACGGGCAATCGACGTCCATGGGATCGCATGAATCACTGCCGCGATTGAGCAGCATCGATTGCCGTGGACCGTGGAAGAAACAGCGGGGGCTCCCACGGGGGAAATGCAGGCATCTCATCCAGAAGGACGCGACGGTGGGTCGGGCGCATTTTCTGTGGGTCAGGGTGCCAATCGCAAAGCGGCCGACGATCAGGAGCTCGAAGATGAAGAGGCTTAACCCTTGTCTACGTCCTTGCCTGCTCAATGGGGGACATGACGTGCGAAAAGAAAATCGCGCTGAGGGAGTGGGTGGAGCCATGCATTTTGGTAACTGTCCGTCGCCATACGTCGATGCCCCCGCCAAGTTTCGACGGGCCTGGACGACACAATGGGTTGGCACATTTCCTTGCTGCGATACACCCGCAACGTAGTCAATGCGCCAGTCCATCCAGCTCTGGAGATCGCTAAACGGTTGGGGCGGGGTCGTCGTGTGCCCGCTGCGCGATGACCATTGGGCGAGCCTCTCCATCTTTGCGAGGAACGTGACAGCGGGGGTCCATGGCGCGAGCTGCACGCATTTGGGTCGAAACAACTCTCGGCATCTCCACATGAGGAGGAGGAGGAGGAGGAGGAGGAGGAGGAGGAGGAGGAGGAAGAGGATGAAAAAGAACAACCTTAGGCTGGCGAGGGACCTAACCATATGTAGTTGTGAGTACCGCAATTATGGGTATCGTATTCGGTGGATCTCCCCATGGGGCCAAGAAACGCTGCACTGGGTGGGAGAGACGCATGCGAATTTTGCCACTGGGGCCTTCGGTGGAGCTCTCTATGGGCCACGAAACGCTGCACTGGGGGGGGGGAAACGCATGCGGACTTTGTCACTTGGGTTTTCGGCGGAGCTCCCTGTGGGCCACAAAACGTTGTGCCGGGTGGGGAAATGCATGCGGACTTCGCCACGGGGGCATTCGGTGGAGCTCCCCATGGGCCACGACACGTTGCGCTGGGAGGGGGAGACACATGCGGACCTTGCCACTCGGGCCTTCGGTGGAGCTTCCTACAGGCCACGAAACGTTGTGATGGGTAGGGGAAACGCATGTGGACTTTGCCACTGGGGCCTTCGGTGGAGCTCCGTATGGGCCACGAAACGTTGTGCTGGGTGCGGGAAACGCATGTGGACTTTACCACTGGGGCCGTCGGCGGAGCTCTCTATGGGGCCACGAATCGGTGGGGCTCCTTATGGGGCCACGGATCGCTGTACTGGGTGTGCGGAACGCGTGCGGGCGGTCCCACTAGGACCTTCGGTGGAGCTCCCTGTGGGGCCACGGAGCGCTGTACTGGGTGTGCGGGACGCATGCGGGCGGTCCCACTGGGACGGGACCTTCTGTGGGAATCCCTTATGGGGCCACGAAGCGCTGTACTAGGTGTACGGGACGCAAGCGGGCGGTCCCAGTGGGGCCGTCGGTGGAGCTCCCTATGGGGCCACGAAGCGCTGTACTGGGTGGCGCGTGAGCATGCGAAAGGTCCCACTGGGGCCGTCGGTGGGGCTCCCTATGGGGCCACGAAGCGCTGTGTTGGGTGTGCGGGGCGCGTGCGGGCGGTCCTACTGGGGCCGTCGGTGGAGCCCCCTAGGGGGCCACGGAGCGCTGCACTGGGTGTGCGGGACGCATGCGGGCGGTCCCACTGGGACCTTCTGTGGGGTTCACTATGGGGCCACGAAGCGCTGTACTGGTTGTGCGGGGCGCACGCGGGCGGTCCCAGTGGGGCCGTCGGTCGAGCGTGACGCACGCGGACGGTCTCATTTTGGCCGTCTGTGGAACTCCCTATGGGCCACGAAACGCTGTACTGGGTGGTGCGTGACGCATGCGGGTGGTCCTGGCTGTTCCGTTTCCTTGGTTCTGGGACCTCTCTACAAATCCTGCCCGGGGAGCTGTGACAGCGACGCCGGGGTGTCACGAGGGAGGCCGCGACAGTGACGCGGGGGGGCGCGTGACAGTGACCCGGGGGTGTGACAAGAGGGGTTGTGACAGTCACTGGGGGGAGGGCCTTAGGTCATGCACCCAAGTTTCACCAGGCACCCGGGAGAATTGAAAAACGACTAAAATCACATGCGATTTAGACAGGTTTGTAGCTGATGTGTGATTCAGGTTCGAAAGCTCACGCTCCGCCAGCACCGCTGACATGCACGTTTCCGAAGATTATGTATTTCAGTAGCATCCTATATCTTCTTCCCTGGTCCCCCCCTCATCCCCGCTCATCTTTCGTCCTCTTTCCGCCTCCTCCGCCGACTCGCCGCCCGTCCGTCCGTCCTATCTGGCGTCCGTCCCCCCCCTCCCTTCCTGCCTGCCTTCCTTCTCATCGAGATGGCTGGGGGGCGGTGGTGGGCGGTGGGGGCGAGGGCATTGGTGGAGAGGCTTCCCACCGCCACCCGCGCCCCCAGCTCAGCCATTTTGGCTTCAAGCTCTCTCGTAAGACAGCCTCCCGGCAGCCTCCCCTCCAGACGGTGATGGAGATGGCCGCAGATCTGCTCGGGGGCGACTCCCCCCCGGCTGCCCGCGCGGCTGGCGACCCCGCGGGCGGCGCCGCGGACGTCGCCGCCCTTGTCGCCGTCGGCGGGCCCGCGCCCGCAGATGGCCGCGGGCGCCGGGGGGGCTGGCAGGGCACTGAGGCGGCCAAGAATGCGGGCTGGCGCATGCGCCACGGCAAGGCGATCGTCGCCGCCGGTCGTCGTGGGAGGAGCGGCACAGTGGGGAGGGAGGAGGGGAGAGGCGGGGGGGCCCCCCAGAGGCCCTCACATATCTCCAAGAGGACCCCAGGAAGCCCTCGAGACGCCTCAGCTTTCTTCTCCTTCTCCTCCTCCTCCTCTCCTTCCCTCTCCTCCCTCCTCTCCTCTCGTTTGAACTCAGATGACCAGCCATTCTCCACACAGGGGCCTGTGTGCGGGGGTCAGGGTGTTCCGATGGGCCAAATTTGCAAGCGTCGACGGCCCACGGGTCCATGCCAACGCATCGTCTCTGGAGGCCAGCGGACGTGCGTGGGCACAGTCGCCAGATGGCCGTCAAGGTGGGCCGTTCCCTTCTAGTTCCCTCTCTTTTTGCCCTTCTCGGTTTCCTCCCGGCGCCAGCCGAGGACCGCGGACATTGTGCAGAGAGACGCTGGTGATCCTCATCATCAGCCACAGCGCTGGGATCAGAGCAGCAATGCGAGACCGGTTCAGCTACAGCGCTGGGATCCACTCGTGCGGGAAGGGCAGCAATGAGTAGCCAAGATCAGCTACAACGCTGGGAGTCGTGCGTGCGAGGAGGAGCTGGAGACCAATCTCGAGCTCTAGCAGGCAAGCAGTGGGCGACAGTTCAGGTACAACGCTGTGAGCTCTTTATGCTAGAAGGGCGGCAGTGAGCGAAGGATCAGCGACAACTCTGGCGGCAGTTCATGCGAAAAGGAGCTGTGGGCAGTAGCTCGAGCTCCAGAGCCCGCGCGGGCTAACGTCATCAGCTCCAGGGCTGGGACCAGGGTCGTGCGTGCGAGAAGGCCGAGCATTGGAAGCAATCTCTGTCGCTACTCAGCGTGGCAGGACGTGGACGGCATACAAGCTACAACGCTGGGAGTAGTTCATTAGCGAAGGCAGGCAGTGAGCGACACATCAGCTACAATGCTGGGAATAGTGCATGTGTGAAGGGCGGCAGTTAGCGACATCTCAGCTACAATGCTGGGAGGAGTTCGTGGGCGGGGGAAGGCAGCGGCAATGCACGCTTCATTGCGAGAAGTGTGAGGAAGGACAGGGCGGGAAGCCCCTGCGAGGGGACCAGGGTGAAGAAGAGTGCGAAACTGGAGCCAATACTATCAGCTACAGCCTGTGAGGGAGATAGCTGGAGCCAAACGTTCTCATCTACCGTTTCGGGGTGCCTTACAGGGCAACAATTCATGAGGCAACCCATATCGTCCAAGATGGGCCTGGGGGTAGGTGCCTGCTCACCTCGTCGTCCCATTCGGCCATCCACACGGATTGGAGGATCAAGCCACTCGAATCCCACTCGAACCCCAAATGATCCTGCAAGGGTTTCCACGACGGCTCGCACGGCTTCGGCCCAACGATCGGCCACACAGGCGTTTCCAAAAAGGCATGGGGGGGCGGTGGTTCGCCGTAAGCGTCTTCGATACTGGCCAACATTCAATATCTCGTATGGCGTTGCCGTCGGAGCTGGTGTCGGCGCCGGTGTCGGCGCAGGAGTCGGTGCAGGGGTCGGGGGCAGAGTCGGTGCAGGAGTGGGGTCCTGCAGCGCGTAAACAGCATTCCTCCACCCAGCGCCGCAATAACGGGTCGGGGTCTTATCCTCCTCCCCATTGCAAAAGGGTAGACATTCGCCGTCGTCCACTTGGTAGTACTGGGACTCATCGGTGGCATAAGCATTTCCGCAGAAGCACTCCCCACGATTTTGAAGCGCCATGAACAAGAATCCTTCGCAAGTCTGTGAACAGGTCAAAGTCTTGTACCCGTTTCCCCTGAAGTCGTCAAAATCACGTTGACTGTTGTCTCTGAAGCAGCCTATGTAATAGAGCGTTGCCCTCGTTGGCGCTGGCGTGGGAGCAGGGGTAGGCCACGCCGGCGCCGCCTGCAACTGATAGACAGCATTCCTCCACCCTGTGCCGCAATACCGTGTCGGGACCAAGTCTCCCTCCCCACTGCAGGCAGGTCCGCACTCACTGTCTGGGACGTTGTAATACGCCTCGTCGGTGGCGAAGGCGTTTCCACAGAAGCACTGCCCGTAGTACTGGAGAGCCATGAACAAATACCCGTCACAAGCTTGCGCGCACGTCTCAGTCGTCCGACCGGACCCAATGTGTGTGTAGAAATCGCGTTGACTATTGTCGGTATAGCAGCCTATCCAAAACTGCTCTGGGTCAAGGGTTGGTGCTGGTGCTGTCGAGCTCAGCCCTCGCGCGCTAGCACCGCCACGCAAGCTTCGATTGCCGCTGGCTGCTGCCGGCGATGCGGAGAGCAACACCCATAATGCCGACAGGGTCGCAGACACGGTTACGTGGGCCATCTCGGAAGCTATACTCAGAAGGACAGCAATGAGCGCCCAGTCCACTTCACAACTTGGAAATGCCTCAGCGGCTTGAGCCAAACATGACACGAGGAGATTCCTAATTGATGGTGACGCACTGTCGAGTACACATTCTGCAAGCAGCAGTGGTACGATGTCTGCTTGCGCAGGAATCTTTCCAGTCCAGTTCGTGGTGTTTGCGAAAGTGCCAAGCAAGCTCAACTCATCAATGTTCCTCTGGTGTTAGATCGCGTCAGGGTGAATGGGATGACCAAGAACGAGGATGCGCCGATCGAGTTTGTATACATTAGCATGTGTACGAACTGTCATTGGTTTCTGTGGGCTGTCAGAGCGCTGTCCTGCACCGCGTGCCAAGTCAGCTTCGTCGCCATTGGACGCGGCCAGTGGCGGCGACCACCATGCGGTAATTACCGAGAGAGCGCCCTGAAACAAAATTGTTCCTCAATCGCTCCCGACAGCGCATATCTTATCACCAATGCGGAACTCCTTCACATCCCCATATCAAAACATGTTCCAATATTCCTGGGCGCTGCACAGGCTTGAGGGGCTCCCTTCCCGAGTCCCCAGAAGGACCACCTTGGCACCTCTTAGGGCAAGCTTGCAGCCATATTTCCCCTCTTGGGCTGTGTTGGGCTCTTCTGGGACCGTCTTGGCCCTTCTTGGTACATTTCGGGGCGCATGTGGGCTGCTTTCTGCTGCTTGGGGGGCCCTCTTGGGGCAATCGTTGGCTACCTTGCGTTCCTCTTTGGGCTCTGTTGGACAAGTGCACACCGTTTCATGGCCCAGTTTGTTCTTGAAAAATACGGGACCCAATGCACACGCACACAAGCACATGATGAGCTACATGATACTCTTATTCATATAAAAGAGGTTTGGGCGGTCAAGTCCTCTTAGGGTCTTGATGCGGCCCATCGGGGTCGGCGTGGGGACTTCTCAAAGCCTCTTGGGCCTGGGGCGCTGGCACTCTCTATGAATCGTGCGGGGGCCCTCTCGAGAGACATGTAGGTGGGCAATCGTGTCGTCTTGAGGGCTCTTGGAGCCTCCCGAAGGAGCTCGGAGTAGGCTCCGGGTAGGCTCAGGAAATGGAGGGCCCCGTATGCACTCTTGAGGGAGCCAGGGGGGGCGGGAAACCTGAGGCCTCGGGGCACATCTCGCGTACATGATAAATCAAGCCTCCAGACAGAGTGGGGGCCATGGCTTTCCGAGCCAACGCTTTTCTTGCTGAAGGCAAGGATTGGGACAAAATGGGGGGGTGCAGCGAAATTCAGGTACGCGTACCAACAAACACCTTCCCCCCCCGCGCTGCTGCCTCTCTCCGTCCCCGCGCACTCCACAAGCCAGTGGCAGGGGAGGGGCATATAAGGTGGATTGACTGGGGTGGAGAGGCTTTTTTTCCACCACCTCACAGTCGCTCCCCGACTCGCGGGGCGCCCGCGACACGGAGAAGTCGAACAAGGTCAGCCTGGCCCGCTTCGCGCTGGCCGGCTGGGCCCGGGAACCGCGCGCGGGGCGCGACGGCCCAGCGGCGCGCGGGGCCGTGGGCGCGCCGTCGAAATGGCCGTTCACGTGGGCCTCCGCGTCCGCGGCGGCGATCCGCGCGCCGCAGACGGGGCAGGGCACTGCCGCGGTGACCGCGCAGGCCGGGAGCGGCGGAGGCTCGTCGCACGCGTCCTCCGACCCGGACGACCGCAACTCGATGGCCGCCTCCTCCGCCGCTGGCGCGGCGGCCGGGCTGCCCGCGGCGGCGGCCGCCGCTGCCAGCTCGCCTGCGGCGGCTCGGCGCGGCGCCGGCGTCGAGGGGCTTGCCGGGCCAGCGGGCTCGTCCTCCGACGCGTCCACCTCGGTCGAGGCCGCGCCCTCGCCCTCGGCGGCGCCCCCGGAGGCGCCGGCGGCCGAGGTGCTGGGCCCCGTGCGGCGCCGGGCCTGCCGCAGCCACCTCGCCAGCCCGCGCGAAGCCGAGCCCACGGCTGGCCCCGCAGGCTCGAGGCGCGCGGCGAGGCCGAGCCCGCGCAGGAGGGTAGGGTCCTGCGCCAGGGCGTCGAGCAGCCGCGCGGCGTGCCGCATGAGCACCGCCGCTTCTGCGGTCGGCTGGCCGAGCGCGGCGGACCTGCTGACGTCCTCGCAAGCGCCGTGGCCGCCCGTCTTGACGGGCTCGACCCAGCCCGGCGCGGCGACCTTGAGCTTCAACGACAGCTGCGCGGCCCGCGCGCCAGCCTTGTCCAGCCGCTCCGCCAGCTGCGACGCCAGATCCTGGAGGATCTGCACCGCGGCCTGCCGGTCCCGCGGACGGACGCCCCAGTTCATGTCGGCGCTCATGGTCTTCCTCTCCGCCGGCTGCGTCGCGGAGCCGAAGTCGTCTCCACGCGCGTTGGCCCACAGCATCTCGCCCTTCACGCCGAACCACTGCCGCAACTGCCCCCTGTCGTGCGCCAGAACGTCCCGACATGCCTCGAGGCCGCGCTCGCGCAGCCTCGCGCCCAACGAGCGCCCCACCTGCGGCAGCGACAGCAGCGGGATGTCGGCCATGAAGGCCCGGACCTCCGTGTCGAGCACCTGCCTCAGGCCGTCGGGCTTCGCAGCCTTGGCGGCCATGCGACTCACCAGCTGGGAAGGCCCGACGCCCACGGTGCAGGTGCACCGCGTCTGCGCGAGCACGGCCCGGCGGACAGCGGCGCCCCAGAGCAGCGGCCGCGGGCCGTGGAGGCGCGCGGCCGCCTCGTCGCAGGAGCGCACCACAACATCGCTTGCACTGCCGCCGCAGGCCGCCACCAGCACCTGGTGGACCTGGTGCCAGGTTACCTCCACTGCTCGGAGCAGATGATCGGACACGGGGATGATCTTCAGGGACGGCAGCACCTCCCTGGCCCGCCCGACGCTCCAGAGCGCGGTGGTCACGCCGAGCCTCCTCGCCGCGTAGTTCGCGGAGCAGATCTCGGAGCCCACGCCCAGCCCAGAGGTCACGGCGATGGGGACGTCGGGGCCCTCGTCGGGGCAGTAGTCCCGGACCGCCACCGCGGCAAAGAAGCAATCCATGTCCAGGTATGCCCACGCGGGCCCGCAGGCGGGCGCCTCTGCGGCGTCCGCCAGCGCTGGCGCCCGTGCCGCCACCGCCACCTCCTGCCGCAGGGCGGCGAGCACCGCCGGGTCGAGCAGGCTGGTGCTGTCTGGGGCCCCCTCCCTCTGCCACCTCTCGGCGCGCTCCCTCCAGGTGCCGAGGAAATGGAGGCGGCTGGCCCTGTGGAACTCCGCCACCTGCGGCTCCCCGCGAACGGGCCCGCCCTGCGGGGGGCTGCCGGCGGCGGCCGCCGGCGCCTGCTGGGCGCCGCCGCGGGGGAGGCCCCGCCCCGGCTCCGCCGCACCTCCACCGCAGGCGCCGCCGCCCTCGCTCCCGCCAGCGGGGCCCGCCGCGCCCGCGCCGAAGGCGGCGCCGGCGGCGGCGCCCAACCGCGGCTCGAAGAATGAGGTGATGGGAGGCCCCGCCGGGGCGTCCTCGAAGTCCGACGCCCCGACGGCCAGCCGGGAGCACGGGAACACGACCGGCACGCGCTCTCGCAGCAGCCGCCTCGCCGCGCCCGCCACGGAGGCCGCGGTGGGCGGCCCAGGCGGAAACGGGCAGCACCGGCTCAGCGCCCTCGTGAGCTCCGCGGTGCGCCCCGCGAGCCAGGCCCGCGCGTGCCCCTGGCCGAGCGCCCCGCGGTGGTGGATCACGAGCGAGCGCGGGCGGCGGTCGTCGCCCTTCAAGCGCTCCGCGAGCTCACCTGCGAGGCTGTCGAGCCAGGAGTCGAGCTGCTTCCAGTCCTGCAGCCATGGCTGGAACGACTTGAAGGACATGTACTGCTTGCGCCTCAACGCTGCGGTGACCTCGTCGTCGTCGATACCCTGCGCCAGGCGCCACACGGACGCGCCCTGCTGCTCCCCCAGGTGCTGCTGCAGCTCCGCCCGGGACAACCGCATGAGGTCCCCGCAGGGGGCGTCCGGCTCCAGGCCCGTCGCGGCGCGCAGCCGCTCGCCCAGCCTGCCGCCGAGGCCGCGGAGCTCCCGCAGGGGCACCGACGCCATGAAGCGCTGGACGGCGCCGTGGGGCACCAGCGTCTGGCGGCTCGGCTTGTGACACGCCGACCCCAGCTTCGCGACGAGCTTGTTCTCCGCGATGCCAGCGGACACCGTGAAACCCGTCTCGCCGAAGACCTCCGCGCGGATGCCCTCCACCAGCGACGAGGCGGCCAGCAACAGCGCGTCGGCGTGCTCGTCCGCGGCGGCGCCGGCGGCGCACGCCGCGGACGCGGCCAGCTGCCGCAGGCGGCCAAGCCCTTCCGCGGCGAGCCACTCCCGTGCCTCCGTGGTCAGATCCAGGTACGCCTCGTCGATGGAGGCCACCTCGCAGCGAGAGGCGTGGCGCGACACGATGGCGAACACCTCCTCCGAAGCCTCGCGGTACCTCCGAAGACAGGCCTTCTGCGTCCGGCGGTCTGGGTCGGCCCCTGGCTCCGGCCGCGCGCCCCCGCCCAGCGTCTCCACGTGCACCAGCCGCAGCGCAGGGCACAGCGCCTGGGCCTCAGCGGCCCGCATGCCGCGGCGGATGCCCGCGGGCCTGGCGGCGTAATTCACGGCGATGAGGCTGTCCCACTGCTGCACCGCCAGCGGCACCGACTCCCTGGTCGACCACGGCGGCGGCCCTAGCTCCAGCCGCCGCGACTCGACCTGCGCGTAGAAGCAGTCCAGGTCCAGGTGCACGATTGCGCGCGCGGGCGCCATTCGAGCTCACTGGGCCGACAGGGCGGCCGGCGTTGAGCTCGCCGCGGCCACCTTAGGGCGCAGGGCGCCGATCGCCATCGCCCAGAGCCCGCGGCCGCCGCGGGAGCGCCGTCTGACGAGGGCGGGAGGAAGGCTGGGGACGAGGATGGGAGAGGCGGTCGGCACGTGTGCAAACGAAAGCGAAACTGTGGAACATGAGGATGAGGAGGACGACAAACCCAGACCTCCTCGCGCTGCGACAAAAATCACGACAATCATCTTTTCTGTATTTTCTGCATTCGGGGGCCCTTACTGGACCCCGAGACCGTAACAAAAACGACTCAGGATGAAAAACTGGTCCCCAGGAAGGGGTCCAGCCCACTGCAATGGGCCGCCGTGGGGGTCGAGATGGCGACAACAAACTCGACGTCGGGGGTCTGGGGAGAGGAGAACGGCGAGGAGGAGCTAAAACCAAAATTAGCCTGGCGAAGGACCCAATCATATGCTGTTGTGAACACCGTCGTTGTATGCACCGCGTTCGGAGGAGCTCCCTGTAGGGCCGCGAAACGTGTGAGGGGTGTGCCGAAATTTGTCTGGCGGGCGCATGCGAAAGCAGCGACTGGGGCTGTCGGTGGAATCCACGAAACTCGTGAGAGGTGTGCTGAAATGGGTGCGGTGGGCGAATGCGAACGCAGCCATTGGGGCCGTCGGTGGAGCTCGCTATGGTGCCGCGAAGCGTGTGATGGGTGTGCCGAGATGGGTGCGGTGGGCGCATACGAACGCAGCCACTGGCGCCTTCGGTGGAGCTTCCTGTGGGGCCACGAAACGTATGGGGGGTGTGTCGGAATGGGCGTGCGGGACGCATGCGGGCGGTGGCACTGGGGCCTTCGGTGGAGCTCCCTAGGGGGCCACGAAACGTGTGAGGGGTGTGCCGAATTGGGTGTGCGTGACGCATGCGGGCGGTGGCACTGGGGCCTTCGGTGGAGCTCCAGATGGAGCCACGAAACGTGTGAGGGGTGTGCTCAAATGGGTGTGTCCTTCACGCATGCGGGCGGTGGCACTGGGGCCTTCGGTGGAGCTCACTATGGGGCCACGAACAATGTGAGGAGAGCCGACTTGGGTGTGCGTGCCGCATGCGAGCGGTGGCGCTGGGGCCTTCGGGGAAGCCCCCTATGGGGCTTGGGGCCACGAAACGTGTGAGGGGTGTGCCCGAATGGGCGTGCGTGACGCATGCGGGCGGTGGCACTGGAGCATTCGGTGGAGCTCCCTGTGGGGCCACGAAACGTATGAGGAGTGTGCTCAAATTGGTGTGCGTACACATGCAGGCGGTGGCACTGGGGCCTTCGGGGAAGCCCCCCATGGGGCCACGAAACGTGTGAGGGGTGTGCCCGAATGGGCGTGCGTGACGCATGCAGGCGGTGGCACTGGAGCATTCGGTGGAGCTCCCTATGGGGCTACGAAACGAGTGAGGGGTGTGCCGGTGTGCATGGCGCATGCGGGCGGTGGCACTGGGGCCTTCGGTGGAGCTCCCTAAGGGGCCACCAAACGTGTGAGGGGTGCGCCGAATTGAGTGTGCGTGACGCATGCGGGCGGTTGCGCTGGGGCCTTCGGGGGAGCCTCCTAAGTGGCCACGACACGTGTGATGAGCGTGCGTGACGCATGCAGGCGGTGGCACTGACTGGGGCCTTCGGGGGAGCTTCCTGTGGGGCCACGAAACGTATGAGGGGTGAGCTGAAATGGGTGTGCGTGACGCATGCGGGCGGTGGCACTGGGGCCTTCGGTGGAGCTCCCTATGGGACCACGGAACGCGTGAGGGGTGTGCCGAATTGGGTGTGCGTGACGCATGCGGGCGGTGCAGGGAGGAGGGGAGGAGGAAGGAGGGAGGGAACGCGGGGACCGTCTCTTCAAAACGAGGACCCAACACCACAGGATGGTTGGGAACAAAAGGTTAGAACGGAGAGCAAGTGAGAGCAAAACATTTTGGGAGTGGGCCAGTTGCGGGGCTCCTCCTCCTCCCCTCCCATCTACTCTTCCTTTTCCTCCTCCGCCTCCTCCGTCCGTAGCCATTTTGGCTCAAGTCCGTAGCCCTTTCGGGTCAGGACCTGGCCTCACTGGCAAGGGGGGAGCAGCGGCCCCCACAGTGCTCCTCCTCGTCTGCCAGGCCAGACGAGGGATTTTGGCTTCTCCTGCTCTCGAGCTGCTGTGGCATGGTCCCCGCGCCCCCGCAGCCCCGCTCCCAGAGCAGACACCAGACCCGCTCCCAGAGCGGCTACAAGACGTGCTATGGCAAGAGCTCATGTGGCTATCAGTATAATCTGGTGGATTGGGCTCGCTGCTATCGTTGCAAGAAGTGGCTCCGCGACGACCCGGTTCGGGACACGGTCAAGGGGCCCTCCCGTCCTTGGTCAGGCGAGCAGCAGTCCAAGGATGCATGGCAACAGGTGGAGTCCACGCGCCGCAAGGCCAAGTCGAGCCCAGGCACGAGTGCTGACCAGTCCCAGTCTGGGAGTGGGAAGGGCGGCTCGGCCCAGCAGCGCAGTGGCAAAGGATCGGACACAGGTGGCAAGCAGACGCAGCGCGACTACCTCGCGGCTGCAGTGGAGCAGCTCACGCTTGCTGGGCTGGCAGACGACCACCCGCTCATGGTGGCCGCCAAGGCTCAGGTGCCCTCCGCTGCTGCTGCTCAGCCTGACGAACGTGGCCCACCGCCATGGATGCGAGTTCGGTCCCATCAGGACAAGCTGGCCCACTTCCAGGGCCAGCTTACTGCGTCGAAGGCGACGGAGGCCAACCTCCGTCAACAGATCACGGAGCTGGAGCAGGACCTGGAGGACTGCGTTGCATCCCAGGCGGCTCTGGCGGAATCGGTCAAGAAGGAAGAGGAGGAGCTCCAGAGGCTCCATCGACGTGCTGCTCTTCACCCTGCTGGTGATGACTGCAAGGCGGCTGTCAACGGGCTGGTGGAGACGCTGTTCGGCCATCTGCCCGAGTCGTTCAGAGTGGCGAAGGCGGACCAGCTCCGCACCGCGGTGGACCTCCTGGGCGACCTGGCTGCTGCTGGGGCCTCTTTCCAGGAGCAGGAGGAAGCACGGCGGAAGGCACAGGCCGAGGAGGCCGCGCAGCGTGCCATGTCGGGCAGCGGCCCTTCGCCAGCCCCAGCGGCACCCTCGGACTCACGTGTGGCGGAGGATTGCAAGCAGCAACTTACTGAGTTGCTGGAGGGCGGACAGGCAGGGCAGTACGAAGGTCTCTACAGGACCATGCTCGATTTCCTGCAGAACCCTTCAGCCCTCAGCAAGAGGCCCAGGAGGGACGCGCCAGGCCCAGAGGCTGCGGCGGCGGCGGCCCCCTCGGCCGCGCCTGGCCCTGCGGCTGCTGATGTTCCTGCTGATGTTCCTATGCCTGCTGACCGCGATGTCGCTGGTGCCCCACCCCCGTCGGGGTAGCGGGGTCGGCGCTGCAGCTGCTGGACGCCGCCTGCCTGCGCCCGCCTCACACCGAGGCAGGTGGCGCTCCCTGGCGGCGCGGGCTGGGGCTACTGGCCATCGACGAGTTCGAGGCGAGAGTGTGCAGGAGGAGACTCCTGCGGTGCAGGAGGAGACTCCTGCGGCCCGTCGGCCTGAGGTATGGAAGCTGTGTACGGCCAACATCACCTCGTGGGGCATCGAGTGCGGGGACAGGGGTAAGGTCACGAGAAGGCCCTTCCTGGAGCTCTGCGACTCTGTGGATGCCGACATCTACGTTTTCCAAGAGCACCACCAGACGGAGCTACGTTTGGTGGACGTTCAGCAGGCGCTGGTCAAGGCTGGCATGGTCTCACTCCTCACTCCTGCTGCCCCCTCAGGTCGTTCAGAGGCTGGCACCACTGGAGGAGTGGGCATTGCGACTTCGAAGCTCTGGGGCCTCAAAGGACTCGATGATTTGCCTGAGGGTATCGCGGTTCCTCCTGGATGTCGATTTCGTCTGGGGCTCTGGAGTGGGTTATGTACTGGAGGTGTTTTAGTCGGATCGGTCTACCTGCACACTGGAATCGGCTGCCGCGGTCAAAATCTTTCCTTGCTGCACAGTATTGGGGAGGTCCTGAGGGCGTATGGCATGCCGTTTATTCTGGGTGGAGATTTTCAGTTTTCAGCGGAGCAACTGGTCGAGTCTGGTTGGATTGGGGATCTTCAGGCTGAGGTGGTCTCTGACGTCTCGAATTGGACCTGTCAGTTGGGTACGTCTCGGTCGTCCATCGATTACTTTGTCCTCTCCTCCTCGCTCAAGCAGTTTGTGGTGAGCTGCTCAGTTGCGACATGGTCTACCAGTACCAGACCGCACCGCCCTGTGGTGTTGAGCATGTCTGGCCACCCGCGGCAGGTGACAGTTCCCAGGCTCAAGAAGCCGTCGGCGTTCCCTCTCCACCGCCCTGTTGGATGCGACCCTCGCCCCCTGGAGTGGGACGACTTGCGTGTTCAGCTCTCCCAGGGGGATTGTACCAAGGACCGTTTGGATGCTGTCACTTCTCTGTGGGTTCAAAGGGCTGAGGTGGCGCTTTCTCGCGTATTTCATGTCGATGGGGATCCACGATACCGAGGCCGAGGAGGCCCCCCCAAGGTGGTGCAAGTCCCTCTGCTCGGCCCCCCTGCCTCCACTCACCCCAGGGCTATTGGGGAGGGCCGTATGTGGCGTGTCTTGGAAAGGCGACTCCAGGACATCGTGTATCTCTGGCATGGGCCTGCGCCCACCTTGGGGGGGATCAAACAAGCGGGGATCCTCTTGCGGAAGCTCGTGAACTACCTGTCCCCCTTCACCGATTGCAAGCATTGGGCTTCTTGGCGAGTTCGGGTTCTGGCCGTCAACCCTGCCAACGTCTCGGAGCTCCAGGAGTTGATCTGGCAGGTCCGAAAGTGGGCCCTTCAGCACGAGCATCATGCGGCCTCGGAGCGGGCCCGAGCCTGGCGTGAGTGGGTTCAAGATGCGTTATCTGGGAGCGCTCGACTGGGCCACCGGTTCACCAAAGAGGTTCCGAAGTGGGCTGCATCTGGGCTCTCTTGTTTCTCGGGGCCGTCTGGTGAGCCTCTGGGGATTGCTGCTGAAGCCGATCTTCGGGCTCAAAAGTGGCATCAGCATTGGGGTGTCGGACAAGTTTTCCCAGAGCCTGATTTTGGTTGGTGCGATGACGAGCCAGAGCTGGAGGCCCCCACCCATGAGGAGCTCTTAGCCCTTACCAGGACCTACAGCACGCACACGGCCATCGGAGTCTGTGGCCTGCATCCCCGTCACTGGTCCTTCCTCGACGACGGCGCTGTCGCGGTTTTCCTTCGGATCTGGGCCGAGATGCAGCGCCTGGTTCACATTCCGAGGTGCTGGGCTCTGCTGCTTATTGCTCTTCTACCGAAGCCGCCGCCTGAAGGGGGAGATCGTCCTATTGGGATCTTCGCGACGCCTCTTCGGTTGTGGTCCCGCTGGGCCCGATGGAAAGTTGCTGGCCCTTGGGAAAAGGCAAACCCTCGCGGGTTCTGGTATGGTGACTCAGGGGCCTCATGTGACATTTGCGTTTGGAAGCAGAGTTTCAAGGCGGAGTTGGCCAGAGACCAGGGCAGAGCGGCAGGGACAACCCTGCTCGACCTGGTCAAAGCATATGAGCACGTGCCCCACCATGTTTTAGCTGCAGCAGCCCGTCGGCACAAGTTCCGAGGTAAGACCCTTCGCTTCCTGCTCGCATCATATTGCCTCGACAGAATGGTGCTCTTCCAGAACATCGCCACGCAGGTGGTGGTGACGCACCGCACGATTGTCGCGGGCTGCAGCTGCGCGACTTCCCTACTGCGTCTGGTGCTCTTGTCGCCAGTGGATGCCGTCTCTCTTCGCTTCGTGAATGTCGAGGTGGCGGTCGTGGTAGATGATCTGCAGTTGCAACGTATTGGCGAGGCATGGGAAGTCGCCAGGGAACTCAAGGGGGCCGAGGACCTATTGGCGGCTGAGCTTACGCAGATCGGCTTGACTCTCTCCCTGCCCAAGAAGCACCAGGTGGTCATCGGCCAAGGCATACGGAAGGTGTTTAGGAAAGTCAACCCGTCCTCGTCGAGGTTCCTCACACGCTCGGTTCGGAACCTGGGGCTGGACTTTGGCGGTGGAAATCGGCTTTCTCATTCGGTTCGTGCACAGCGGCTGGGCAGGATGGCGTCTCGGATCCCTCGGTATAAGCGGCTCGCGAAAGCTGGGGGCAAGACGATCAAGCTGGTGCAGACTGGCCTCAAGCCTGGGATGCTCTGGGCAGTGGGAGTTCACGGCATCAGCAACACGCACCTACTGAGCGCCAGGCAACTGGCGCGCGCGGGCATGGTCTACAGGCACACGGGCAGGTCGCTCTCATTGGACCTCATGCTGGCTGGGCCGCAGGTCGACCCCGCCTTCGAGTGCAACAGGAGCCCGATCTTCCTCTGGCTGCAGGCGCTGTGGGACGGATGGGCCCCCAGAGCAGATATGGCGCGACTTCTGAGTGGAGCATGGACACGCCTGTCTAGAGTTCCTGTGTCTCAAGTTTGGTCTGACATTCGCGGACCTGCTTCTGCGCTAGTTGCGACAATTTTGCGGTTGGGTTGGTCTGTATCTGACCCTTTTCATTGGAAGACCCACCGAGGTCCTCTTGCAATTGAACAGATTTCCCCGAAGGATGGAGGTAAGTTAGTTGATGAGGCCACCGAGCGGTGGGTGTGGCGCCAGGTTCTCGCGAAGCATCCCTCGTGGGTCTCGCCCTGCCCTCATCCTCCTCTCGCGGAGCCCCTGAGGTCCCTCCTCCAGCCTCATTCTGTCCGAGGCCCTGACTGGACCCCAAGGCATCAGGGACTGCTGCGGTGCCTGTTTGCAGGAGGTTTCTGGTCGCAGGAGCGACTGTACGAGTCAGGTGGAGCCGTCAACCCGAGCTGCCTTGCCTGTCAGAGTGCTGGATCTACCTGGCACCGATTCTACGATTGCCCCCTGCATACCGAGTTCCGTCGGGATTACAGAGCTGGCAGTGCCATGGCTGGTCAAATGCTAGACATGGCCCGAGCTGCTGCGGTGGATACCTTGCTTTTCACGCGCTTTCTTGTTCCCTGACCCTGCTTGGCTCTTCCCGAGCCCCTGCCTCGAGGAGCGAGTCGTGTGGACGGTGCGGTCTCCCGACTTGCTGCTCGACGTGCACGTGTTCGGTGATGGGTCGGGGAGGCACGGAAGTTTCTCTCGCTTACGGCGCTGCGGATGGGGACTCTGTTCGCTTGACGACAGCAAGCGAGTGGTTGCTCGCCTGCATGGCCCTCTGCCCTGTCTCATTCAATCTGTGCCAGCGGCTGAGCTTTTCAGTTTCTTGATGGCGCTGAGGTATATGGGAGCTCAGATGAAGTTTTATACGGATTGCAAGCCGCTCGTGGATGTCTGGCGCCAAGGCGTTGGAGCGGGCACCGCTGCGAGTGACCCGCTTGCCTTACTTTGGAGGGAGGTTTGGAGGCTTGTGTCTGACCGTGGGGGTGAGTCGGTGGAGGTTTCTCACGTCAAAGCGCATACTCCTGCCTCTGCCGTAGCAGAGGGACGGATTTCAGAATGGCAGCGTGTCGGCAATGCCCAGGCTGATCAGTCGGCTAAATGGGGTGCCGCCATGCATAGTGATTCCCTCCAGCTGCGATCTGCGCATGGCGCGTCGCGCAGCGCCATCCGCCTTGTAGCCCAGTTCTGTACCAGGCTGGTCGCTCGGATCGGCACCATCACGCCACGTGACGCCCAAGCGCAAATACTCGGCCGTGCCATAGGCACGATTGAGGGGGGACTTGGTCCCCCGAAGCCGCACTCGCGTTTCGACCCTGCAGTGACGGTGGTTGCGCACAGGTTCCGATGCATGGTGTGCCTTCGGTCAGCGAGGACACGCTCGGTGCTTCGCCAGCTTCGATGTGACGACAGGTCCAGCTCCCACGCACTTCACCGCGCGGGGCCTTTCCTGTTCTGCTCTCTGTGCGGGGCATTTTCGGAAAAGAAGAGCCAGGGTCTTTCGCAGGATTGCTTACCGATGAATCGTAGGCAGGGTGTCCTGGTGAGAGACTCGAGATACTACAGGCTGCGCAACCTCATGCGAGGCTGCCATCCTTTACGGGCCCGCGATTTTGTGGGCCCTCCGATTTTGCTGCGGAAGCGAAGGCTGCTGGAGTCGGCCGAACTGCCGCCTCTGCCTGCTCTTTCTCCTCCTGTCGGGACTGGGAGTGGGGGGGTGGGGGTGGGGTGGACGGGGCAGGAGTGCTCTCCGCCGCCCGCTTTCCAGGCCGATCTGGCCTTGTGGGACGGCCTCTCTGGCTTTCCCATTGCCAGCGTTGAGGAGGACGACGGCGACCCATCCCAAGGTGCGTGGGGTCGGGTCGAATGCGTCCCCTGCGCTGGCTAGCTGTTTTTCAAACGAAGGCTGGTTCGCTTGCGGTCAGTCTCTGTCAGTAAAAAAACCTCCGCCTCCGCCTCCGCCTCCGCCTCCGCCTCCGCCTCCGCCTCCTCCTCCTCCTCCTCCTCCTCCTCCTCAGCATCAGCATCAGCATCAGCATCAGCATCAGCATCAGCATCAGCATCAGCATCAGCATCAGCATCAGCATCAGCATCAGCATCATCATCATCATCATCATCATCATCATCATCATCATCATCATCATCATCATCATCATCATCATCATCATCATCATCATCATCATCATCATCATCATCATCATCATCATCATCATCATCGTTATTACCTGTCTCTGGGCTGTCTTGGAGCCCTGTGGGCTTACATGTGGGGTCCTCTTGTGCCCCACTGCTGACGATATACCATATTCGGGTAGTCTTGGAGCCTTCTTAGCTCATTTTTGGAGCTCGCGGTGTCGCCTTGCACCTCTTCTGGGATATTTCTGGGTGCATGCTGGCCATGGCCACCTTGCACCGTCTTGGGGCTCTCACGGGCCGCCTTGGGCTCCTAGAGGCCTTCTTGGTTTGGACAGTCCCGGGAAATCTTGTGGCTCTCGCTGGGCCCTCTCTGGGTCCCTTTGATCGCTCGCGGGCTGCTTTGATGCAAAATTGTGGCGTCTTCGGGGTAGTAGGCTCAGGACACCTCCCTGAAGGCCGGGGGACTTCCGAACCTTCTGAGAAGGCCTTCTCCTCCTCGCTTCCCCCCCCCTCGCTCGCCGCCGAGCTAGCACGGACCTGCTGAGCCAACCTCGCAGCGGGCGTGCTCCCTGGGGGTGGCCAGAGCCGCCGGAGGCAGAGCACGGCACGGCACGGCACGCCGGGCGGGCACGGCACGGTGCACTCTGCGTCGCACGTCTGCAGCCCGAGCGCGGCAAGACGCAGCGCGCGGGCACGGCACGGAGCGGCACGACTTTCGCATTCCTGAGCCCAGACGCGGCACGGCACGGCCCTCGCAGTCTGGAACCTAGGCGCGACGCGGCACGCGGGCATGGTCCTGTACGGCACATTGCTCGCATTCCAGAACGCAGGCCTGCCACGTCATGGCACGGCACGCGGGCACGGGACGGCACACTCTTGCGCATCCTGAAACCAATGCGCGGGCGGCACGTCACGTGTCCCCGAGTCTGAAATCAGCGCACGGCACGGCACGGTACAGCACGCCGGCACGGCGCGGCACGCGGGCACGCGGGCACGGCACGGCACCTTTGACGCGTGGCACAGCGCGGCACGGCACATTCTACGCATTCCAGACCAAAGCATGGCACGGCACCTATCTGCAAGCGGGCCTGGCAATGAGAACGATTTCGCACTCTCGAACCCAGGCGCGTCACGGCACGGCATTTTTTCCGCATTCTAGCCATGGCGTATGCTGCCCCCATCGTACTTGAGGACCACATCCCAGAAATTATTTCGAGCACCCGGAAACGCATCGAAAGAGTGTCGAAAGAATGTCGGACGAGTGTCTCCCAGGGCCCGACACGTGAAACTCCTCGAGTTTGGGGGTACGTTTCTGACGCTCGAAATTCTTTCTGGTGGTCAAGGCGTCAAGGCTAAGGTAGGTCGGAACATCATAAGCCATGGCACGGCACGCGG
This sequence comes from Prorocentrum cordatum, assembly GCA_963575745.1. Lineage (NCBI taxonomy): Eukaryota > Dinophyceae > Prorocentrales > Prorocentraceae > Prorocentrum > Prorocentrum cordatum. The sequence goes on from CAUYUJ010018549.1 coordinate 794,667, forward strand.
GCACGGCAAGACACGGCGCTCCAACGGCAGATGTTTCGCATTGTGCGCAGGGGGTGAGATCGCAATGAAACGGAGAGGCCCTCACCGGGAAACTGTTCTCGGCTTTGTGTTCGTGTCGTGCGTGCGGGCGAGGCGAAGCTGCGTGGGCGGGCGAGGAGAGTGAACCCTTCTCTGGCTAGGGCGCGACTGGACCAAAAGACAAGCCCCCCCCGCTTGCTGGCGGTTACCGGGGGTGTCCCGTGGTACCCCGTGGTGTCCCGCGGTGTCCCGATGGTGTTCCGATGGTGTCTTGGTAGTGTCCCACTGGTGTCCCGACAGTGTCCCGATGGTGTCCTGGTGGTGTCCCGATGGTGTCCCGATGGCGTCCCGCTGGTGTCCCGATTGGTGCTCCAATTGGTGTTCCGATCGTGTCCCGCTGGTGTCCCTGGTGTCCCGATGGTGTCAAGGTGGTGTCCAGGTGGTGTCCAGGTGGTGTCCCGCTGGTGTCCCGATTGGTGTTCAGAGTGGTGCTCCGATCGTGTTTCGATGGTGTCCCGATGGTATCCCGATGGTGTCCCGAAGGGGCCCCAGTGGTGTCCCACTTGGTGTCCCGTTAGGAGATCGATAGAGAGATCGATAGTGACACCGCAATGGAGATCGATAGTGAGATCGATACTGGGTCCGATCGAGTGGTGTCGATCGTGAGATCGATGAAGATGTCCCGTCGGTTGCCTGTAGTGAGATCGATCGTGAGATCGATAATAAGATCGATTGAATGAGACGTTGGTTCTGCCCCCCTCCGCCCCAGACCTCCTTACCATCCGAAAGGTAGTCGTATAGGTATCAGATATGGGCTGATACAATGTACTCAGACCCATTACAGCATTCGCTGCTGAAGGGAATTTTCGGATGTCGTCGACACATGCGGAAACTCTGATGTTTGTTCTTAAACACACGCGAGCAACATAGTATTCCATGTGTCTTTGATAGATGTCGGCGGCCTTGGGGTGGGAGCCATTTTGGGCCCACCCCGCAGCCTCTGGTGCTCTCTTGGCATCGTGCGGGAGCCCTCTCGGGACATGCAAGTGGGCACTCCTGGTCGTCTGGAGGACGCTTGGAGCCTCCAGGGGGGAGCTCCAAGGATGCTCGGGGCACCTGGGAAGGCTCTGGTGGGTTCGACAGCACTTGGCGTGGTCTGGAGGGGGGTACAGCAAGAGATCGCAACGACGGAACCGCCAAGGAGTCGCGAACACCTCTGGGCCCTTGCGGGTCTGCGCTTTCTGCCTCCCGCTCCTCCCGCTGCTCTGCCTCACCTGATCTTACCAGCCTCGAACTTTTCCCTATCCCTAAGATTGACACGCCAAAAGGCGATGACAATCTTAGGGACTCGCCCTCAAAAAAATAAGGAAATCCCTAAGAATGGCATCGTGATGAGGAGATGCCCAGCATAGGGATAGGGATATGTTCCAGGCTGGTAATGATCGGGTGGGCTGGGAGGACGCGGGCCCGGTGGAGGATCCTAGTGGCGGCATCATGGGCTGGCGGCCTGGCGGTTGCCAGAAGCGTCCCTGGCCCAAGGTGCCCCCACGACTCTCAGGGAGGCACCCGCGGCCTCCGGAGCAGCCTTCGCAGGGCCCGGGGGCCCCCCAGGCCCCCGGCCTTCGAGAGTCGAGTGAAAGAGTTGGGGGCACCCCTGGGCCAGGAGCAGCTTCAGCAGCCCACGAGAGAGTTCCAGAGCTGCAAGGGGTCCGCGGCGATCGCATGCGGTCGTTCGTCTCCGGCCTCGCGGGACGATAAGAGAGCCTGCGAATTCTGGGACGTATCGCTATCATGACTTCTCGTTGCTGTGGCCCCGTCCATCTGTCAGCATCTCTCCTCTCTTGCTCCTGCATGCCAATGTGACAACAGACCGACAACAACTCCTGCCCGTTTTGAATAGGACTCGATGTCGGTGTTGCCGCGGTCGTAATCAATCTGAGACGGTCATCGTACTCACTTTTGCCGTATCCATCTCGGCCGTGCCAAATCGAGCGTTACGGCGTATGGGAACCCTGACCTCCGACGTCGTGAATAAAACACAAAAGCGCGAAACCCTGGAGATCTGGACTGCTTCCCAGGCGACCGGCTTCTCATCCCGAGTCGCTGTCTGATGGTCCCTGGGCGCCGTCAAGTGGGGAGCCGAACTCTATACACCGACGCTTTTTCCGGCCCTGCGCTGAAACTTGCACAAGAAAGCGGATCCTGGTGTATACGGGATCCTGGTGTATCATGTTTCGCTGTTTTCCCGGGGAAGACGGGGAAAGAGTATACAGCACACCACCCCGACGTCCTTCCCGACCCTCGAAAAGGTTCTGGGATTCAAGAACAGCCCGCCACTGGCAATGTGTATACGTTCCAGTTCCCGATGCAGGGCCCCAAAGGCCGAAAACAGAGAGAACAACTGCCCTCCACGATCTTTCCCACGACGCGTGGAGCTCTAGCTCCGGGGTCACAGCTGGGGCCCCTATAGCTGCCGCTCGGGAGGGCTCGAGCACCCCCGCGAGCGCCGTCGGCGAGGCGCAACTGCTGGCGGAGAGCACCCACCGACGCCGGAGCACGTCCGGGAAGGTACGGAGAAAGGCCAGAAAAACCACCAGGATCCTCACAGAGAGTCACGGGCCCCACATCCTGCCACCACTGCGGGGCAACGGTCGCGGGGACCGCCTCATGGGGGGGGGACATCGGCCTGGCATCGGCGGTACGTCGCCGTCAGATCGGCGATTGGCCACCGGTAGCGAATCAGTACGCCCATGGATGTATGAAACGACCCCAGTGCCCGAAGACATCAACAGCCCACCGCCTGCCGAGGTCTCCGAAGATCGATCCCACAGGTGGTGGGCATAGATCAAATCCCCACCCTGCCTCGGATCGCTCCATGCCTCGCAACACAGAGAGAGCTCTTGGGGTGTGTCGCGTGCGTCTTCTGACAGCCCAGAGGGTCCCAACACTGGTCAAGAGAGCCCCGGAAGACCTCCAAGGCAGCCCAAGAGGAATGGGGCCTTTTTGACGCAGTTTGAAAACGCTTGGGGCCTCTTCTGGGCCTCTTGGGGGCCCCTTGGAGCCTCTCGGAGCCCTTCCAGGGCCTCTTGGGCGCCTTTTTGGGGCCTCCCGGGAGCCTCTTGGGGCGGACGGCATGGATTTTCTGTTCGTGTTCGCTCTCCTGGGTTCCTTTTAGGGTTGCCTTGGAGCCCTCTCTTGGAGGCCGTTTGGGGGCCTCATAGAATCTATGTTTTGGCCTCTTGGCGGTAGTTCGGACCTGTCGCGGGGGCCTCTTGTGGGCCTATTGGGGGTCTCTTGGGGCCTCTCCGGGGCCTCTTGGGGGCTCCTTTGGGGCCTCTTGGTGCCTCCAGGGGACCTCTCTGCGCCTAGAGCTCAAAATCTCCGTTCGGGTCCCCCGTCTGGGCCCGCTTTTGGAGCCGTCTTGGAAGCCTCTTCGGCCATCTTGGAAGGGGGCCCTCTGGGGCCGTTTCGGGTGCTCTTGGAAGCCTCTTGGGCCGTGTTGGGGCGATCCTGGAAGCCTCTTGGGCCGTCTTGGAGCGCCGGTAAGCCGAATAGGCGAGAACGCCACAGACCTTCGACAACTGACGGAAAATCATACATTTCTGCCTCTGTGGGCATCTTGGGAGGTCTTTTGGAGGCCTCCTGGGAGGTCTTGAAGGCGCTTTGGGCTGTCTGGAGGCCATCTTTGGCGTCTTGGATCCTTCTTGGACCGTCTCGGACCATGTTGAGCTCTCTTGGAGGTCACTTGAGGCTTCTAAGAAGGTGTCTTCGAAGCCGGGAGGGTTCCTAAGAGGCACCCTGCTGTCTGAGAAGGCCACTGCCTTCTTAGAAAGCCAAGCCCTCACGCCACTCCCTGGTGCTCGCTGCCGACACCCACACCTTCTGTGTTCGAGCTCCCCTCCGCAGGAAACGCGGTGAATTCCGTTCTCTCGCACTGCCTCCTGGAAAAAGATGCCTCTCCGGCCCGCGATGCGCGACGCGCAAACATCCTTACGCCCCTGCAGGTGCACGGAACTCCCGCGGAGGAGAGAGAGAGAGCATGCGACCTCTCGCAGCGCCCAAAGGGGGGAGGGAATAGCACACCGGGGAGCTGGAAAAACACGCCCGGTTCGACCCACGCGTGGGACCTCCGGGGGCCACGCGCCGGACACGCGTGCGAACTTCTGGCCTGTCCTGCCACCGGGGGGCCGAGCGCTGGGAAGACAGCTGGCCACAATGTGTGTCCAGCTCTCGCCCAGGCTGGCCCCGTCATCCGTACCCAGCTCCCCGGCACGAGGAAGAGAACGACGCCACGACGACGACTTCCACGACGGCGAGGGCGGGGCGAGGGCGACACGACGACGCGCTCGCTCCTGCAGCGGGCCGACGTCGATCTCTTCGCTGTCACTCTCCTCTCCTCGCAGCGGGCTGGGTGGGCGCGGGCGGGCAAGGCAGGCGGGCAGATTCTGGGGCGGCCTCGGGCCACAGGCGTGTGGACAGGCCCATGGGGGGAGAGGATGCCCTCCTCCTCCCTCTCCTCCTCCTCCTCCTCCTCCTCCTCCTCCTCCTCCTCCTCCTCCTCCTCCTCCTCCTCTTCCTCCTCCTCGTCTCGGCGGCGCGCAAGCAAGACAGTGGGGCGTCCTCCTCCTCCTCCTCCTGCTACTGCCTCCTCCTCTTTCCTCCTCCCCTCCTTCTCCTCCTCCTCCTCCTCCTCCTCCTCCTCCTCCTCCTCCTCCCCCTACTCCTCCTCCCCCTCCTACTCCTCCTCCCCCTCCTCCTCCTCCCCCCCCCCCTCCTCCTGCCTCCTGCCTCCTCCTCGAGGGAGGCGGCCGGCCTCCTGAAGGGATAGGAGACGTCGGCCTCGATCGGAACTCGCCCCTTGATCGTGGACTCTGTCCCCCCCGCATGCGTGCCATCGACCGATGGCCGCCTGGATGTGCCCATAGGGACATCTCGGGGAGGGGTCGTCGACAGAAGGTTTGGGAACCCGAAGGACCCAGACATCGGACGTCTTGATCCTTTCAATGCGCGGCCCCCGGAAGCCCCGACCCTTTCCCTAGGACCGGTTTTTCGTCCCAGATTGTTTTCTGAAGGCCACGGGACCCGTTCGGGGCCCCCGGAGGCAGAAAATTGCGAAAAACCTCCGCCTGGATTTTTCTAAGGCGTCGGAGCTCTGGGGAGCCACAGGCTCTCACTCCTGAGCCCTGCAGGGCCGAGGGACGGCAAAGGAAAAAAGAGGCGGGAGGGGCCAACGCATCTGGAAAAAGAGGAGGGGGGGGCAGGCGTTGAGCAGGGACCGACTGTCCCGGCATTCCTACAGTCCTACCATTAAGTCGGGCCTGTCCCCCTACAGGGGGATGTTCGACGAGCAGTTTTTTCTTAAAAAAAAGAATGCCCGAACATGGTCAAACAATACTCAAAAGATAATCCCCAGACCATGTTTGGATATTGTTGGTGTATTTTTGATTGTTCGTCGAAAATCCCAAATCCCCCGGTAGGGGACAGGCCCGACTTAATCCTACCACGAAATGTTAGAACCCAAGACTTTTCTAAGAGCAGAAGCAATGTTCTTAGAACATAAGCCCGATGTGATAAAACAGGACAGGCTTTGCCAGAAATGTTCTAAGAACATGTCGCGGGAACCACAAAAGGCTCTTAGCACGTTGTTTGGTAGGGCTGCAGGTGAGCCAGGACGCCTCGCCACTGCTTGAAGGAGGGAGGAGAGGCGTCGGGAGGAGGTCCCGAGGGCAGGAGGGCGAGGCCGAGGAGGAATTGGAGCGGCGAAGGGCACGAAGCGGGAAGGCCCGGGGGGCTGATCGAGGAACGGAGGGGCCCTCCTGGCCACGAGGAGGATCAACCCCCCTCCCCCTCCCCCTCCCCCTCCTCCTCTTCCTCCTCCTCCCCCTCCCCCTCCTCCCCCTCCCCCCCCTCCCCCCTCCCCCTCCCCCCCTCCTCCTCCCCCTCCTCCCTCCTCCTCCCCCTCCTCCCTCCTCCTCCTCCTCCTCCTCCTCCTCCTCCTCCTCCTTCCTCCTGTGGCCACGGCGAGCCTCGGCCACACCACGGATCCCCGGCCAAGGGCCGAGGCATGAGGCCCGGCCCGGCACGCAGAGCCCCTCCGGATCCCAGCGTGGTCCAGATCTCAGCGTCCTCGCTGTCGCGCCATGGGAGGCCAGAGCACACGCACGGCCGCACCTGCACGCGCTCGGGATGTTGACGCTTGCGGACCAGGACATGGTCAGCGTGTCGCGCCGAGGCGTGGTGGGCCAGAACCGGCGGCACGACACGCTAAGGAAAAGCTCCTGACCGTATTCCCCTTCCGCAGCAACCAACAACATATCATTGCAACGGCAAGGTACGTAGGTCCTGTAAACTCTCTTGGAGACGGACGTGACTGATTCGAAACGGAGCTTCTGATGCCGGAAATGAATAGCAAACACATGTGTGCCAGTGAACTCTTTCCGATGGGCCCTGGGGCCTGGGAGTGGCCCTTGGAGGCCGAAGGCGGAGAAGAACCTCATGAACCCTTTCTCGCATGACATCAACGGGGGTGCGTTTTGTCTTGATACCCGGGAAGAACCCAGCAGTGGTCACAAGCAAGAAGACACCCAAGCTTGAACAAAGAAACTGCCAACCTTCTAGAACCTCGATTCTCGGTCTTTGCAGTGAATGTGCTTTTCTGGCCCCCAGGTTCATGACCTCCCCCTGCAAATTCACCAACCCAGGCCTCTCCTGGAGCGCGTTATGCTTGGGTCGGGCATGTCCCCCTACAGGCGGATTTGGGAGACAAATTACTCAAAACACATTCCAACCACGCTCAAACATAGTTACAAAAAAACGTCCCCAGCCCATTCGTTGGCAATTTGAAAATTTTCCCTGTGTAGAAGGACAGGCCCGACTTACCGTTATGCCCAGGATGTGGAAGTGGATGCAGCCGTGGCGAGGAGAAGCCTTCAACAAGCCCAGACGAACACACACACACACACGCACACACACACACGCACACGCACACGCACAAACACACGTACACGCACACGCACACACATACAAACGCACACACACATACAAACACACACACATTCAAACATACACATACAAACACACACGCAACACACAACACACACACACAACACACACAATATACAACACACAACACACGACACACGACACACAGCATATACCATACAGCACACAACAAACAACACACAACAAACAAAACACAACATACTATACACAAGACACAACACACAACACACAATACACAATACGCAAGACACAAGACACAAGACACACGACGCAACACACAACACACAAGACACAAGACACAAGACACAAACCACAAGCCACAAGACACACCACAAGAAACAATACACAAGACACAACACACAAGAAACGAGACACACGACACAATACACAAGAGACACGGCTCAAGACACAAGACACATCACACAACACACACCACACACCACACAACACACAACCCACACAACACACAACAAACGACACACAACACACAACACACAAGATCCAACACCCAACACCCAACACACGACACCACACAACACACAACACTCAACAAACAACACCCAACACAACACACAACGCCCAACACCCAACAACCAACACGCAACACGCACCACGCAACACGCAACGCGCAACACGCAACACGTTACAGGCAAAACGCAACACGCAACACACAACACCCAACGCACAACACACAACACACAACACACACCACACACCACACACCACGCAACACAGAACACACAACCCACAGCACAATCTACACAACACACAACACACCACACAATCCACAACACACAGCACACCACCCAACTGCCAACAGGCAACAGGCAACAGGCAACAGGCAACAGGCAACTGCCAACACACAACCCACAACACACAACACACAACACGCAACACACAGCACGCACTACACAACACGCAACACGCAACACGCAACACGCAACACGCAATCAACAGCACCCAACACCCAACACCCAACACCTAACACCCAACACCCAGCACCCAACACCCAACACCCAGCACCCAACACCCAACACCCAACGCACACCACCTACATCCCAGCACACACCGCACACCACACAACACACAACACACAACACACAACAATCAACACCCAACTCCCAACACCCAACACCCAGCATCCAACACACAACACCCAACACCCAACACCCAACACCCAACACACAACAAAAAACACACAACAGTCAAAACACAACACACACCACACATCACACCACACACACAGACTCCACACCCCACACCCCACAACACGCAACACACAACACACATCTTACCACCCACAACACACAACACACAGCACGCACCACATTCCACACACTACATTGCACACAGCACACAGCACACAGCACACAGCACAGAACACACAACACACAACACAATCCACACACCACGCACAACACGCAACACACAACACAAAACATACAACACCCACCACCCAACACCCACCACCCAACACCCAACACCCAACACCCAACCCACAACCCACAACTCACAACCCACAACCCACAACCCACAACACACAACACACAACACACAACAGACAACACACAACACACAACACACAACACACAACACACACACCACACAACACACACCACACGCCACACACCACACACAACACACCACACAACACACAATACACACCACACACCACACACCACACACCACACACCACACAACACACCACACACAACACCCCACACACACACACACAGCACACACAACACAACATACACAACACACAGCACACAGCACACAACACACAACACACAACACACACCACAACACACACCACACAACACACAGCACACAGCACACAGCACACACCACCCAACTGCCAACAAGCAACAACCAAGAGACAACACACAACACACAGCACGCAACACACAACACACAACATACTTCAGACACCACACAACACACAACACACAACACACAACACAACACACACACAACACACACCACACACCACACACCATACAGAACACACAACACACCACACAACACACAATACACAACACACAACACACGACACACAACACACAGCACACAGCACACAGCACAGAACACACAACACACAACACAATCCACACACCACGCACAACACGCAACACACAACACACAGCACACAACACACACCACACAACACCCGCCACCCACCACCCACCACCCAACACCCAACACCCAACCCACAACCCACAACCCACAACCCACAACGCAATACACACATCGCACAACACACAACACACAACACACAACAGACACAACAAAAACTACACAACACACAACACACAGCACACAACACACAGCACACGGCACACAACACACAGCAAACAACAAACTCCACCACACACAACACGCACCACACAACACACACCACACAACACACAACACCCAACTGCCAACAAGCAACAACCAGCAGCAAAACACCCAACACGCAACACACAACACACAGCACTCAACACACAACACACAACACACAACACACAACACACAACAGACAACACGCAACACACAACACACAACATACCACACACCACGCACAACACACAACACACAACCCACAACACACAACACACAACACAATCCACACACCACACAACACGCAACACACAACACACAACATACAACACACAGCACACAACACACAACACACAACACGCCACACCAAACACCGAACACCGAACACCGAACACCGAACACCGAACACCGAACACCGAACACCCAACCCACGACCCACAACACACAGCACGCAACACCCAACACCCAACACACAGCGCGCAACACGCAACACGCAACACGCAACACAGAACGTTCAACACGCAACACGCAACACACACCAACAACACACATCACACAACCGCAACACACAACACACAACACACCACACACCACACACAACACCAAACACACAACACACAACACACACCGCGAACCACACAACACACAACACACAACACACAACGCACAACACCCACCACCCAACACCCAACGCACAACACGCAGCACACAACACCCAACAACGAACTCCCAACTTGCAACACACAACACACACCACTCAACACACAACACACAACACACAACCCACAACAGACAACACCCATTGCACAACACATAACACACACCACACAGCACACAACACACAACACACAACAAACAACACACAACACACAACACACAACACACACAACCCAACACCAAACACCAAACACACAACACACAACAGCCAACACCCAACACGAGACACACAACACACAACACTCAACACACAACACACAACACACAACACACAACACATAACACGCCACACACAACACCCAACACCCAACACCCAACACACAACACACACCACACAACACTCCACAAACAACACACAACACACAACGCACAACACACAACGCAAACACAAACACAACACACACCACACAACTCACAACACACAAAACACAACACATAGCACACAACACACAACACAAAACACCCAACACCAAACACCCAACACCCAACACCCAACACACAACACACAACACCCAACACCCAACACCCAACACACAACACACAACACACAACACCCAACACCCAACACCCAACACCCAACACCCATTACCCAACACCTAACATCCAACACCCAGCACCCAGCACCCAACACACAACAAACAACGCACAACACACATCACACACACCACAACACACAGCACACAGCACACAACACACAACACACACCAGACAACACACAACACACAAAACCCAACACACAGCACATAGCATTCAGCACACAACACACATTACTCACCACACAACACACAAAACACAAAACACACAACACACAACACTCAACACACAACACACAGCACAGAACACACAACACACAGCACCCAAAACACAACATTCAACACACAACACGCAACACGCAACACTCAACACTTCAACACACAAAACACAGAACACAACACACAACTCACAACACACAACACACAACACACACCACACACCACACACCACACAGCACACACCACCTTAGTGGGCCCTGGAAACGACAGGGCAGTTTTTTCACCGGGTCCGTTTTGCAATTTTTTTGCAGGTTCCGACGCCGTTTTTTTACCGTCTCCGTCGCCGTTTTTTAACCGGTTCCGGCTCTGGTTCCAATCCTGGAGCCGTTTTCTTAACGTTTCTGGTCGCCGTTTTCCATTTTCAGGGGACATTTTTTCAGAAACGGTGGCGAGAACGGCCCTGCCGTTTCTGGGGTCCACAAAGCACACCACAAACCACACGCACCATACATCACAGAACACAATCCACACAACACACAGCACACAACACACAACACACAACACACACCACCCAACACTCAACACCCAGCACACAACACACAACACACAACACACAACACACAACACACACCACAACACACACAACACACAACACACAACACACAACACACAACACCCAAAACACAACACACAACACACAACACGCAACACACAACACACAACACATTGCACACAACACAGAACACGCACCATGCAACACACAACACGCAGCAAACAACACACAATACACAACACACAACACATAAGACACAACACACAACACACAACACACAGCACACAACACACAACACACAACATACAGCACACAACACACAACACACAAAACACAACACACAACACACAACATACAACACACAACACACAACACCCAACTCCCAACACACAACACACAGCACACAATACACAGCACACAACACACAACAAACAACACACACCTCACACAGCACACCAAAAACCACACAACACAAAACATACAACACCCAACACCCAACACGCAACACACAACACACAACACACAACACACAACACACCACACACGACACACAACACCCAACACACAACACACGCCACACAACACACAACACCATACACCCAACACCCACACACAGCACAACCAACACACAAGACACGACACGCAACACGCAACACGCAACACGCTACACACAATACACAACACACAACACACAAGACACAACACACAACACGCAACACACAACACGGAACACACGGAACACACAAACACAACACACGACACACACCACACAACACACAACACACAGCACACAACACACAACACACAACATACAGCACACAACACACAGCACGCAACGCACAACACACAACGCACACCAAACACCACATAACACTCAACACACAACAAACAACGCAGAGCACACAACACAGAACACAGGACACACAACTCACAACACACAACACACAGCACACAACACACGACACACACACACAACACAACACACAACACACAACACACAGCACACAACACACAACACACAACACACAACACACAACACACAACACGCAACACGCAACACACAACACGCAACCCGCAACCCGCAACACGCAACACGCACCAGACAACACACAACACACAACACACACCACCCATCACGCAACACGCAACACCGAACACGCAGCACACACAACACGCAACAGACGACACACAGCGCACGACACACGACACACGACACACAACACACAATCCACACACACCACACAACACACAAGACACACGACAGAAGACAGACGACACAAGCCACAACACACAGCAGACAACACACGACACACAACACACAACACACAACACACAACACACAACACACACACAACACACAACACACAACAAAACGCTGGACAGACAACACACACCACACAACATGCAACACGCAGCAAACAACACGCAACACCCAACACGCAACACACAAAACACAACACACAACACACAACACACAACACAACACACAATACACTACACGTTACACATCACACACACAACACACAACACACAACACACAACACACAACATACAACACACAACACACAGCACACAACACACACACAACACACACCACACAACATACAACACACAACACACAGTACACAACACACAACACACAACACACAACTCACACACGCACACCTACACAACAACCTCTACGCTAGAACCGCCTTCGTGGTGACGCGCTTTCCCTGGCCTTCAATAGAGGAAGGAGCTCCGTCGTCGCCCTCCGGCTCGCCCGAGGCAGCGTCGACCTCGGCGTCCAAGCCGCCTGCGGGCCCGTCGCCCAGCCACTCCGCGAAGAGGTCCTCGACGCGTGAGCGCCGGGGAGGTACTCTCCCATTCCTCGTGGTCGCTTGTCGTCGCCCTGCTCCTCGTCGTCGCCCTGCTCCGCGTCGTCGCCCTGTTCCTCGCTCCGCCTCGTTCCTCCTAAGTGTCCTTCTCGCTTCTCGCTCCTCGCTTCTCGCTCCTCGCTTATCGCTCCTCGCTCATCCTCCTCACTCCACCTCCCCCTCTTTGCTCCTGGCTCCTCGATCTTTCTCATCCTCCTCCTCCTTCTCCTCCTCCTTCTCCTCCTCTCCAACGGGCTTCGCGTGATGGAGCAGAGGGAGGGTCATTCTGCACGGACGACCCTCGACGGAAAGCGAGCTTGGGGCGAGGACCTGCGACTTCCGGGGCCTGGGCCCCTCGCGCCGTAAGATCGTCACGGCCGAACTCTTTCCATCACTTTCGGCCTCTGTTGGGTGTTCGTCAACGGGGGTCACGAGCAGCGGACGTATCTGTATCCACGCACTCGCGGTATGGATTCCGGGGCGCGATCCCGCGGATACGCGGTCGCACGGTTACGTTCCGCGGGGCATCCACGACAAGAACGCGCCGTATCCGCGGTGTCGCGGCCCAGGGGCCCAGCCCGCGAGGCCGCGGCTACGGAGATGTCTTTCGCCGACGAGGTATGGGCAGTGAACGTGGGGGGCGAGGACGCGCGCAACCGCTGCTGGGCTCGCGGTGGCCCTTAGGGCGACTGTCGCCCTACCCTTCGATCGCCCCCACACTTGTGGCCTCCTCCTCCTTTCTTTCTCCTTAGAAATAACTTCTCCCTGTCGCACCCCGAGGCAAGTTTTTAGGGCGGGCCGGGCGTTTCGCTTGAGACTTCGCCACCATTTATCACCCTAAAGCTGAAACATTGGCAACAGCTTCACAAATGTAGGGCGGGTCGTTTTCAAACTGTGGCTCTCGCCTCAGCGCCGCGTACATTCGTTTCCAATATGTGCAAGGGTTTCACATCTTGAGGGCGGGTGGTTTTCAAAATGTGGCTCTCGTCTTTGCGCCGCGCACATTCGTTTTCAAACCGTGCAAGAGTTTCACATAATGAGGGCGGTTCCTTTTCATAATGTGGCTCTCGCCTTAGCGCCGTGGCTCACGCCGCAACGCCGCGCACATTCGCTTTAAACATTTGGAAGAGTTTCACGGATTGAGGGCGGGTGGTTTTCAAAATGTGGCTCTCGCCTCAGCGCCGCGCACATTCGTGTTTAGACATTTGCAAGAGTTTCGCGGGTTCCCAAAGTCAGCGTGCAAAGAATTCTGTTTTTGGAAAGATTCAGGATTATGAGGGCGCGACAGTTTCGTTGATTCGCTGTGTTGAAGTCTCAAGAATGGTGTTCTGGCACGCTTCGAGATCGCCAAGACGCAACAGTCAGGTTGATCCGTGGCGTTGGAATCCCGAGAACATTGTTTTGGCATGCTTCAGGGTTTTCAATCAGTTGTCTTCCAACGCGGTAGCTCCCTCAGTGAAAATGAACCGTTGTAGGGGCCTATGAAGAGGGAGCTTGGAGGGAGGATTCATTCCAACATCGTTGATGACTCTTGGGTTTCGACTGGTCCTCCTCCTCCTCCTCCTCCTCCTCCTCCTCCTCCTCCTCCTCCTCCTCCTCCTCCTCCTCCTCCTCCTCCCCCCCGTCGCCGACCGCCCGACTCTGAGTGCCCTGCACGCACCCTGGGACAGGTCTGGGGGTCAAATCTGAGGCCTCAGACCCAGAAATCTGGCGCCTTAACAAACATCGGGGCGGTCCGTTTTTCGAAACTTTGGACCTGCAATCCGTCACACAGCCTCTCAGGATGAGAAGCCAGGCCCAGGACAGGGGGCGAGATCTCCTCGTGGATGAAAAGGAACGCTTAGCACCGACCTGGAATTGGTGTTACATCGTCGATAGATCGCCGGTAGGCACCCGCTACCGATACCGAAACCGCGCGCTCAGGGGCGGGGTGGGCTATCGGGCACCTGGCGGCGATCAGAGGGCGATTGCGCGTCGATGCATCCCCACTCTGAGCCGACGGTCAGGAACTTTGGCTTAGCGTGTCGCCGCGGCGGCCCTGGCGACACGCTGTCCTGCGAGCGGATAGCATGTCGCTCCGCTCCGCGGGGCGGGATGGCGGGGAAGGCTCAGACTGTTGATGCCTGGGGACTGGGATGTGGATAGCGTGTCGCGCAGAAGCGCGGTGGGCCAAAACCGGCTGAGCGATACTCGGGAGCGCGCAAGCATGGATTAACGATACATGGTTTTGACGCGCGGTCGCCAAATCCATGGATCGGGGGCGGTGCCCTCCCCAAAATGCGGCCGGTGCCGCCTCCGTCGGCGGCGGAAATCCGCGATCTCCCATGCAAACGGGACCCGTCGCTGATCCACGCCCCCTTGATCCGTTTTCGCGATCGCCTGAGACAGGCCTATCCCCGCGTAGTGTTTCCCTCGATGGGGTCTTTGGCTCGTCGTCGTCCTGCGCCTCATCCTGCCAGAGGCGACGACGAAGAGCACCGTACGTCCTCGGCCCGATGGCCGCCCCCGGCTCGCTGCTGTTGGGCGGCCACCTGGGCGAACAGCGCCTGGAGCTCGCAAAGGCAGCGGGGCGGGAGGCGGCAGAGGAGAGTAGCCCTCTGCCGCCTCCTCGTCGCGATCGTCGTCGTTGCTCGCTTCTGCCCCTTTTTCTCCTCCTCCTCGGACTCAGGCTGGTGGCACTAGGTCCCGATGACATGGTGTTGCACCCCCCCAAGCGGACAACGCCACTAAGGAGGTTGAAAAAGTACAAATAGAAAGAAGAAGAAGAAGAAGAAGAAGAAGAAGAAGAAGAAGAAGAAGAAGTAGCCCCCGCCCCCTGGGCGCCGGCTGTGCTCGTCGATCTTCCTCATCCTCCTCCTCCTCTTCCTCCTCCTCCTCCTCTTCTTCCTCCTCCTACTCCTCCTCTTCCCTCCTCACCTCATCAACTACAGTGCAGCAGATCACACCTGGTCTTTCGGGACAGGCCCAAGGGCTGGCGAGGCTTCTGCGCCGCTGCTATCCATCTCTCTTCGGTTTCGGGCACCACTTGGTTTGACAAACGAGCCACAGACAGTGCTTGCACTTAGCGGCTCTTACTTCCCCTCTAAGGATATGGGTCTGTCTGGCGGTCCAGCGGCTAGGTTGCCGCCATCGCCGCCCCGTCGCCGCCTCGTCGCCGCCCGTCGCTGGGCCTGTGTGGCGGTCTGGCGGCTATGTTGCTGCCGTCGCCACCCCGTCGCCGCCTCGTCGCCGCCCGTCGCCTGGGCCTGTCTGGCGGTCTGGCGGCTATGTCGCCGCCGTCGCCGCCCCGTCGCCACCTCGTCGCCGCCCGTCGCCTTGGCCTATCTGGCGGTCTGGCGGCCATGTTACCGCCGTCGCCGCCTCGTCGCCGCCAGATCAGATGTTCCACATAGACTGCACAGCATTACTTGCACCACATCGAATTGCAAAACATACATTGCGCCACATACGTTGCACAACATAGAGTGCACAACATAGATCTCACCATCAAGATGGCAGTGCACCAACTAGGTTGCACGACTTTGGACGCACTTCTTACCTCGTATAAACTGTACATGTGTATACGCAATCACGCATATGTATATCTATATATACCTTTAGACAGATGAACTACACCACTCCTTGTACTACATATGCTGCATCACCTCGTATACAAAATACGGGGTGCACCGCATATATTGCACAACCGAAGTCGCACAACGTACATTGCACCACACATGTGCGGCACCACCGAGATTGCACCACAGATGCGTGAACAACAAATTCTGCACAACATAATCTGCACATCTTGCATATGCTGCACGGCGTAGGTTGCTCCATGCATATTGCACAACGAAGCACTGCACCACATACACTCTGCAACATTGATTGCCCCCCGTAGACTGCACAGCAGATTTTGCCAGACATAAATTGCACCACAGCTATGTCAAAACAGAAGCTGCTCCACATTACACAACATACTTTATCCTTTTTTATAAACACAGGTTCTACCACCCTCCCCCCCCGGACTTATCCATTCCCCTTCTCGTATTGCAATTCACATACGATTCTGCCCCATCGTCCATCCGAGCTGTGAATGCATACGATCCCAGCCAAACCGGTATCACCCCCCCCACCATCCTCAGCAAAACATGCTATGCGCGCGCACTTGTTTATCAAGGTATCATAAGTTTCTAAACATCCCAGGAAACAGATCGGACGAAATGCGCACGCGCGCGTGGTCGCGCTCGCATGCCGAAATCCGTCAAAAACATTTGGTTTCGGACGGGTTTCGAAATCGAGTCTTCAACCACCAAAAATACAAAGTTTAGCAACAGGGATGTTCAAAAAGCTTGCGCGCGCGCTCTTGCGAATTCGGATGAAAACCATTGGTTTTTCAATATTTCCAGAAAATGCTACGAAACGGGCTTCGCGCGCGCGCATGTCGAAATCGTTCGAACGCCCTTGCGCGCGTCTGGGGGGGCACGATCCGTCTTAAATCCGCCGACCCTGTCGGCGTGTGGAAGACGCATCCCGGTGTCGTCGTCTTGCGTGGATCACCGTCGTCGTCGTCGTCGTCATCGTCGTCGCCCGAAATAATAAACAAAAGTAGAACACGAAACAAAGGGAAATCGTAGTCGTGGCCAAGCCCCTCCCTCCCCTCCCCTCCGGGGGGGGGCAGATACGCATCCCCCCGGGCGACCCTCCCTCTCTCTCTCCCCCTCCCCCTCCCCCTCCCCCTCCTCCTCCTCCTCCTCCGCCTCCTCCTCCTCCTCCTCCTCCTCCTCCTCCTCCTCCTCTTCCTCCTCCTCCTCGGTTGGTGTGGGCGGCACCTCCCGGCGTCCGGGGGAACTGTGAACTGAAACCCGCTCAGTGGCCTGTATGGGGGCTGCGCCACTGCCATGGGAAGGTGGGTGGATTCGGCAGTGGGGGCACCGACCCCGGTCTTCGGGCCTAAACAGTAAACCCGTTTCGGCTACGGCCGGTTCGGGTCCCCTCCACTGTCTTGGCCTGGCGACTCCCCGGTCGCGCCAGGGTGTGGAGGGGGGGTCTGGCTTCGGCCAGGCTCATGGGGAGTCCTGCTCTGTCCCCCTTGGGCAAGGGGATTGGGGGGAGCAGGCCAGGGCACCCGCCCCGAGTCTCGCACCAGGTGCCCCGCCTGGTGGCGAGGTGTGTCCGGTGTCCCCGGCCAGTGCCTCCTGGAGTGCCTGGCGGGTGGCAGGGGGACCCCGTCCCCTCGGGGGTGTGTGTGTGTGCTGGAGGCGTAGGACGTGTACGTGCACCTCTGAGTCTGAGTCCCACTCCCCTCCTAGGCCGTTTAAGGTCACTGCACATGCCCTGGCAGTGTTGGATTTTAAATATTTATCACTACGTGATGGCGGAAATCCTGGAAAAATCCTCCTCCTCCTCAACCTCCTCCTCCTCCTCCTCCCCCTCCTCCTCCTCTTCCTCCTCCTCCTCCTCCTCCTCCCCTCATCCTCCTCCTCCTCCTCCTCATCCTCCTCCTCCTCCTCCTCCTCCCTCCTCTCTCCCCTCCTCCTCCTCCTCCTCCTCCTCCTCCTCCTCTCTCCTCCTGCTCCTCATGCTCCTCCTGCTGCTGCTCCTGCTCATGGTCCTCCTCCTCCCCTCCCCTCCTCCTCCTCCTCTCCTCCTCTCCTCCTCCTCCCCCCTCCTCCCCCTTCCCTTCTTCCTCCTCGTCCTCCTTCTCCTCCTCCTCCTCCTCCTCTTCTTCCTCCTCCTCCTCCCCTTGCTCCTCCTCCTCCTCCTCCTCCTCCTCCTCCGCCTTCTCCTCCGCCACGTCTTCATTGACCTCCGACGTCTTATCACTCATCCCGTCCCCCTCGAGGGCCGAAGTATCCAGGGTCGGCGGCACTGGCCGCAAGGCCCTAGCAATAATACAATGTGGGCCACTCTCGCGCGCTTGCCGCGCGCGCATTTCGAACTCCTTCTAAAACCTTCATCACCAACGCGTCGACGCCGTCATCGTCGTCAGCGTGATCAGCATCGGCGCCGACGCTGGCTGCCCCGTCGTCGCTGTGAGCATCGTCGCCAACATCGCTACTATCATCTTCGTGTCTACGTTTGTCGACGTGGCCATGATACCGCGCCCGCCCACGTCGCCGACTCGCATTGAAGTGCCCGCTGGGATGTGCCGAACGGTCAACGTCACCGCGTTCGCGTCGGTCGCGCCAAACTAACTGGCCGCTGCGCGCGCGAGCATGCGCGGGCTAGAGCGGCCGCAGAGATGCACCAGCCAACACCAAGCACTCTTCGCAATCGCCGCCGCATGGGTTTTACCAACCAAATTGCGGGTGGATGGGTGGAATGTTTGCGCGAGCAGTGGAGTGGACAACTCACTGCGAACAGACATGAACTTGCACCTCATAGATTGCACCACCTCTTGCGCACAACATCTACTGCACAACATGTAATGCACAATGCAGATTGCACACCAGAAGCGGCACCATCTAGATTGCACCGCGTTGATTGCTCCACGACGATTGCACAACATAGTTTGCTCTACGAAGGTAGCACCTCATATATTGTAGGAGCACGCGTAGTGTGGGGTCCACGCTGGCGAACAGATCTTAACCATGTCCTCCTCCTTCTCGTCCTCCTTCTCTCCCTCCTCCTCATCCTTCTCCTCCTCCTCTTCTTCCTCCTCAACCTCCTCCTCCTCCTCCTCCTCCTCCTCCTCCTCCTCCTCCTCCTCCTCCTCCTCCTCCTCTCTGGCCCGCTGCACCAGAGAGGGGTCCCTTTCCCCTTGGTGTAGAAGCGGGCGGCCTTCCCGCATAGGCATCGGCGGCAGAAGTCTGGTGCCCCGAGGAAACCTCAGCTTGCTGTGGTGGTGGGGACATACTCTGAACACCCGTCGGAGATGATTCTGTGACGACGACGACGGCCTGGAGGCCCGGTGCCCGCCCGTGGGCGCCTCGCGCGCTGGGTGGCTGAATGTTTTCAACCGCATAGTTTTCGCCACATAGCGTTTACCACCTAGCTTACACCACGTAGCTTGCAACTCATAAGCTACAGCGCGTAGCTTACACCATATGGCGTTCAGCGCTTAGCTTGCACCGCATGGTTTACGCCACATAACTTACGCCCTGCACCATTTAGCTTCCACCGCATAGCGTATCCCACGACATTGCTTACGTCACACAGCTTGCACCACATAGCTCGCGCCACAGATATCCCACCAGCCCTCTGGGCGTAGGTGGTCTAGAACAGATCCTCTTCCACCCCTCCCTCTTCCCCCTTGGGGAGGGGTTTACCCCTCCCCCTACCCCCTCCCCTGGACCTGGACGGGGGGGGCCGCGGGTAGTTAGAGCGTCCAAGATGGCCCAAGACGGCTCCAAGAGCGCCTCAGAGAACCCAAGATGAGCTCCAAGATGGCTCAAGATAGCGCAAGATCGCTCACGATGGCTCCTAAGATGGTTCCAAGAAGCCCAAAGACGGCCCCAAGATAACTCCAAGTGGCCAAACAGCTCCCCAAGGAGGCCCCGAAGAGGCCAAAATCGTCCCAAAACCTAAGGAAAATCAATGATTTTTGCTTTCTCGCCTTTTCGCTTCCGATGGCCATCCGAGGCCTGGAGATGGCTCCAAGATGGCCCAAGAGGGCCCCAAGAGAGCCCCAAAAGAGCCCCAAGACGGCCCCAAGAGCGCCCAAGAGCACTCCAAGAGCGTTCCAAGAGGGGTCCAAGAGGCGATTTTAGGGGCTTCCGAGGGGGGGCGCTAATTAAACCCCCCCTCTTGTTTGATCGACTCCCTCCAAGATGGCCCCAAAAGCGCCCCGAAGGCTCCCCAGAGCGCCTCAAGAGGGTCCCAAGAGGCGCCCAAGATGCCCCAAGGCGCCCAAAAAGCCCTCCAAGAGGCCCTCAAAAGACCCCCAAGAAGCTCCTTCCCCTCCTCCTCCTCCTCCTCCGATTCTTCCTCCTTCTCCGTCCTCCTCCTCCTCCTCCTCCTCCTCCTCTTCCCCCTCCTCCTCCTCCTCCTCCGACGACGACGACGACGACGACGACGACTCCTCTTCCATCCTCCCCCTCTCGGGGTCTGTGACAGCTTCCCCCGCCCTTTGTTATTCTGCATGCTCCCCGACTTCCCTGATCACCTCAACTCCCCTGAGCATCGTTTCTGGATGGGCTGGTGGGGATACGCGAAGCGTCAACAATTGCACCATATACGTTGCAATACGCAGCTTGCACAGCATTGTTTACACGTCCATGGTGCAATAACTTACCGATTGGGGCCCGCGCTGGCAGAAACATGATTCAATTGAAGTGCCCCCTTCCAGATCTCGCACCCTACTGTTTTATGGGAAGCTTTCGTCCTAAAACTGCCTTGTTGGTCCCTGGGCTACCACAAAAACGGTTCCCGCCAGATGCTTCCCCGCGATTCGTTCGGGAATCCCGCTCTCGCTGGGTTTGTCCTCCCACTTTCCTTTAGACTCGAACTCACGCCTAGCACTTGCGCTCAGGCGTTGCACTCTGGACAATCAGAAATTGGGCTCTCGCACGAGGACTTTCTCACAATTTCCGAAGCAGCGCTTGCATTTAGGAGCCCTCGCTTCTTTTCTAAGGAACTGGGCCTGCGTAGAGGTCTGGCGGCTATGTTGTTCCCGTCGCCCCCTCGTCGCCGCCCTTCGTCTGGGCCTGTGTGGCGGTCTGGCGGCTATCTTGTCGTCGTCGCCGCTCTGTCGCCGCCCGCACAGGTGTGACGGTCTGGCGGCTACGTTGTCGCCGTCGCCGCCCCGTCGCCGCCTCGTCGCCGTCCGTCGTTTGGGCCTGCGTGGCGGTCTGGCGGCTATGCAGCCGCCGTCGCCGCCCCGTCGCCGCCCGCCGTCTGGGCCTATGTGGCCGTCTGCCGCCTATGTTGTCGCCGTCGCCGCCCCGTCGCCGCAATATATAATTCGCACCACATAGATTGCGCACCGTATACTGCACAACCTATCCGCCACCGTGCCTCAGGCACGAAGTGGAGTACCCCAAGGCTCATGCAGCAAAGAAAGGTAGACGCTGTGCTACTGCTGAGAAGGGAATTGTGAATCCTCAAGGGCCCGGACCAATCGTTTCCCAGGCTTTTCTGGGCTGGCGCCCGTGATTTCTGGAGTGTTTCCTGCGCCTCCTGTAAACGCTGTGCCCCCCCCCAAAAAAAAGACCTCCAGAACCCTCCAATGAGTCCAAGAGGGCCCCGAATCGCCGAACGATCGTCTCAAGCGCCCAAGACGGCCTCAATATGGCCCGAGAGGCCTCCAAGAAGCCACAAGAGGCCCCAAAGGGGCCTCCCAAGAGGGCCCCAAGAGGCACAAGTCATTGATTTGCTCGGGGGTGTTCTCGCCTGGGTGTTCTCGCCTCTTCGGCTTTCCGACGCTCCAAGACGGCCCAAGAGGCCTCCAAGAGGACCCCAAGATTACCAAAAAGCACCCCGAGACGGCCCAAGACGCGCCCAAGACGGCCCAAGAGGGCCCCAAAGCAATCCTAAAAGGAACCCAAGAGAAGGAATACGAACAGAAAGTCCATGCCTTCCACCCCAAGAAGCCCCCAGGAGGCCCCACAAGGCGCCCAAAAGGCCCCGAAAGGCCCCCAAGAGGCCCCCAAGAGGCCCCAAGAGGCCCCCCAAACGCCCCCAAGAGCCCCCAAGCGTCTTCAAACTGTATCCAAAAGGCCCCCGAGAGGCGCCCCACCGGATCCCAACGAACATCCAATATGCTTTTAATGCCCCCAGACGAAGCACGGTGGTGGGATGGGCCAGAGGCCACTCGATCCGCCGCCCCATGTTGATTCATCACAAGGGTGCCTGGCGTGCTAGATCCTACCCGTTTTGGTTTCGGTATTTTTCCAAAAGAGCCCCCCCTGGGGCTTCGACCCAGCGCGCTGGCCCCACGGAAAGCCGCCGAAAGGGAACGGGAACGACCTCAACGTCCGCAAATCATCCCCTGAGACAGCTCAAGATGGCCTCTAAGATGGTCACGTTGGCCCAAGATGGCTTCCAAGTTCGCCCAAGATGGTCGAAAATGGCCTCCAAGACGGCCCAAGAGGGTTGAAGATGCCTCCAAGTCCGCCCAAGAAGCCTCCAAAACGGTCCAAGGGAGCCCAAGAGACCCCCACGAGGTCTCTAAGATGGCTCAAGAGGCCTTCAAGAGGACCTCCATGAAGGCCCGAAGAAGCCAAAATGATTGATTTGCCTTAGGTGCTTGAAGGATTTTGACATTTGCTTCTTTTCGACCTTCCGACGGCCCGAGACGGCCCAGGAGCCCCCAAAGATCGCCCCAAGATCGCCCGAGAGGCCTCCAAGATGGCCCCACCCGAGCCACCCACGTTCAGACACTCGTAGCGCAAAGCGTGCCCCTTACACCATGCTCGCTCCACTCTGAGATCTGCACATCGGAGTGCCTCCTCCTCTTCCTCGTCCTCGTCCTCGTCCTCCTCCTGCTCCTGCTCCTCCTCCTCCTCCTCCTCACCCCGTCTGATGAGCCCAAGCCGTATTGCATGCTCAACTTGGGTCAGCCATGACTGGAGTCGGGAGCGTCAAGAAGACGGGCAAGAACGAAAGCCGGCTCAAACAAGGCCAACGAGCACCCAGAAACCGCGATCGTCTTCTTCGCAGTCCTCCTCCTCCTTCTTTTCCTCCTCCTCCTCTTCGAAAATCATCATTTTCCTCATCATCTCCTCGTCCATCAGAACCCGCGCAAACCAGTCCCAGGACTCCTCTCGGGATTTATCCAGGCGGGCTCTCATCGTGGATTGAGATCTGACGAAGCTGCAGCCTGAAACGGGACCCACGAGGCCGAAACTCCAGAAACAACCTCTGGCCTGTTCTGTGGCCTCTTCCTCCCTCTCGAGGAGCAGGAGGAGGAGGAGCAGGAGGAGGAGGAGCAGGAGGAGGAGGAGGAGGAGGGGGAGGAGGGGGGTTCTCCTCCTTGCCTTCCATCGAGCATCGACCCTCGGACGCTCCTGGGACACGTTCGGACCAGAGCGTCGGTGGGAGCCCAGCCGTGGCGACGAGACGCATCATGGAGGGCCAAGGAGGGTGAGGCATCTCCCCGGGCCAGGATCATCGAACCCCGATCCTCCTCCTCAGTCCTCGATCCTCCTCGAACCTCGGACCTCGAACCCCGCCCCTCCTGCTCGATGCTCCTCGCCCTTGGAACCCTCAACCTCGACCTTCCTCTTCGTCGACGGGTCGGACGCAAGGAGGGGTTGCAGAGGGGTGGTTAGCGAATTTGCATACGCAGCTGGTTTTTCTGGCGCCTCCCGGCGCCGGCGGCGCCACTGCACCGAGCACAGCGCGGGGTCAAGACCAGCTGCACGCCACAGACTTGCCCCCCCCGCTGCGCATACGGTCATCGTGCTGCCATGGTGAGGAAGACGGTCATCGCATACGGATCCCCTTGGGCGGTGCGGCCCCGGTGGGGCTGGGGAAGATTGCGCCGTGGCGCGGAAGAGAACTCCCACCTTCTCGATCTCATCATTCACGCTCCTTCTTAAACCACATTATCGCACCACCTTCTCATGCCACCCTCTTAAACAACAATGTTATGGAACCACGTTTCTTAAACGACACCATTTCTCCTCAGTCTAACCCGCGGATCTGGGTTGGGAGGAACGGGCTGGGAAAAAGATGGGGCAGGACTGCGAAAAAAACGACATTTATCACACGCGATGATACGGACGATATGATCCTTTCTCCCAGCCCCAGCCTCCCAGCTCCGATCGTTCGAAAGTGAATCTAGATCCGACCGGCTCTTGGTCTACACGAGGTGTGCAACCAGGGTCAAGTTTTCCTCTTGCGAGAGATTGCGAGGATGTATGCCCAAAACTAATGGGACATGTTTGAGATTCGTCGGAATGGTAAGTGTCTTTCTGACATGAGGCACGCTGCAGAAGGACCAAGAGGGACTGCTCTGGCCAAGGCGAACCTCGGCCACGAAGGGGCTCCCAGACCCAATCCCAGGAGCATTGGGCCCGAGGGCCAGGTGGTCATTGGGGGTGGTCCGCATTTGTCAAGGGACCCAAGGACACACGAATCCATACACACAAATAACAAGATCCCCTATATCCCCCCATATGTTATAAGTTCTTGTCTTCCCCCTCACTTCCCATAGTTTCCCACATTTTCTGGGGAATCGACGATCTGATGTGTCTGTGTGTGTTTTTCCCCTCCTGAATTTGGGGGTGAAGAAAAGGCTCTAACAGGGCTTTGCAGGGCCCTTTTGGGCACCGACTGGCCCAAAAAGGGGCCCTGAAGAGCTGCTTCAAGGCCAGTCTCTTCACCGCCCATGGGGCCAACCTCCCATTACCACCCGCCCGATCAGAAATGGTCTCTGTCTCAACGTTTTTCGGCGGCGGACCCGGGGAGAAAGTGCGCAGGGGCGGGCCTTCTCAGAAGGCTCGGCAGTCCCCCGGCCTTCTGACAAGTGTTGGAAGCCGCCCCAGAAGACACGGAGGCCTTCTGAGAAGCTCTGCCGCCTTCTGAGACGGCCTCCTCCTCATCGCTTCCCCCTTCGCCCGCCGCCGAATCTCCACTGCATCCTCCCCCCCTTCGTCCTTCCCGCTCGAGCGAGGCGGGAGGAGCCCCGCTGCGCGCGCGGCGGGCGGCCTCGACGCGCTCCTGCCCGCAGGGAGGGGGCACCCACACACCGTCGCCGTTCTGCGCGTTGAGTGGTGGGGGGCGGGGCACGTAACGGGGGGAGGGGGGCGAGGAAACGCGATCTCACTCAATGGGCAGAAGGAGGAGAGGGAGGAGGAGGGGGAGGAGGGGGAGGAGGAGGAGCAGGAGCAGGAGGAGGAGGAGGAGCAGGAGGAGGAGGAGGCGGAGCGTAGCCGAGGGGGCCCGACGCCTTCCAAGCTTAACTACCACCCCTGATGCGCAGACTGCCGACCTCCATAAGGTGGGTCGGCAAAGGGGGGGACTGACATCCGTTTGGGATGATGCCCCTTGGCATCTCGTAATCGACACACTGTAAATGGCACCTCTGGGCGCTGTCAGGGTCGTTAATGGAGGAGGGGAAGGAGGCTCGAACGGCTCAGACCTCGGAGGAAGAGAAGAACCCCAAGCGCCTCCAGAGTGCACAAACGCCTGCAGGTTCAAAGGACCGGTCCCGAGAGGCACACGGGACCCACACCCAGGCACGGCTGGGCCCCAGGACACAGGAACCGAGTTCGGAGGGTCAGGCGGCGGATACAAAGGCCCGCAGGGCTCGAAAAAGGGCTCGATTGCACAGACTGGGTAACAGAGGGCGGTGCATACCTGGGCGCATGATGCTCGTCATGTGACTCAGATGGGGAGTGATCGTCCACCTCACGAGCCAGCTTCACCACTGTGAAGAGCGTAGAACGACGAAGAAGTTTCCACTGTCCACGGTGGGGCGAACCTCTGGTGGCGATGCGGGTCGCCTCCATTAAGGCCAGTTCTTCAGTATACGTAGCTGTCCCAACAACTTTGTGCGACAACAGACGGTAATGATGATACTGAGCAATGACGAAAGCCAGCGGTCCGCCTCGCAAGCCCAATCGGAATTCAGGACGGCCAAGGAGATCCATTCTCAGCGCATGGGCGATAAAGTGCATGCTCCTCGGACAGCCGGGAATATAGTGCTGAATGGCGTCACGACCCGATTGGCATCAATACTTACCTGGGGCTGCCCGCTGCATCCGACGATTGGTGATCCAGCCGCCTAAGAAGGTCTTCACTGCGAAGGCAATCCATTGGAGAGTGGAAGGAGGATGAGGAGGAGGAGGAGGAGGAGGAGGAGGAGGAGGAGGAGGAGGAGGAGGAGGAGGACAACGATCTTGTGCTCCAGGGTTGTTTCACTCAAGGGCAGCAGGACCGCCGCTCCGCAGTCGGCGCTCCCTGTAGCCTGCAGCCCCCGCAGCTGCAAGCGCAAGGCCTGCAGCCGGCTGCGCCGAAGGAGACGCCTGCACCGCGGGGCCCCCGAGAGGCGCACAGCGAGCGCACGCTTCTTCGACGCCGCCCCCATGGCGCAGCGCCTGGCCGCTTCTCGGCCAGAGCCATCCCCGGGCCGGGGGGCCCTGGGATGGTGGGCAGGCCCCGGCCTGCGACGATCTGCTGCTTCCAGTCTTCCGCCGCTCTTCCTCGATCCTTGGCCTCTGGCCCCCGCTGTCGGGCCCCGGGGCCGCCAACGGCGGATCCCAGGTCCACTCAACCCGCATCACAAGGTCGCACGATGATAACGGCCATGTCGACACTTCGCGAGCGGGGCGCGGTCAGCGAAAGCGGCCAAGAATGGACTGAAGGGGAAGGACTCAAGGGTAACCTTGGAAAGGTGCTCATCCTTACTATGCAGGTTGGCTGTACATGCTCACGGGAAGAGGGGTGGCACCTGCTGCCGAGGGAAGGGGTCGGGACCCCTGGGGCCGCGCAACGAACCAAAATCACAGCGTGGGATGTCCAGGGGCCCCCTTGACCTCGGCACGGTGTTAGTCGGCGGGCCCGGGTTGACGCCATGCGCGCTGGTCTCCGACGCAACGGGCAGCGTTCCAGCTCGTACGATCGCCGCTTTCCCGATCGCGCAGGATCTCTCGACGTCGGCCGCTTCTAGGCCACTGGCGGCGCTCAACACCAAAAACACTCGCGCGATACGCACCTGTACCGCATGCGGTCAAGAACTGCTGCTTCGCGTATCGCGGCGGCGGGACAGTCGACACGCTGCGCACTGCAAGCGCATAGCGTGTCGCTCAAAGCTCGAGACGCTGGCACCCGGGGACCAGGCCGTGTCCAGCGTGCCGCGCCGCAGCGTGTTGGGCCAGAGCCGGCGCCGTTACACGCTGAGCACGCGCTCCCGACCGTACATACACGTCGTGCACTTCTAGTCGTGGTCATTTCTAATTCTGCTCGTTTCTAATTGTTCCTGGCCCCCCAGTGGCCAGGAAGCGGCCCAGGATAGGAGATAAAGAAACGAAAGGATCTTGGCCCCCCCAAATCAGAGAACCCTCGAAGAGTTGGAAACGAACCGCGTGTACATACCCTCATGGCCTCGGCCAATGGAGGAGGAGGAGGAGGAGGAGGAGGAGGAGGAGGAGGAGGAGGAGGAGGAGGAGGAGGAGGAGGAGGAGGAGGAGGAGGAGGAGGACCGCGCACACGCCACTGCAAGGCCCAGCGTGGCCCGGGCCTGGCACGGTGCCCCATAGATGGGCCCCCCTCCGAGCTCCTTCGGCGCCTGCGCCCGCCCACCCCGCTGCAGGGGCAGCCGCACGGGCCGAGAATTAAGTCGGGCCTGTCCCTCTACAGGAGCAAGACTCAAACATAGCGAAAAAGTAGTCTGGGGATGATTTGTTGAGCACTTTTTGACCATTTGAGGGTATTTTTGGAATTGTTCGCCCACAATCCCCCCTGTATGAGCACAGGCCCGACTTGACCCGAGATCCACGACGCCCGTGGGAGCCTCGCCCGCTCGGCGGCCGCACGGGCTCGATCTTGAGTCCGGGCGGCGGCCGAGCGACCTCAGGCGCCGAGCGGGCTCAGGGCCCAGGATGGCCAGGCCCAGGAGAGGGCCACTCGAGACGGCCTCGGCTCTCCGGCCGGGCCCGGATGCCCGCTGCATCGGTCGCTCGACCCCTCCCCGGGCCTATCCGGGCACGCTCTGCGGGGCCGACCTGCACGGCCTTGGCGACGAGAGGCCCTCCCGAGGGTTGAACAGGACGGCAGACGCCAGGGAGTGCCGCCGCTGCTCGACTGCCCCCCTCCCGCCCCCTCGGCGGTGGTGGTGGTGCATGAGGGCCTTCTTGGCGCGGCCGACATGGGTACGGAACAACGTAGTACAGTCATCGTGCTACCATAAGAAGCACCCAATAAGGACCGAAAGGACGGCTGCTGGTCACGGCGAGCCTAGGTCACAAACAGGTTCCAAGACATAGAACTGAGGAACGGCCGGAAAACCCGAGAGCTCCTCCTGAGCCCAAAGCGGTCTTGACTGGGCGGCCCCAAGTTGGCCAGGCCGAGCGGGAACGCTCGCGACGACACCGACAGCGAGTGCGGTTCAGAGTGGACCAAGAACTGAAGGCCTCAGATCTGGTTGGAACAGATGGGATCGGAAGATCCCGCCGCTTCGCCAGTATATCGACGATGCTTCGCCGATGCGTCGGCGACGCCGGCGATGCACCAGCGACGTCGGCGTGGAGAAAATCGAGCTCCGCACCGAGGCACATCGCCGATGCCTCGGCGACGCGGCGCGACCCTACGACCCCATCTGCTCGGTCCCCCTGTGGGAGGCTTCGAGAGAACTGCTGCCGGTCTTCGTCCCGATGCTTTCCGTTAGTGCCCACTTCGATCGCACCACCCTTCTTGAAGGGGCCCTGGGACACACAAATAAACGCACACTCGTAAGAGGATTCCCCCTTCTATTCTCCCATATGTTCGGGGTTCGTGCTCCCCCCACTTCCAATATTTTCCCACATGTTCTGGGGGATCGACGATCCATTGTGTCTGTGTGTCTGTGTGTTTTCCCCTCCCGACTTCCCCTCTGTCCTGACCGCCGCCGGCGGGGCCCGCCGGCTCCGGCGGCGGGGGCGCCTGCCGGGCGCGCGGGAGAGCCCGCCGCTGCTGCGAGGCGCTCGTTTGGGCTGCTCGCCTCCTGCCGCTGGAGAGGTCTGCCGAGTTCTGGCGAGGGGCCCTCGGGTCAGGGGCAAGGATCGGGGGGGATAGGCACAGGGGGGGACGCATCGACCCCCAAATCGCCCACTGATCGCCGCTAGGGGCCCGGCAGCCCCATCCTGCCCAGGGAGGTTCGGGTTCACTACTGGATTCACTGCTGCTGCTCAAGATCTGAAGAGTTCTGGTGAGGGGTCCTTAGAAAAGGAGTGGTTCCGAGTGGGACGCACAGAGACAAACCAGTACTATATATCCTCCTCGGAGGCGTGCGTCCGACCCGACCATCAAGTATACGAATCTTGTAGCGTATCGTTTCCCGAGCGGTACGGCCAGAAAGCGCCCGCCACGACGCATACACTATAAGATTTCTCGGTGCACGCCAGGGAAGACGGGCTGCAGGGCCCCGGGGAGGCGGCACAAGAGGAGACAATCACCCCCTTCCTGCTTCTCCGCGAGCATCTTCAGGGCGCGCCGAGTGTCCTCCATCACACGGATGAGGGCCGCGCCTCCTGATGGCGCGCGAGCCTGAGAGTAGCGGCGACGAACCTCGCTAAGCGCGGGGCCTCCGCAGTGCGCAATACACTGTGCAAGGCGTGTGCGTACACAACTGGCAACCTCCCCTTCCTGCTTCTCCTCCTTCTCCTCTTCTGCCTCGTCGTCGCCTTCCCGTTTCTCCCCCAACTCCTCCTCCTCCTCCTCCTCCTCCTCCTCCTCCTCATCCTCCTTCTCCTTTTCTCTCGCTCATCCCTTTTTGGCTCTCGTTCTCTTCCCGCTCCTCCCCTTCCTTGTTCTTCTCCTCTGGTCCCACCCTTCCTGTGTCTCCTGCCCATCTCTCTCTCTCTCTCTCTCTCTCTGCTCCCCTCCTGCTGCTGCTGCTGCTGCTGCACCTCCTCCCCATCTGCAACATGTTGCCTTCGGCTGCACGGTTGATGCTCCCCGGGGCCCGGAAACGGAAGCCGAAGTGCAGGAAAAACGACGGGATTGCCAACACAACACGGCGCCTGAGGCCTGGGTCCCCTCTATCCTCCTCCTCCTCCTCCTCCTCCTCCTCCTCCTCCTCCTCCTCCTCCTCCTCTTTCCTCCTCCTCCCTCCTCCTCCCTCCTCCTCCTCCTCCTCCTCCTCCTCCTCCTCCTCCTCCTCCTCCTCCTCATCCTTCTCCTCCTTGTCTTCCTCCTCCTCCTCATCCTCGTCCTTCTCCTCCTTGTCTTCCTCCTCTTCCTCCTCCTCCTCCTCCTCCTCCTCCTCCTCCTCCTCCTCGATTCGCCGCCTCGGCTGACGCCCGCGCTCCTGGCGCAACTGGCGAGGCCCGCCGTGCTACCGCCCGCTACGGGAGGGCGCTGAGGCGGGCGGCCCTCACGGGGGTGGGGGGTGGGCCTCTCCTGGTTCCAGGAGTGACTGGGGTCCTCCTCTCTGCCAGCTGACGATGCGCCGTTCTCGAGTTCCAGGAGGAGGAATAGGAGGGGGAGGGGGAGGAGAAGGAGAAGGATGAGGAGGGGGAGGAGGATGAGGACCGAGTTCCGAATTCTCCCCTCACCCTGGGCATGAGTGATCTTTGGTGCGCGGCTCGCCCCAATCGAAAACATGGAGCGCGGGCAGCAACGACAGCAGGCTGCACAACACTGCTCATGTGGTCCGCACTGTTGTGCTACTTCTTCAACGATCGCCGCCGACCGCGCCCAGCTGGAAAAGCCGCGGTCTTTGAATCCCACCAGCCCTCTGCGCGTAAGTGGTGTAGAGCATTTCCTCTTCCAACCCCCCTTATTCTCCTTCGGGGAGGGGCTTGCCCCTCCCCCAACCTCACTCCGCCTTGGTCTGGAGGGGAGGGGCCGCGAGGCGTCAGAGCGTCCAAGGCGGCCTCCGCGAGGAAGCCAACACCATACATTGTGATAAAGTGTTGGCCTCGTTTTGGCCTCCAAGGGGGGGGGGCGCTCATTGAAAAATGTCCGTCCTTTAATCGATCTCCTCCAAAATGGCCCCAAAATGGCCCCAAAGGCTCCCAAGGTTGCCCCAAGACGGCCCCTGGATATGGCCAGGAGGCCCCGAGACCCAGGTGCCTCCAAGAGGGCCCAAGAGACCCTCAAGAGGTCCCAAGAGGCTCCCCAGAGGCAGCCAAGACGCCCAAACAGTCCCCCAGGACTGCCAAGAGACACCCAAGACATCCGAAGAGGACTCCAAGAAGCTCTCTGAAGAAATCCGAAGAGACTCCGAGTGACATCCAAGAGGCTTCTGGCCTTTCTGGTCGCCCTCCTCCTCCTTCTCCTCCTCTTCTTCCTCATCTGTCTATTCCTCCGTCTTCCTCCTCCCTCCTCCCCCTCCCCCTCTCCCTCCTCCCCCTCTCCCTCCTCCTCCTCCTCCTCCTCCTCCTCCTCCTCCTCCTCTTCTTCCACATCTGTCTATTCCTCCTTTTTTTCCTTTTCCTCCCCCCTCCTCCCCCTCCCCCTCTCCTTCCTCCCCCCCTCCCTCCTCCTCCTCCTCCTCCTCCTCCTCCTGCTCCTCCGATTCCTCCTCGATCCGTCCTCTCTTGGGGCAGGACGTCTTACCCAACACCTCATTCCACTGTATGCTCCCCCACATCCCTGATCAGGGCAACTCGTCTGGGAACCGTTTCTGGACGGGCTGGTGGGATCAAGCGAAGCGTCCAGAATTCTGGAAACGTTCGCGTTGCTGTTCGCTCAGACTGCTCCTTCCGCGGCATGACCGGAACGAGGCCATGCAGAAACGCCCAGGTGCACGAGGCGCGCCGGAAGAACAGGCACGGAGAGACCTCAACAACACAACAAGCCGCTTCCGAGCACGAGTCGTCCCATACTTCGGCGTCTTGGCCCTACGAGGGTGGTGTTCTCCTTCGGCCACTCGAGCCCAGCGGCGCGCCCAGGTTCGAGGCTCTGCGTGGATCGAGGCTCGCGACAGGCCGAAGCTTCGTGGTTGCTTCTGGCCCTCCCTGGTCAGACGGACCCTGACCTTCCAGGAGGGCCAACATACAGCACCAAGACATTCGAACTAGAACCACGCGCGCGCTTCGCGCGCGCTTAGGTTCTGTCGAGTCACAGACCCAGGAATCGTTGCGAGAAGAAATTGGTGACGCGAAGCGTCTTGGGGGCGTCCTTGGACGTCTGGGGTCTCCTGGGGCCTCTTGAGGGGCCTCCTTGGGGCCTTCTTGGGCTCCATCTGGAAGCCAAGATGGATGCAACAAGAGGGTGCTTGGGCTCTCCGTGAGCTATCCTCTGGTTTTCATTCCCCTGGAGAGGAGAAGGAGGAGGAGGAGGAGGAGGAGGAGGAGGAGGAGGAGAAGGAGGAGGAGGAGGAAGATGCAGAGGAGGGAGGAGGAGGAAGGAGAGGAGATGTTGGGGCGCTCTTGGGGCCCTCTTGGGCTCTCTTGGGGCTCGTCGGGGCCCTCGTGGGGCCACCTTGGGCTCCTTTCGGAGCTCCAAGAGGAGCCCACAGAGGGGCCCAACATCGGTCACGCGAGAGCTCTTCCGCGTGACCGATGTTGGGGCCCTCTTGGGGCCCTATTGGGCCTCCTTGGGCCCTCTTGGGGTCTCGACGGGGCCCTCGTGGGGCCATCTTGGGCTCCTCTCGGAGCACCAAGAGGAGCCCAAAGAGGGGGCCCAACATCGGTCACGCGAGTGCTCTTCCGCGTGACCGATGTTGGGGCCATCTTGGGGTTCCTTGGGCCTCCTTGGGCCCACGTGGGGCTCCCTCGGGGCCCTCGTGGGGCCATCTTGGGCCCCTCTTGGAGCTCCAAGAGGAGCCCAAAGAGGGGCTCAACATCGGTCCCGCGAGGGCTCTTCCGCGTGACCTATGCTGGGGCTCTCTTGGGTCCCTCTTGGGCCTGCTTGGGTCCTCTTGGGGTCTCGTCGGGGCCCTCGTGGGGCCATCTTTGGCTCCTCTCGGAGCTCCAAGAGGAGCCCACAGAGGGGCCCAACATCGGTCACGCGAGAGCTCTTCCCCGTGACCGATGTTGGGGCTCTCTTGGGGCTCTCTTGGGTCCCTCTTGGGCCTCCTTGGGCCCACGTGGGGTCCCCTCTGGGCCCCCTCTTGGGCCCGTCTTGGGGCCCTCTTGGGCCATCTTGGGCGCCTCTTGGGCCGTCTTGGGGCCCTCTTGGGCTGTCCTGGGCCCTCTTGGAAGCTTCTTGG
>CAUYUJ010018550.1:0-159704 GCA_963575745.1 Prorocentrum cordatum
GAGTGGCCGACGCAACCTCGAACGCAACGGCTGCCTCGCAAGCGCCAGTCGGTATGGTTCAGCACAGCGCGCGCGCTCGCGTAGTGCAGCTTCTATACTGCACGCAGGGGGTGCCTGCCAGCTCCGCGGGCAACCGCCATATCGCTGCTGGTTGTGACCGAACAGGTTTCCGAGGCAACCCGCGGTCCTTTTACAGCGCGGCGGTTGGTTCAGAACGCCGCGCGCGCCCGCGCTCGCCGCATGGTTTACGCCGCTGCAGAATTAGCGAAGCCGCGGTGCCAGCCAGAATCCTGATGTGAATATCTAGCGCTGGCAGATTGGACTGCAATGTTCAGGTGCCAGCGCTGCGTTTCAATCAGCTGCGTCAGCGCGCGGGCCGCGACGCGCGCGAAGGCTCTCGCGCGTCTCGCGTCGGGGAAGCCATCATTTCGACCAGCGGTTCCGCGCGCGCCCTCGGCGTTGTTCCATTTAGCAGATGGCGCGGCATTAGGCTGTCACATGTCAATTAGCAAGGGTCTGCGCACGACGTGCGCGCACGTGACCGCGCGTGGCGCTTCTTTCTAGCATCGGAAGCAAGGTCGCTTGCTTGCTGGTTTGAAAAGTCATGATGCGGGCCCTTCGCGTATGCCGAATCGCGAAGGCAACTGGCTTGGTCGGCGCGCGCATCAAGTGGGTTAGCGCGCGACGCACGCACGAGTGCACATTGCGATCGCCGCGGCGCACGCGGCGCAGAAGCCGCTCGCTGGCAATTACGCGACAAGGGCACTTGCGATGGCACCCATTGAATCGAAGAGCAAGCTGCTGACAGGCGCCGAACCACTGTAGTTCCATGTGCTCAGGTAGCATGCGAGGTGCGCGCGCGCGTGGTTGTCACCAGCGAAAAGCAAGAACAGCAGCGTTGCTGGGCTGAGGCTTAAACTTGTCGCTGTGCTGTGGCCGATTGGTTTTCGGACTTAACATGGGCTTGTCACGTGTCAAGCAGCGTGGGGGCGCTTGGCGTGCGTTCGCGCTCGCGCGTTTGGCGTTGCGTTGCGTACGCTAAGTCAGAACAATCATGCTGGAGTGGGCTCATCCGTAGCCCCCAGCGGTTGCCAGCTTTATAGTTAAAGCGTGCTCACCGAGCGCCGAAATTGTGAATGCGTGCGCGCGCGCAAGCAAACTGCATTGCTACATGCTAAATGCCTAGAACTTTTGGCTCCTCATCCTCAATATGCCCAGCCGCCAAGCGTTTACGATTGTTGGCATCATTCATATTCGGGTCCTGGTGTTCAAGGCTTGTTGCGCAAATGCGCGTTTTTTGTAAAGGAGGAGGCGGGGGAGGCTCGTGCAATGCCCACGGTGGCAGCCCGCCAGACCCCCAGAGTCCGTCGTCGGCAGCCTAGCGGCGCCGCGGCGGGCCCACCCCTCGCACCCCAGTGCGACCAGCGGGGATGCCGTAGGGCCGTGCTGAGGCGTGGCGGGGGGGCAGGGGTGGTCTTGGCCCCTTTCGTCGGGTAGTGGGGTTGCCATGCCATCGACGAGCAAGGGCGCCCTCCTTAAGTGGAGGGTGGCGGTTCGGAGGAGGAGGAGATCGGCGGGTGTAAAGTCCAAGACTTCCCAAAAACAAGTTTCAACCTTCGCTGTTCTTTTGGTCCCTGTCAAAACTCTGAAATGCAAAGTCCCGCGTATCATGCATGGCTCGTCGTGGCCCCGTTGGGGGCTCGAAAGGCGGCTCCCGTGCAGGCGTTGGCTGCGTTATTTGCAGATTTTTCGTGTCTCCGCGTTGCCCCGCCAGGACCCGCGATGAGTCCTCCCCGTTGGCGCCCGAATCGATGTCCGCTTGCGGAGATAAACCGGGGGGGGGGGGGGGGCGCCTTTTCTGTTTGGGGCGCGGACAGTCGCGCGTCTGAGGGGGCGCGCATGATCGCCTCCCTCGCTCTCCCCACGCTCCTTCCAACATAAACGCAACAACGGGGCAGGTGGCGCGCGGGGGCGATGAGTCCGAACAGTTAGGGCAGCACGGGGCGGGGGAGACACGGGGGGAATGTCACGCACGCACGGGGGAAAGAGAGGAGAAGAAAGGAGGAGGATGCTGTGAATATGTTTTCGCTTCGGTGTCATTTCTGCATGGTTTGCGTAATCCTTGCAGGCATGACGTTGAGGCTCTCCAGTATTTCAATCGGTTGCTGACAGATGAGAGCCAGTGGTGCATGCTTTTGCCGAGACAGAGGACTGTCCAGATGCGAGCTCTGGTATACAAGTTGGTTGCCGCAGCTTCCGGCAGGGTAGCGAATAAATTGGTGGAGGCCCATGCTGCGTACCCTTTCCGTACATTCGGCATTCTGTATGATAATTCTGTGGTGGAGCAAATGGGGCAGGAACCACCGTGCATCCAGGATCCTTGGACGCGATCCCTTCTTGATCACTACGATAGAGATTGGAATCATCCGAATCTGCGGCTTGAGGTATTCTTGGTTGCCACCTTAGCCAACATCGACACGGCCCAGATCGAAGCCCGCCACGCCAGCGTCCGCCGCGACGTGATGAGCAGAGTGCAAACGACGGCGATGGCTTTGGCGAGGGCTTCTTCATCATTCGTCCTTCGAGGCATTGTTCATCCGAACTTGTTGCTCCACGAGCTTCTGACCATCGGCCAGGCCAAACATTTTCGAGCCGCGGAAGCGGTGGTACCTGTGCGGCGCAGGGGCGGCGGCGGTGGTCCATGGCGTTTGTTCTGTTCCACGCGTGGTCGTGGAGGCCGCGAGCTGCTCAACACCTCCGCTCTATCAATGGAGTACCGTGCCCTTTCCGCCGAGGAGCAGCAAGACCTCCGCGACAGAGGGAAGGACGCGACGGCCTTGCACAAGCAGGGCGTAGCAGCATTCGGGCTCACCGACAGAGATATGCAGCGAGCTTCGGCGCGAGCTCGCAGACGCACTGATCGTGAGCGCGCCAGGGCAGCAGCATCGGCCATCCTCGACGAGAACTCGACGCAGGCACCCGCCATTGTTCGTCCATCGGCGTCCTTTGCTCTGCAGCACAACTTTGAGGACAGCGACCTGCGGCGGTTGCGCAAGCTGTCGCGAGAAGGCTCGGCAGTTATCCGACTTGTGGCGAGTGAGTGCAACAGCTCGCTGGTCAAATGGTCTACCGATTACAGCAAGAAGGTCACCTCGGAGCCTGGTCGAGGGTTCTTATCGACAGTGGAGGGGTTTGTTTCTTCGTCATCGCCTTTGCCGACTGAGTTTCCACGCGCTGATCTCTTCGAGTTCCAGGTCCCGATGCTAAAAGACATCGCCATGCGAGCTTGTACAGTGTCTGCTAGGGGTGACAATGAGCTGAAGGTGCTTCGTCAAGCTCTCGCCGATGATTGGGACAAGAAGCACAAGGTAATCGCCCATTCCACGTTGCCGAAGTTGCCAAAGTTTGCGACGTCGAGCTTCGCATGTTGGAAGCGTGGTATGTGTTTCTGTGGCGACGGCGGCACAATTTTGATGGCCTTCGGCAAGAGCCTGCAGAAGCTCGTCCGCCGCCACTTCTCCAAGCAGTTCAAGGCACCAGGCCGCATTCACATGGAGAACGGCCGCATTGCGGTCTTGTTGATGGGGGAGCCCGAAGGTTCTCACAGCACTAGCAACTTCAAGACACCCTGGGGCCTGGGGGAGGGGCCTTCGGACTCTAGGATTCCAAGGGCAAGGTGAGGAGGAGTTCCAGGTATGATAAAAAAACTGTGTTTTTTTTTTTTTTTTTTTTTTTTTTTTCTGGGGGGGGGCAAGGGTTGCCATGGTGACAATAAGGAGGAGTAGGAGAAGGACCATGAGGAAAAGTTCTTGCAATGCAGGTTTGCACGGAGACTATGACATCAGATTGGTTCACTGTTGCGATGTGGATGGTAACACGTTTGACTGTGCATTTCGACTGCTGGATTTTACTGACATGGAAGATCACGGCAATCAGCGGTACATCAGCAACGCCAGAGACACTGGAGAGGTAATCAATTTCTGGCCTTATGTGAGTCAGTTCAACAAGACCTACAAGTGGTACGCCAGCTGGTTTCTACTGAGGGAGACAAGTACCCACACACCACAGTTCATCCCTGCCATTCAGGACTACATCGAATTTGGTGAGACTGCTCATCATTTGTGGTGGGGTGGCCAGGCCGACATGGATGAGGCCATTCGACCTCGACGCAAGCGACGCCGAGGTGGTGAACCACGCGGTGGCGATGGCCCAGGCGCCCGAGGTCGAGGTTCTACTGGGGCTCGCCGCAAGAAGGCCGTTGACGATGCTGCTGGCGGCGATTCTGAACCTGACCATCCAGGAGGCCATCACGGCGGCGACCATGCGGATGCTGACCCTCTCGAGTCCGACGAAGCTGAGGCAGGAAGTGATGGCGCGGATGATTCCGACTCGTTATTTTGATCAATATTCGGCGAGCGTGCTCGTTCTGAATCTTCCAAGGGTGATGGAGACACAGGCAAGGCAGATGATGAAGTGGACGTTGGGTGTCCCCCTACTCCAGTCGGTGGCGACGCAACTCCTGAACCTGACCCAGATGGCGATGATCCCATGGGCGATCCTGGCCCAGGTGGTCCGCCAGATGATGCAGCGCCACCTCCTCCACCAGATCTGCATGGCGGAGATGGGCTGCCGAAGCCGGAGGCGCCGCTGTCGCCTCCGCCACCACCGCCACCACCGTTCGGAAGGCCACCACCAGTCCATCACCCAGATGGTTCAGTCACAGTTCCTTGGGACAACGGTCACATTTCATTCTACAATTCAAATCGAAATTTTGTTGCGATGTGTCGTCTGCATTCTGTCGCAGGGCTTTCTTGTTGTCTGACTCGCACTAGCAATCCTGGCAGAAGGAGGGGTCAGGGGCGCCCTTTGGGGCTTCTCTCTGCTTGGCTCCAGAACCCAGATTCGCACGCAAACAGCACCTTTGCAGGTTGGGTCAGGCCTTCGTTTGATGAAAGGGCGACAGCTCGCGCTGAGCTCGAGGCCGCGCATGGGTCCGAGGCGTTGTTTGAGAAAGAGCGCCCGCCTAAGGACGGTGAGGGCGACGAGCCCCCACATGTCACTTGAGTATGTTGCACGTACTGTTGAGCCTTTGTTGGCAAAAAAACGTGATGCACCCTCTGTGATTTCGACTGGCTTTTGCCGCGTCCGCCGAAAGTTCGCGTTTTCAGATTTCGGCTGGCTTTCGCCAAGTCCGCCAGCACTGCAGCCAGCAAAAAAAATAAAGAGGCGGAGGATCACTACGCGTTTGGAGCGGGGGTGCTTGGATCAAGTGGGTTTCGCGGGAAGGGGTGGGGCATGTAGTAGCGACGAGGCTGCTTGGGGGGGCAGGGCGAAATCATCAGGATAAACGCGACGACGACAACAACGACGATCACAATAGGAACAGCGAGGGTTCAATATAAATATCGAGCCGAACCGAACCGTTCGGAGAAATGACTGGGTGTTGTTGGGGCCTCGCAGACTGCCGCCTTCTGAATCTCATCGGGGCCCTTAGGGGATCTGAGTTGCCTGCCTCTGAACCGATTGACCGATCGCCCGAGCTGTTCCCGCCTTGTGGCCCCAAAGGGCCGCGCGACGTCTGAACGCGATTCCGTTTAGCTTCCAACACTGCTGTAACGCATCGCCTTAATTGTAGAGTTCAGTCAACATAGTGATGCCCGCTCCTCCATTCCCCACACATCGTCGTTTCCTCCCTCTTCCTATGACTGACTTCCAGCTGTCAAGTTCACCCCTTCGCATTTAATGTATACTACTGCTGTTCTGCTGTTCCTTATCTTCTTCCTCCGCCAGCAAGCTCACGCGCCGAGCGCCCTCTCGCGGAGGGTTCCAGGTGGCTTGCGGTTGGGGTTCGCCAGAGGGCCAACAGGATTTGCATTCTTTAGCGCTTTAGCGTCCCCTCCCCTGCCCGCGCGCGTGCGCGCGTGCGCGTTTCGCGTCGTGCATTGTGTATCCAGCGTTGTATATCTACATTGGTATGACCCCGTCTTCCGCTCAGTGAATGAATTTTTGCATTGGGTGGTCACCACTGGGTTTTGGGCTTCAACATCGCCCCGATAATATCAAAATTATCAGCGGCGCGCCGCCGCCGCGCACGCACTCCTTGGCGCTTCGCATTATGCGTTCAGCGCCGCATGTCATCATTGGTATGATCCCGTCATCAGCTCAGAAATTGTTTTTTCCCCATGTGGTTTTCTTCGGTGGGCTGTGGGCTTCGACATCGTCCCATCTTCTAAAATCTATCAGCGCCGTGCCACCGCCGCGCACGTTGGCGCTTCGCCTTGTGCGATGTGTACTCAGCGTCGTATATCCACATTGGTATGGCCCCGTCTTCCGATCAGAGAATGAATTTTTACATTCGGTTTTCACCATAAGGTTTTTGGTTTCAAGACCGCCCCCATCATATAAAAATCGACCAGCTGCGTGCCACCGCCGCGCGCGCGCTGCCGCTTCGCATTCTGTACGCAGCGTCGTCTATCCACATTGTATGATCCCGTCTTCCGATCAGAGAATGGATTTTTACATTGGGTTTTCACAATTGGGTTTTGGGCTCCAACATCGCCCCGATACTATAACATGCACCAGCGGCGTGCCGCCGCCGCGCGCGCGATAGCGCTTCGCTTTGAGTATTCCGCGCCGTATACTCACATCTATGATCACGTCCTCCGATCGGAGAATGATTTGTTACATTGGGTTTTCACTATTGGGTTTTTGGTTTCAAGATCGCCCCCGTAGTAGAAGATGCATCAGCGGCGCGCCGCCGCCGCGCGCGCGCGTCGCCCGCGCGCGCTCGCGCGCGCGCGCGCGCCGTTGCTTCGCAGTGTATATTCGGTGTCGTATGCTCACATTATTAAGACCCCGTCTGCCGATCAGAACATGGATTTTTACATTGGGTTTTAACCATTGGGTTTTGGGCTTCAACGTCGCTCACAGTGTATAAATTCTTGCAGCGGCGTGCCAGCGCCGCCCGCCGAGCGCGCGCTGGTACGTCGCATTGTGTATTCAGTGTCGCACATCCACATTGGTCTGATCCCGTCTTCCGATCGGAGAATGAATTTTTACATTGGGTTTTCACCATTGGTTTCTGGGCTTCAGCGTCGCACCGATATTATAAAATGCACCAGCGAAGTGCCGCCGCCGCGCGCGCGCTGGCGCCCCGCATTGTGCATTCAGTGTTTGTGCACCCGCATTGTTACATTGCTACGGCGCCGTTTCCGATCAGGGAGTGGTTTTTACGTCGGATTTCACCATTGGGGTTGGGGCCCCGCCCCGATCGCACAAACATCTATCAGCGGCGTGCCGCCGCCGCGCGCGCGCGCGATCGCGCGCGCTGGTTAGTTGGCGCTTCGCAGTGCGTATGCAGCGTTGCATTTCCAAATTGGTATGATCCCGTGTTCCGATCAGAGAATGATTTTTTACATTGGGTTTTCACACTCGGGTTTTGGGCTTCAGCATAGCCGCAATAAATATATTCGCGGCGTGCCACCGCCGCGTGCGTTGGCACCCCGCATTGTGCAATGCGCATTTAGCGTCGCATGCACATTGGTATGATCCCGTCTGTCGATCAGGGAATGAATTTTTACATTGGGTTTTCACCCGTGGGTTTTGTATGTGAACATCGCTCCCATTGTATAAACTATATAATCGCAGCGCCACCGCCGCGCGCGCTCTGGCGCTTCGCATGGGGCGTCCAGTGTCGCATACTCACTTTGTTACGATCCCGTCTCCCGATCAGGGAATGTAGTTTTACATTCGGTTTTCACCAGTGGGTTTTGTATGGCAACGTCGCCTCTCTTATTATCTAATATGTCAGCGGTGTGCCGCCGCGCGCGCACGCGATGGCGCTTCGCATCGTGTATTCAGCATTGTATAACCACATTGGTAGGGTCACGTTTTCCGATCGGGGAATGAATGTGCACACTGTGTTTTCACCATGTAGTCTTGGGCTTCAAAGCCGCTCCTATGGCATTAGACCATGCCATAAGACCTATCAGCGGCGTGCCACCGCCGCGCGCGCGCGCGCGCGTTCGCTCGTCGCAGTGTGCATTGACTGTCGCATATCGTATACCCACATAGGTATGAGATATGGTCCCATCATCCGATCAGGGTATGACTTAGTGCATTGGTATTCCACAACGGTGCGTTGGGCTTCAATGTCGCTGCCATAGTCCCATGCCCGATCGCGCGTTGGGTTGGTCGGCGGTGTTGGCACGTTCTGTTGCGGCGAACAAGGCGCGTGTCGTTGGGGCCTTTCGCGGGGCCAGGTGGCTGCCGCGCGACGGCACGCGGCGTTCAGACGTGCGCGTCTGTCATCGGCGCTGTGGGCCGAGGGTTGCGGCGCGCGGGTGCAACGTTACAGAGGCTGTGGAGCGCGCGGTTGCGAAGTTGGTGCGCAAATCTTGCGCTCGTATCTATAGTCTGTAGCGCCTTCTTGCTCCGCTGCAATGAAGCTCTGCTTGCTGCGCGGACGGCGCGCGTCGCGCCCCGCGTTTGCGGAGTGGGCGTGCTGCCCGCTCCATTGGCATTCGCGGGCTTGCGCTGTCGCGTTGTTGGCGTCGCTTGTGCCGTGGGCAGTTGCGCGCGCGCCATCGCTGACCGCGCGCTGCGCCTGGCGTTAGACAGATGGACAGCGCGCCGCCCGCTTCATCGGGCCCTTGGGCAGGCGGGCATGGCATAGCGATGGTTCGTAATAAGTCTGGCATGGGCCACAGTGAATGCACCTGCGCGCGCGCGATGGTGATTCCGCACCCCTCTAGCGACGCCGAGTTCCACCGCAGCGGCGGAAAGGTCGCCGCCGTCACCGTCGATATCACCGAGGTTCAAAAATAGGCGGGCGAGGCGGACGTCCATTTCAAAAACGATGTTGGAGTTTTCTGTTGAAGCGCCCAAATCCGACCGCCATCCAACCCGAGGTCTAATTCACTCGCAACATCCAGCGCAAAAAAATCGCTAGTCTATCTGCCATCTAATTCTGAGTCGACGCCGAAAAATAGACTTGCGGCCACCAGGGCTATTTCAAAATAGGCCGATCAGCGGCGCGCGTATTTCAACGAGCTAGGAATAAGCCTGCGCAGGCGTGGTCTGCATATCAGCATCGTATCGTTTCTATTAAAAATTGGGGCGCCGCGGGGTCGAAATTTTGCAATCTTTTTTTGATTTAGGGCGAAAATGGGTCAGAATTTTGCAATCTTTTTTTTTCGCAGCCGCGTGGCGGCGGCGCTGGGTGACGCCAAATTCGCAGTCTACAAAAAGGGGCGTCGTCGCATGTGGTGCTGCAGTGCTGCACATGGGGGGGGGGTGCATTTTGTCTAGCCGCGTTTTCAGCGCGTGCCTTTTTTCCTGCAGCGTGAAAAAATGCATTTGCGCGCGCGTGGCGGGCGCTGCGAGGGCGTCTGCGCGCGCGCGGTCGCGAGCTCGCCTGGGCGATCGGCTTGTCGAGGCGAGTCGGGCTCAGGGGGGGGGGGGGTGAGGCGGTGGAGGGGGGGCAGCGCGGGTGGCGGTTGAATGACATATGGGCGGGACTGGGGCTTACAAGGCTAAGTCTTTTGGGGCTTGGGCGTGGTGCGATTGAGATGCGCGGCGGCGCTGGCAAGCGGGGGGGGGGGGCGGGCGCCCGCTGGGATTGCGGCGCGGGCAGCGCGCGATGGATCTGGCGTTGCGTGCTCGAGGATGCCAGCCGTGGCTCCGAGCGCGCATTCTTTTGCTGCCTCCGCCACGCGCGCGGCGCATTGGGCGCTGGTTCGGGCTGGCATTTAAGCCGAGGGGTTTCGTTCCTGGCGTCGCATGCACCCGCGGCATTTCTCTCGCAAGCCGATCGCGCAATGGTACTCGGCGCGCGCGCCGCGCGCCGTGACG
This sequence comes from Prorocentrum cordatum, assembly GCA_963575745.1. Classification (NCBI taxonomy): domain Eukaryota; class Dinophyceae; order Prorocentrales; family Prorocentraceae; genus Prorocentrum; species Prorocentrum cordatum. The sequence continues at coordinate 9,853 of CAUYUJ010018550.1, forward strand.
CGCGACCAGCTTCGTTTGTCTATGGTGCATGGGTATCCGCCTCCAGCGCGAAGCCATCCGCCACGCGCGGCGCGCTGTCATCCATTCACGCCGAGCGTAAATTGAGGTCGCTGGGCGGCGAGCGATGCGCGCGCCGCTTCCTGACGCCAAAAGCGCGCTCGTTCGAGCAGTGTTGCTTGTCTGCGGGTGCGCCGTTCATGTGTGCCGCGAGGCGTGCGCGCGCCGCGCAGCGAGCGCGCGTGCCTTATTTTCTGAAGCGGCGAAGGGCGCTGGATACGGCGGCGCCTGCGTCGCGCACGCGAGGTCGCCGCGCGCGTTGCGCAGTCTCGACCTGGGGGGAGCGGGTCGGGCTCGCGGCAGCGGGGCCGCGCCGAGTAGGTGTATCCGAACTCGTCGCGCAGGGGCATTTTGATGCGAGGGGTCAAATGCTCGTGGCGCGCGCTGCCTAAGACGCGCGTTGGGATCGGGGCGCCGCCCAGACCTCCAGCCTCTGATTTTCTTCGGCTGAAGTAAGCCGCTGGTGCACTGACATGACGGCCAGCAGCTCGGCCTGATGCAGGGCCAGCAATTGCGGCGCCGACGCCGTGCACGCGCTTGCGCGCGGTCGCGCTGGCCCAACCCATCGCCTGATACTCCAGCAGCGGCGCCGCGCGCCTGCGACGCTCGGCATCGGCGCTTCCTGCGCGCGATCAGTCAAGGCGACGCGCTGCGAACTAATAAAACAAAAAACGCTCGCGCTCCGCGCGAACCAGCAGCAATTGCCAATCACTGCTCCGTCGCGCAAGCGCCAGCCGAGCGAAAAAAAAGGCACGGTGCGCTCTCTTCGGCGGCCCGCAGGCGCGCCGTTCGAAATGCTTCCAGAGCGCAGCGCAGCGGGCGAGCGGCCTTCGCGCCGTCTTCGCCTGGCAATGTGAGTTGGCCAGTCGGCTTGCGTCGCGACGCCCGCTTTCCGAGCATAAAATTGTAAAAATTCGCCCGCGCTTCGCGCGGAGAGGTGCAGCCGCGATGGGGGGGGGGGGGGCACGCGTGGTTCAGCGCGTGGCTGGGCCGCGCGCTCGAGGGAAGAGGGCTCGAGGGGGCAGGCGCGCTGCGGCGCGCGCTGCAGTGGTCGCATCGCGCCATGCGCCGCGCTCGCACTGGCTGGCACGTGGCGGATCGCCGATTCGGTCGGGTCGGGTCGGCAACATGAAATCAGCAGCGATCAGCGCGTGCAGGGCAGCGGCGCGCTGCGCACGCGAACAGTGGCATTGTCTTTTTCGCGGCACCATCGGCCATCGGCAGACGCGCCGCGCAAGGCGGAAGCTGCATGTGCAACGCCAGGGGGCGCGCGCGCCCTCCAGCAGCAGGGCTGCGCATCGGGTCCACAAGAGCGACTTGTCAACCCAGTGGCGTGCAATTCATGCTCAGCGCATGCGGCGGCTTGGCGCGCTTGGCCCAGGGCGCCGCGGGCCAGAAGCGGCGTCGCAAGCCCCGCGGGCAGCTTCCACCGATTTGGCCTTTGTCGTCGGTGACAGATATCGCGTGGCCAAGGTCCGATGCCGCGTGGCGCGCCCCCGCCAGAACTCGGTCTGCGCGTGCTCGCCCATTGGGTTTGCCCGCGCATAAGTGGGCGCTGCGATCGCTTCGGCCCGCGCAGCGCCGAAGCAGCATTGTTGTAATTGCGCCTCGGTGCCGCCTTTTGTGGCATTAGAACGCCGAACTCGCTGCTGACAGGTGCGTGCCCAATGTAGTTTCATTCAATCAGGTAGCAGATGCGGCGCATGCGCGCGTGCGTGGCTGCTCATTTAGAAAATGATATCGCAGCGACGCTGGTGGCCTGAGACTTTCATAAGGGTGTAGTCGCGGCAGAAATGGTTTCTGCGTTAACGTGGGGCCGTCACATGTCCAGCAACGCGCGGGCGCGCGAGGTGCGTGCGCGTTCGCGCGGTGCGTGTGATTACACTGCGCGCGTGAGCAACACAACGATGCTGGATTGGAAGCGTAGGTTGCGCCCAACGGTTACTCAGCATAGCGGTGGCGCGTTTGTTGTCGTGCGTCAAGGTGCGCAGCGCTCGCGCGCGCAAACGCATTGTCCATTGCTCAACGCCTTGGGTACCCGTTCCCCTGCCTCACTGGGTCGTATCGTTAAGCGTTTCGGCTATTCGCTTCAATCATACTCAGGTCTTGATGATCAAGTTTTTTTGTTGTTTTCGTTGCTTGTTGTTTTTCTGTTGAAAGGAGGGGGCGGCGGAGGCTCATACAATTCCCACTGTGGCAACCCGCCAGACCCCCAGAGCCCGTCGTCGGCAGCCCAACGGCGCCGCGGCGGGCCCACCCCTCGCGCTCCAGTGCGAGCCTCGGGGGCGCCGTTGCTCCCTGATGGGTCGCGCTGGGGCTTGGCGGGGGGGCAGGGGTGGTCCTGGCCCCTCTCGTCGGGCAGTGGGCATGCCATAGCTTTACCAGCAAGGGTGCCCTCCTTGAGTGGAGGGTAGCGGTTCGGAGGAGGAGGAGGAGAACGGCGGATTTAGACGAGCCCAAAACGGCCCAATATAATTGCTTTCCCATGCGGTTGGTCAGGTTTAGGCTGGGCCAGTGGGTTGCAAGCTCCGCCATGTAAGTGCGTTGCTTGTTTTGCTGACCCCATGCGTCGTGGCCTTGCAAGGGGCTCGCATTGTGGTGTTGTTGTTCGTTCTGGCGGCGCGTTAGTAATGTTGTTGTCGCTTTGCTTTGGCTCCTGGGGGGTCCGATGCAAGTCCCGCCGCAGGCGCCGAACTTGGAGCTTCGTTTGAGGAGGCGAGGCGCATTTTGTATTAGAGTATTTCCTTGTTTGGATGTCGGCTTCCATGTTCAAGCTTGGCGGGGTCCTGGTTGTTACCGGGGCTGGCGGAGTTCGGACAGCGTTAAAAACATTATACCTTTCTGCGGCATGCCTGTCTTCGGGGCCACATGTTGGCTGTCTTCGGGAGCGCTATCCATTGTTGTCTTCGGGGCAACTAATTGGTTATCTTTGGGGCCACTAATTGGTTGTCTTCGGGGCTACGAATTGGTTGTCTTCGGGGCCACAATTGGCTGTCTTCGGGGCCACGAATTGGCTGTCTTCGGGGGCCACGAATTGGCTGTCTTCGGGGCCACTAATTGGCTGTCTTCGGGGCCACGAGTTGGCAATCTTCGGGGCTACTGATTAGCTGCTAGTGGGCGTTTGCCTTCTTCGGGGCCACGAAATTGGCTGTTTTAGGGAGCATTAATTTGCTGTCTTCGGAGCCACGAATTGGTTGTCTTCGGGGCCACAATTGGCTGTCTTCGGGGCCACGAATTGGCTGTCTTCTGGTTTTCTTCGGGGCCACTAATTGGCTGTCTTCGGGGCCACTAATTGGCTGCTTTCTGGGCCACCAATTGGCAGTCTTCGAGGCCAAGAATTGGCTGTCTTCGGTGCAATGAAATTGCTGTATACTGTATTCGATGCTCGCATGTCCTTTCTTGCCATCCGTGTGTTGTCGCAGATTGACAATCGTTGTGGGCCAGGGGCCTTCTTTGTTGAAGGCAGCGATCCAGTTGTTAGCTCTACACTTGAATGCTCGTGTGAGGATGCTTGATCATATTCGTCGTGTTACTGGGCTCATACTTCATAATTGTCGACTGCGTTGCTGTAGGGTTGAAAACCCTTCACATCTGGTTTGCGTACTTTTCGGTAGAGAGATGGTTGCGCTGCGAACCGCAGTTTTTACCTCGAGTCGCCAGGTTTTTGCTGTGCATGGGGTTTGTTTTCTGTCCGCAAAAAGCTCAGGGGTTCCAGCCAGAACAGTTGCGATGGCTAGAACAGCGAAGCGTGCTTCTTCCGGTGGTGGTGGCGGAGGCGGCGGCAAGGCACCGCGCAAGCAGCAGGCCGAGAAAAAAGATTCTGGGGCTCGTGGTTTGGGAGATCGGACCAACTGCGGTCGTTGCGCGGCTGTGCTGGAGCAGTCAGATGTGGTTCTGTGTGGCAGTCGTTGCAAGAAGCTCTGGGTCGTTGCGTATTCGTACATGACGGAGGATGAGTTCGCTGATCAGTACAAGGGTTCGTTAGAGTTCCAGCACAGCGTGGATCTCGCGGAAAGGGTGTTCGAGAAGAAGCTCGATCGTGCTTTCTACCCGTCTTCTATCCAGCGCGAGGACGCCGTCGAGATGGTCGCCGTTGGTAGGTTCCGAGGCTACACTTCGCAGGATTTCAAGGAGGAGTTCAAAATGACCATCTCCGAGGCTGGCTTCAAGGTCCGTGAGGTTCCTGCCGCGGATGGGTCCACGTACAAAGGCGTCTTGGTGAACATTGGTGACACAAAGAACAGGGGCGTTGAGCTCAGGGTGTCGAAGGGCTTCACGCTCCAGGAACACCTGCTGCAGTCGTCCAACTGCGTGCACCCAGATCAGGGCCACCAGAGCTTCGAGGCCATCAAGGACAAGGACAAGAACCACAAGGACCTCGTGACCATGGCCTTGAACGCGCCCAGCCTGGAGGACTCTGGGATCAATTCCAGGTTCGTCGTTCTTCTCACTCTTGTGTTTCTGAGGGGCTCGGTTTTGAAGACGTTCAGGTTTAGTTATTGTTGAATTTCTTTGGAACCCCGTTCGATGCTGACCATCGCACTTGATCTCGTTCTCTGAGCCACAGCTTGGAGACTTATGCATGGTTCAGCGGTTGGACCTCACGCGATCTATTGTTGCACTGGATCTTGGGTTCCAGTTGGGGTGATGCGCCCTTTCGTCCATTTGTCTGGCTCTCTAGGCACATTATGTTGAGGTCTCTTTTCGGGGGGGAGGTTCATGTTGTATGCGTGCGTACTTGTATGTATGAGTCTGCGTACGTATACGTATGATGCATTCGTGTATGTACGCATGGGTGTACGCATGTGGTACCAGCTCGTGGTATTAGTACGTATACGCGTAAGTGTGCAGTACCCAAGTGCGAAGTAAAGTGTGTTGTAGTTAGCGTGTGTGAACGTGTGTACGAACAGTGTGCACGTATGTACGTATGTAGGTATGAGTATGTCGTATTAGTATGTAAGCTAGTGTGGATCGGAAAACGTATGGGTGCATGCGCACGTTTCGTTTCGAAATACCACATTGTGATCTCAAGAGTTTGGGTCTGCGTAGTGTTGCGCATGTCGTCAGCGCGCGTGGCGTGGTGTCCATGCCTGGTGCAACCCTTTTGCGCTTTCGGATGTTTTTGGCATGGATTTCGAACTGAATGAGACCGTGAGCTTTTGCTGCGGTGTTGGAGGGATTCCTGGGCCCTGCTTCGCCCCATCGGTTGTCCTCAACCTCTCACTCCGATGGGCCCCCAAGGGGTTCCGTCATTCTTGGTCGCCCGTGGTGGGGCACGGGCGACACATGTATGTTGTTTACTGTTACTGTCACCACGAGCACGACTTTTATTACGACTTCAACATCAACAGTCACTACTTTTATTACTATCTTTACTGCTTAGTAGTGATACTACGACTGCTACTACTACTATTGCTGCGGCTACTCCTCCTGCCACTACGGCTGCCACCACGCCTACCTTAGTATTTATTTACTACTACTACGATTACTACGACTACTACAACTACGACTATGGCAACGACTACGGTTATTATTACCCATTGAACTGCCATTGTTAATCTTACGACTACTACTACTACGACCACGACTACTACTACTACCAGCACTACTAGGATTGCTACCACTAGCACTGCTACTACAACTGCTACTGCTACTTGCACTTATACTGCCACTACCACTACTACTTCTGCTACTTCTACTACTACTACTTATAGTATTACTGCGACTGCTACTACTAACTGCCACTACTACTACGTATTGCCCTTCTCACTCTTTATCCCCCTCCCCCTCCTTCTCTATTTTTCCGCCCTCCCTCCCGTGTCTCCCTCCTTCCCCTCCATTCGCACCGTTGCATTGCGCCCGTTCACGCCGCGCAGCAAAACCGTCAGCACCGTCAGCGCAACGCAATGCCATTACATCATGGTTCTGAAGGTCATGCGGGCTCTTCTGCACGCGTCCTCGCGCGCAGTGCCCATTTCGTTTCGCATCGTCGTTTTGTCTGCGGTGCCTGCGCAAAAAGCCACGCATGCTTCCCAACGTGTTCGCGTCAACGTTTGTCGGTGTGTCGGCGTGTTGGTTCGGTTCCACTTAATTTGTGCGTTCCCGCGTTATGTCCTTTCTTCGCTCGCCCGCTTCCCCTCCTCTTTCCCGCTGCTCGCCTCGCAATCGCACCATGCGTGTTTCTTCTGCGCACCGCCGAGGCGCGTGCTTCGTCGGGCGAGTCATTGCTTCTTCGCCCCCTTCCGCTTCAACCAAAACGCGCCAGCGTCAACGCCGAAACCGCCAAGGCGCGCGCCGCCGCGATCACCGAGCATCGGGCAGCGGATGGCCCCGATCGCTTCACTTGCGGGGGGGAGTTGGGTCGCTGACCTCAGCGGTCCCGAGATGCGCGACCTTTTGCCGCTGGACTGCGATGCTGGCGGCGCGGCCGTGCGCGCCCACATCGCGGCGCAACCAGGGGCGGGCGGTCATCGTGGCGAGGGGGGTGTTCGGGTGCAGCGCTGCGTTTGTGCCGTGCCAGTGCCTGGATACATGGGCCCCCTCGGGGAGCAGGTATGCCCCAAGCGGGTTGGCGCCCAGCGCGTCGGTGCCAAGACGTTCGGCGGCCTCGACACGCCTCGCGCGCGCTCCGCCGTCAAGCGAGGCGACAGCGCGCGCTGCACTTGTCGCGGAGACGGCTGCCGCCAGTTCGGGGCCGTGAACGCGGGCAAGAGCTAGAAGCGCTGGCGGGGCAGCATGCGGGTTTGGGCATGCGGCTGCGGGTTCACTGCCGTCCAGCAAGATCAATGGCGGGGCGGGCGGGGCGGGCGAGATGCTATTTGGCGGATCGCTCTGGCCACTACAGATGCCCCTAGCCTTGCCCAGTTCCTCGCGCAGGTGGCGCCGAACGAGAAGTTTGGGGCTGAAGCGACCTGCGTCGCTGGCACCCGCGGACAACCAGTACTTCGCGGACGCGCGCCTTGCCCTGTTCGGGGTGCTCGTCGGGCGCTTCTGCGCAGACGGCGAGGTCAGCAGTGTGGCCTGCGGCGTCATTGGCCTGGCGGACAAGTGGAGCTCGATTTCTACGCTGCGGCGGATCGAGAAGTGTTGCCAGCGTCTCGCGCAGAGGGCCGTCGGCGTCGACGCCGCCCCGATCGTTGCAAATGCTATCCGTTCGGCGTCGATCACAAGGCGACGTTTTCGGCGCGTCGGGGGGGGGGGGGCTGCGGCGGCAGCGCGGCGGCGCGGGCGTTGCCGCCGCGCGTGGCTCTCCGCGCCGAAGAGGAGGCCGCGGGGAGAGAGCCGCTGACGCCGCAGCGCTGCGCAGTGGCTCGCATTCGTAGCGCAGGTTTTCTTTGTGGCTCCACGGCGCAGGTTTTTCTTTTAGGGCCCAGCGCGCGTCGTTCTCGAGCGGTCGAAGCTGCTTCCGCGAGATGGGGGGGGAGATCGGCAGTGGCGCGCCTATGTTTTTTTTCAACGTTTTGGCGTCCGAAGAAACGCACAGTGCGCCGACGCCCTGGTCTTCGCGTGCGTTTATGCTGCTCGCAGCGTCGTGTTGCAGAAAGGGCGTGGGTTGCGTTTTGTTGAGTCTATCTATGTGGCTTTTGTAGTTTAGTTATTGTTATTTCGGGTGGATCAACGTCGCTTCTGTTGTTGCCCCCCCCCCCCTCCCCCCCTGCTCGCAGTAGGCTCGCCGCCCCGCTGCTTTATTTGATCGGCCTTGCTCGTCGCCGCGTGGATCAAACATTCCGTCCGTTCTCCCCTCCCGCCCCCCCCCTTCCCCCTCGCTCTTTCGTCGTGCGAACGTGTAAAATTTCCAGCCGCATTCGCCCCCCCCCCCCCCCCCCCCTCCCCCCCTCTTCATGCCCCCTCCTTTTCGCTCGGCCCGCGGGGGTCGCGACAGAACGCTTCATTGCATCGAGGAGGCGGCGCGGGGCGCAATTCGCAACCTAGCGCCCATGGCCCTCTGCACGTTGCCCACGCGGCCGCGAGGGGCACCGTGCTTTGGGCGGGGCAGGTCATGGGTCGCATCGACCCGAGGGGCGACGCGCGCGGCCGGAATCCTTTGTGGCGGCAGTTCTCGCCGCAGGGTGCTAGGCCCATTCCATCGGCGAGGAGATCCGTTTGGGGTGGGCATGGAGTCGCCCACTCCATGTCAGGGGGCTCTTGACACAGCTTCAAGACGGAGTCAGCGGGCGGCGGGATCGGCCGTCTGCGGCGCCCCCGCGCGTGCCAGGGCGACGTTCGCGGTGGCGACCGCTTCGAGGAGTTCAACGCGTCGGTTCTCTGCGCTCGGCGGCGGCGGGCGCGCTTCTTCGGACATTGCGCGGCGGCCGCGGCCGCTGCCGCAAGCGGCGGTTTCCATTGTTCGTCGTGGCGCCAGGCAGGGGGCGGCGGGTCGCTCGTTTGGCACCCCCCCCGCGGGCCTGCAAGGGAGGCGGAGGTTTCGCGTCTCATCTGCCCCCCCGCGCGCGACGTACTTTGTCAGAGTCGCGCTCTTCGGAAGAGGCTCATGGGTTCAATTTAGTGGCTGCGCTGGCCTTTCACTGTCGATCGCATCGGGTGGTTCGGCAGCCATGGGCCGCGGTGGCGCTCCAGTGCGCGGGCGGCAACGACGCGGCGGCAGATGTTGCACCGTGCCCAAATCTTCGTCTTTGCAGCCAAGCGCCAGCCCGCGCGTTGAAGGTCCTGCGAGAAGGTTCGCAATCTCGGCCCATCGCTTGGATGCCTTTACCGCGGAGGGACTGCGCCGCTCGAGGTTTTCTCGCGGTTGCTACTGACGTTCGACGCCCGCGGGTCTGGGTTCGGCCCCTGGGCGCAAAGCAAACGCATGACCTTCAGTCGCGCCAGCGGCTTTCTTCAACAGATCGCCAACGTCGGCGCGCTGCTCTTCCGCAGAGGTGCCTTGCTTGGGGGCTTCGGGGTCCTTCATTGGTGGCGGGAGACCAAGCCCCTGGAGGACACGTTCCTGGATATGTCGAAGCAGCGTCGGGCGAGCTGCGGCCTGGGGCTCGCTCTCTCTCGTGCGCCAACTTGCGCCCCCGATCGCGTCGGCAGGGGCTGCCTCATCTGCTTGCGCATTTTCTTTCGAAATTGTTCATTCTGCGCTGCGAGCAGGTGGTAGCGTCGCGCGCGCTGCGCTGCCTGAGCGGACGGTAGCCCGCGGCGCTTAGCTCGTGGCGCTGCGTTGAACATCGCGACTTCCATCGCTGGGTGCGGGGGTGGCTGCTTCGCGCGTGGGCATCGTCGTGGCGAGTCTGGGATGCATTTGTGGTGGCGGGTCCGACGTCCGCCTGCCAGTGGGTTTGGATATTCGTAATGTGAAAGCCATCGCGCGTCGCGCGTCTGCGCTTTGTAGAGCCGCGCAACGGCGGTCGCGCGGTCGTTTCGGTCGAGGGAGAGGGGGGCGCGCGAGCACGGGGGGCTATCCTGCGTCCCTTCACGATCTGCGTTAATTGTGGACTTCGCACCCGAGCGCGATGCCGCGCGACGCATCTTAGCGTGGTGCACATTTGGGTCAGGGAGGGGGCGTTGGGGTGCAAGGGCAGCGCGCGTTGAAAATGTAGTGGGCAAACGATGATGGGCGTTGCGACGCCAAGAGTCAGTGAGGGTGGAGGGGAGGGGTGGGTGGGTCATCGGCTATGGAGTCGCATTGATTTGGGGAAGAACAGGGGGGGCGCGACGAATTGAGCACCGTCAGGCGGCGCTCGGTCACTCGCGCCGCCCAGGCGCGCGAGTAGTTTGCGAGCGCAGGGCGGCGCGGGCGGCGCGGGGGAGGGGAGCGAGCGGCGTGCAGCAAGATGGATTGCGGCGCGTCTTTGGGGGGCTCGCCCCAGGGCCCAGGTGCTTGGTTTTCAGCGGAACGTCACGTCGATGGGGTTCGGGTTGTTCTGTGGGACGATGGGAAAGAGAGGGGGGGAGCGAGGGCGGCAGCAAGAGAGGGGTGGCGGAAAGGGGGGGGGGGGACAGAGGGAGGGGGGGGAGGGGCGGGGGAGGAAGGGCAGGGAGAGAGGTTGGGAGGGTGGGAAGGAGGGGGGGAGATGACTTCTCGCGCGGGCCCGCGCTGGTCCCGCGAGTTTCAGGTCGCGCGCCCCCCGTCGCCGTCGCGGAAAATCGTTGCGGTCGTTTTCGCGCGGCCTTTGTTGGGCGCAGTCGCCCTTGCGATGTATTTCGTTGGGAGGTGTTGTTTGCCGACGTCGTCGTCCGAGTGTCGTTCAACGCCGAAATGTCGTTTTCCAGGGGGCATTCAACGCGTTTTTCCGTCGACGGTATCATGATGGTGTAAAACAGCAAGTTTGACAATGTGTGCGTTTCTGTTGTCGTCGTGTTTTTTGATTGTTTAGTTGGTGTTGTGTGCGTCTGGTTTGATGTATTCGTTTCGTCATCTGGCGCAAGGTTCAGATGATACGCGCTGTGCGTGCCAGTTTTCTGTGTGTGTGCGTGCAAAAGCGGCGTAGCGTTGTTGCGCAATGCGTGCTGTGCGTTGTATGTGTAAGCGCTGGGGTGTTCATCGGTGCGTTCGCATTGCCTTGTGTTTTTAGTCAGTGGTGTTTGAATGTTTTACATGTTTGTTTCGTGGTTGGTTCGCACGCGTGGTGGGCGCAGCGCCTGACGCGCGCGCGCGCAATGCCAAAGAGGTCACATGTTCCAGTGCCACGCGTATAGTCTGCCGGAGGCAGGGTAACTTTTCTTAATTTGAAGGCACCTGGATTCCATGTGCTTTCAAATTGCTAAAAGTAGTTGTGCGTAGTCGGTCGCAGTAGTAGCAGCGCTAGTAGATGTAGCAGTATTTATGCAGCAGTATTAGTAGATGCGCGCCATGTGTACTTGTAGTAGTTGTAGATGCATGAATACTTGTAGATGTACGCCATGAGTACTTGCAGATGTAGCAGTACCTGTATATGTAGATAGTAGCATTGTAACATTTGTTTGTAGCCATGTGTACACAGTAGTGTCGACACGTGTACGGCACTGTATTTATTTATGCATGCCTCCTCACATGCCCGCGCGTCCCGTGCATACTTATGTAGCCCAGCATGTGCGTTTGGCACGGCATGTTGGTTTGTCGGTAACTTGCGGGTGTTGTCTCATATCAGGTTATGGTTCCTGGAAGGGGGGGCCTTTCCTGACATCTCCTTTTGCCGGAACCCGACAGGATGTCCGCAGCAAGGTTGCGGCGAAGAAGAGGGAGATGGAGGTCAAGGCCGAGGTTTCGGGGGCTTGCGCCGCGGAGGATGACGGGCAGGAGAGCTACGGAGACGGATGCCAGCACCTGGGCACGCAGCCGCCACCACCCGCACCATCCTTGGTGAATTTCGGCTCTCGTGCTGGTGGACAAGGAGGTGCTCGTTCCGTTGTCGGCGGTTCGCCGCCTCGTTCTCTGGCAGATTCTTCTGGCACGCCGCAGACGAAGGGCAAGACGGCCATCGCCGACAGGTATATCCTCAACTTGCCGTTGACAGCCTTGCTTCAGGGTCAGAATCTCGGCCGCGCCAGGGGCCCAGCGGAGAGCTTGTGCGAGAAGTGGGAGGAGAGAGGCAGTGACGAGGAGGCAAAGAACGCCGCTTCCATCTTGCGCGGCCACCTCGCTGCCTGCGACGCCGCTACGAAGTTGAAGAGCCAGATCCACGGGATGGACAAGACCGAGCTGACCAAGAACATCAAGATCCTGCTGGAGAAGCGCACCGACTGGCCCACCTGCATGAAGCTGGAGTTGGTCAAGCGAACCATCAAGGAGAAGAGGAAGGCGCGCGACTTCAAGGGCGCGCTCGTTGCAGCGTCTCCTTGGCAGTACTCTGACGCCTCCGCCTATGCCGAGTGGGACCCTCTCAATCCTAGCATGGCAGCCGTTGAAGGCAGCGTTTCGGAGAAGGCCGATAATTTCGCCTACATGATTGTCGACGACACGCTGGTCCCTCTGTGTCGTGAGGCTGAGGATAAGAAGAAGGAGGTGCTGTCTGTGTGTCAGATCGCCTTGGAGAGGTTTGATGTCATCCATGACGACATCGACGAGGGGTACGGCGACGTCCTCGACACCCTGGGCCACATCTTCAAGGCCTTGGCGGCCCTCCTCCTGCCGCAGCCTGGCGCTCTCAACAGCTCCCAGTCGAACGTCGACGTGCTCTTCAGCCACGCATTCGCGGAGCCGATGTCCAGGGCCCAGCCGTGGGCTCGCACCTTGGGGTCAGTGCTGAAGGCGCTCCCCTACTGGAAGGACTTGCTGGCCGACTACAAGAACACGCTCCAGAAGACCACGGATGAGTGGCCCAAGATTCAGGATCTCGCGACTAAGATTGCAGAGAAGGCGGATGTGCCGCTTCCTACCCTGGACTGGGCGTTGCAGAACTACGAGGAGTGGCGCGCCTCTTTGCGAAATGGTCTCCTGCGGAACTTCGAGGTCGCCTTCGAGAATTATTTCGTCCTGTATGCCTTCAGGGTCGCCGACGCGAAGAAGAGCGGTGACAACTCCGAGTTCAAGGACTGCTTGCAGGAGCATCTTGAGATCATGAGGAAGTGTACGATCCAGTGGACCCACTTGCAGTCCATCGCTGAGGCCTACAGGATTTTGGAGGAGTGGGTCGCCATCGATGGCGCCAACGAGACATGCGCCGCCTTGGAGAACGGCGTGATCGAGATCACCGACAGCGCCGACGGCAGCTGGTTTGCAAATCAGGATCTATTTCCTCCTCTTCCACCTCCCCTGCCTCCTTCCTCTCCTCCCCACCCTCCTCCTCCTTCTGGCTCAACCTCCTTTCCGTGCCAATCTTGCTGCCCCCCCCCCCCCCTGGCCTCCTCCCGCTTCCTTCTCATCGTGTGCCTCGTCACTCCTTCTCGTGCCTTCATCCCCCAATTGTTGTTAAAGTCTTTCGTGCCTCATCGTGCTTCTCGTGCTCCTCGTGCCTCCTTCCGTTCGTACTCCACTCATCTATACTATACTTGATTATGCTTCTTGGTACTTCCTCCCCCCTCCTCCTCCTCATGTCCTTGCCTCTCCTCCCCCTCCTCTTCCTCCTCCTCCTGCTCCGCCTCCTCTTCCCCCTGCCCCTACATCATCATCCTCCCCGTCCTGCTCCTCATCCTCCTCATGTCCTTACTCTGTGTCCTCCTTCTCCTTCTCCTATTCCCTCCTCCTTTGCCCTCCTCCTCCCCGCTCCCCCTTCCTCTCCATGCCCTCCATCCTTCCGTCCTATGTCTTCCATCTCCTTCTCATCCATCCATTATCGTCCTCCTCCTACTTCTCCTTCCCTTCCCGCGTTCCTCCTCCGCCCGCTCCGCCGATCCTCAGGCAATGCTCGAGACTGTCCTCCAGCCGCTGCAGGTGGTCCAGGGCCACCACCAGAAAAGCGACGTGCTGGCCCGCCTGGCTCCCAAGATGGTGCCGACGTTCAAGAAGATGTCAAGGATGATGCTGGCGATGGACTTCGAGACGCCGCTAACGGACAGCCAGGTGCAGCTCGGCAACCTGCTCGCCCCGTGGTGCACGGGTTGCGAGGAGCACGTGCGCCAGGTCAAGCTCTGCATGTCGGTGAGCGACTTGACCAAGAAGGTCAGCGATGCCGACGCGACGGCCGGGCAGGCGGATGGCGGCAGGAGATTGCGTGCGCTCAAGCAGGACAGCATAGCAGTCTACGGCCAGTGCATGGCGACGTTGCAGGCGGTGTTCCCAGAGGAGTGCCAGCAAAAGCAGAATCTCTCGAGTGCAATCGACCGCGCGAAGGGGAAGCTGCTGCGCTTCATGGCCTCCGACGTCGACGACGTGAAGCAGCGCCTGGCGCAGGCGACGAGTCTCATCAAGGAGAAGCTTGGCTACGACGAGGAGGCGGTTCCATGGCCTGCGGGCTTCGACGGCACGGAGTGGGGCGCCTTCGTCAGCTTCGCGGCCCCAGTGCTGGGGAAGATCGATACCCACGAGCTGCAGAAAATACTCTCGGAGATGTACGTGGCCCTGCGGTCGGCCAACGAGGTCCGCAATGAGTGGAAGGGGCTCGCCGACGGAGAGTTCGAAGAGTACGCCGCCGCCAAGGCGCTGTTCCAGAAAGCGCACACCATGAAGCTCGAGGGCTTCTGCATGTTCCTGCTGACGCAGGCGTCCAGCAACCCGATTGCGATCAGGAAGAAGTTCAATGCTGCGCTGAAGGACACGCAGCAGGAGCTCTGCGACGCCATCGAGGGAGCGGCGTTCGACGCCTCGAGCCTCCACCCGGTGATCAAGAAGCAGCTCGACGTGAAGATGAGTTTCAGCGGCGCCTCCGCTGCGGCGAAGGCGCAGGCCAAGGCCTCAGGGCCTTGACGCGGCGGCGGGCGCCGCCCGTTGCACAGAGAAGAGGGTTGCGCCAAGCGACCCGTGAGAAAACATGAAAATATGAGTTGCCATGTGTGTCATTAGATCCGATCGTATTGTCTTGTTGCTGCTGCTGCTGCTTTTATGCACGTATGGCTCCCGCCATTTCCGATTGGTAGTTTCTCGAGCTACGTCTCTGACGTGTAGTTCCAAGATGGCCATAAACGCTTCCAATACAGCACCTCAGCGTGGCAAGAGGACCACGATACGATCCAGATAGGACCTCGATAGTTCAAAACGGCCCCCGAAACAGCGCAATCATAATATGATCGCAAACACGGATCAAGTAATCAGGTCAGGCGCCCGCAAAGGGCTTCAGAGCTTCCCCAAAGAGGCCCCAGTAGACGAATGTGTTTCACTTCCCCTCCTTTCTGTTTGCTCGCCCCGCTGTGTCATTCATTTTTCCCACTCCTAACCCGCCGTTTCAAATGTGTATCTCATCGTTTATCGTGCCAATCCGTCTTACCCCCCTCCCTCTTGCCTTCGGCGCCCCATTGTGGAACCCTCGCCGTGGGAGTGGTGTTAGCTTAGCGTGCGCCCAGCGCGCCGCGCCACGCTGCCCGCGTCGGTCCGCGAGTGCACCGCGCGAAACTGTTGGCCCTCAATCGGGGCAGGACTCTAACATATCCCCGCCGCGTGTATCCTTGCCCCTAATAGCCTATTCGCCCGCCCTGAATGCAGGTGCCCTGGCCTATTGTTTTCCTATTTTTTCCTATTACCCAAGCCAATTCTAATCCTATCGTGGTGCTATTTATTTCCTAATTCCTGACATGCCTCTCTGTGACGGCAGGGCCGTCCACAATCCAAGACGGCCCAAGAGGCGCCCAAGACGGTCTACGAGGCCTCCGGGAGCGCTCCAAGGCTGCGCGCGAGTGGCCCAGGACGGCCCCAAGACGGCCGAAGAGAGCCCCAAGACGAGTTCGAGAGGGGTCCCAGACGGAGAAAGCCAACCTCGAATTCCGAGCTTCCTGCCCAAGAGGCTCCAAGAGGCGCCAAAATGCCGCCAAGAGGCGCCAAAAGGCTCCCAAAAACACCCCAAGACGTTCTGAGAGGCACCCCGAGAGAGGTCCAAGAAACAAAAATCGTGCCATTCCGATGGGAAAACGCATATGTTTCGCATGTTCGCATCTTGGGCTTTCACCGCGTCCAAGACGGCCCAAGAGGCCTCCAAGACGGCCTAGGAGGCCTCCGGGAGCGCTCCAAGGCTGCGCACGAGTGGCTCAGGACGGCCTCAAGACGGCCCAAGAGAACCCCAAAACGACTTCGAGAGGGGTCCCAGAAGGAGAAAGCCAACCTCGAATTCCGAGCTTCCGGCCCAAACATATCCCAGGAGGCGCCAAAACGCCGCCCAGAGGCGCCAAAAGGCTTCCAAAATCAGCCCAAGACGTTCCGAGAGGCACCCCAAGAGAGGTCCAAGAAACAAAAATCGTGCCATTCCGATGGGAAAACCTATATATTTTCGCATGTTCGCATTTGGGGCTTTCACCGCGTCCAAGACGGCCCAAGAGGCCTCCAAGACCGCCCCAAGACGGCCCAAGAAGCTTCCAAGAGGGCCCCAGGACAGCCCAAGAGGGCCCCAAGACGGCCCAAGAGGCGCCCAAGATGGCCCAAGAGGGCCCCAAGACGGGCCCAAGAGGGGGCCCAGAGGGGGACCACGAACCGCAAGCTCGAGCCTTCCGCCCCAAGAGGCCGCCAGGAGGCCCCAAGGAGGCCCCTCAAGAGGCCCCAGGAGACCCCCAAGAGGCCCAAAGGAGGCCCCGAGAAGCCCCAAATCGGCCCCCAAAATGCTTCGAACCTGCTTCCAGGAGGCCCCCGACAGGTTCAGAGGCTCCCGAGAAGCTACGTCAAACTCCCAGCGAGCGGCCGGACGAGGCCCCCCACAAAATCACAAGAGGGTTCCAGTATTTGTATCCTTCAGCGCTCTCTGGCCTTCTTCCCCCTGCCCCCTTCCCTGCGACTTTCGTTGACTCAAGCTCGCCTCCTAGCTAGAACCTAAGCGCGCGCGAAGCGCGCGCGTGGTTCTAGTATATTATATATATATATATATATATATATATACATATATATATATATATATATATATATATATATATGTATGTATCCCTTTCCATCAAGAGCTGAGCGAGGGCGCCCTTCTCCTTCTCCCCTTTCCTCAGCCTCCATCCTTGCACGGCTGGCCGGAAAAATTAGCAGGCGAAGACGCATTGATTATCGGGATGAGAATTCAGCGAATTATTCGTTCATTGGTTGAACGGGATGAACGCGTTCTCCAATTCGGTTATCAGTACTGCCGTCTTCAAGGGTGCACCCCTGGCGCGGGCCTGGCCCCTACCGCAAATTCCGAGTTGTGTTGCATTGTGTAGTGTTCGCATGAATTTGTTTTGGCGGGCTCCACTTTACATGGCGTTGCTGGCGCCGCAGGTATGTATTGCATCGCTTTGTTAATTTGCTTAGCGTGCATTGCCCCGTGTTGCGTTATGCCTTCTCTTCGAGTGTGATGTGCATGCTTCACATCGTTGCGCAGTGCGATGGCACTTTCAACATTGCAACGGGCAGGCGCAAGAGAAACGTTGCGAAGCAGCACGTCATACTAAAGCGAGTGGCATGCGTTGCTCCTCTTGTGCGTTGCAACTCATAGCCACCCATACATACTAACCACTGCAGTGCAGCGCATACGCCTCGCAATGGAGAAATCCGCAAACCAACGAAACGCAGGGCAACACCGAGCAAACCAATTCATATTATGGCAATGCAAGCACAGTGTATCCTCTCATGGCTTTAGCTTGCCGTATGCTCCAGCCATATGTTCCAGCCGTCGATTAGCTTGGGCTGGCCGTATGCGGCGCCGACGGCCATATGTGCGCTGGTGCCCTCTGATTATTGCCCTACGCGCGTGCGCCTTGATTTTTGCTATTGCCCTATGGTTTTTGCCTTGCGGTTGCTACCCTCTGGTTGGTACCATATGGATTAAGGTGCCCTACGGTTGCTGTCCTATTGATTGGGGCCTCATGGCTTGTATCCTCGTAGTTGGTATTTTATGGTTGGCTCTCTATGGTCGGTGCCGTATGACTGGTGCCGTATGGTTGTTGCCCCGTGGTGCTACGCGGATGGTGCCCCATGATGTTTGCCTTAAGGTGGTAGCTTACCCTGTGAACCAATCGGTTCCCTGCGGTTGTGCTTGCCCCGTGGCTCGTGCCCTACAGCTTGGTCTTGGAAATGTTGCAACCGATCGTCAGGGGCCAGCGCGTTGGCATCAATCCGTCTTTAGCTATATGGCGAGTTTTTCTGCAGCGGAGAGGAGGACGAGTCTGATATGTGCGCATCTCCTCTTTTTACTTATCGTCGTCGGCGTCCTCGTTGTCGTAGTCGTCGGTAGCGGCGCCTTCCTCGTCTTGGAGGACGACGAGGAAGAGGAACAGGAGGAGGATGCGACCATGTCCTCTCCCGCTGGGGCGTCAGTGCCTGTTCTGGGGTGGCGGCCCTAGTGGCGAGCCTGCAGTGGAGACCCATGCAAAGAAACACCCTGCTTGCTTCCAGGGTGCCATGGGTTTCTTGGGTTTCGATGGTTTTGCTATGGGAAGTGTGACGTTCCCACACCAAAAATCAATGGTCGTCCTGGGGTCTCAGGGTTGGGTTTCTCGTGGAAGGTTTGGTTGTGAACTGGCCCCTACTGTAACCTAACCCCCTGCTCCTGCCCACCCCTCCTGCTCCTGCTCCCTCCCCGCTCCTGCTCCGGATCCGCCTCTTCTTTCCTTCCCCGCCCCCCCGAGAATGGGCGGCGAGCGATGGGGGGGAAGTGAAGTGAGAAGGCGAAGGCCTTCTCAGAAGGCGGCGGGACTTCTGAGAAGCCCTCGGGCGTTTGAGGTAGCTTCTGTGCCTCTCCCGGGGGGCCCACGGAAGACTTCTCACAAGGCCGGGGGGACTCCCGAGCCCTCCGAGAGGGCCCGCCCCTCTGCGCTTCCCCCTGGGAGGCTCGCCGCCGAGAGCTGCCCGCCCGAGCCCGAGCCCTCCTGGCCACGGCGTCGGCGTGGCCGTGGCGGGCGCGCGCGCCCGGGCGGGCGGCGTGGTCGGGGCCAGACGCGCCCGCTCTCCGTTCCTCGCTCGCGGGCGGGCGCCGGCTCCACCTTTTGCGCCCTCGTGACCTCCTCTTCCTCCTCCTCCTCCTCCTCCTCCTCCTCCTGCTCCTCCTCCTCCCCCTCCTCCCCCCTCCTCCGCCCTCCTCATCCCCCTCCTCCGCCCTCCTCCTCCTCCCCCTCCTCCTCGCCCTGGGAAGCCAACACGTGCTGAGACTCGGCGGCAAGCGAGGGGGGTTGGGGGAAGTGAGATGGAGGAGGCCTTGTCAGAAGGCGGCGGGGCGTCCCAGAAAGCCTCTGTCCTCCCGAGAGGTGTCGGGGAAGGCGCAGGAAACTTCTCAGAAGGCCGAGGGATTTCTGGGCCTTCTGAGAAGGGCCAGCCCTTCTCGCGTCCCCCTCGGGCTCGCCGCCGAAGAAACCAACACGTACCGACACCGCTATTCCCTGGACCTCTCCCGGCTTGCGTTTTGGACAGTTATTTGAAAAGCGGCAAGGAGGGTTTTTCAGGTCGCCCAGAAAGGCGACAATGAGGGGTGCGCAGCGGCATTGGCACGTCCCCCCCCCGCCCCCCCCACTCCTCCCCCTTGTCTCTACCCCCCCCCCCCGCGACGACGACGACGACGACGCCGATGCCGACGGCGACGACGCCCGCCAACCGAGGACGCCGACGGCGGCGGTGGCGACGCGGACGGGAACGGCGCCAGCGGCGACGCCAGCGGCGGCGACGGCGGCTGTACCCAGACATCCGCCGATACGATTTGTGCAGTGCGCGGCCCCAGAGGTCCCGCTACCCTCACCGGGCCAGTTCTTTGCCGAGGATCTGTTTTTGCCTGGAGTCGCCTGGACGTGTGCCTCTCTTCTCGGCGAGGCGCGCGCGCCAGAAGCTATCCCAGCCATCCTGGAGCATTCTGGGCCATCCAGCGCAAAAAGCGCACGAGACCGAACTGCACGGGGAAAGGACGTCCGAGCGATGGCACGTTTGCCGGCCCTGACATTGTGTGCGCCGTCGGAGTCTCGGACGGATCGATGGAGCAGTTCGGCCTACCTGGACGGATCGACGAGCGACGCTCCGGGCTTCGACGCTGGAGTGAACGACTGGGCCAGAATGAATGCTGCACGGTGGGCCCGAAGAGAGCAGGATTGGATTCCAGAAGGGCAGAGAGCCCGCGGGTGCCCGCCGGCACGATGGGCCGAGCCCTTCGGGCACGCAGCCGGGCGCCAGCGCGTGCGGCCCGTGCTCAGTGTTCCGTTCCGTACCGTCGGAGTCTCGACGCTGCGCGGCTCCCCCCTGCGGAGGCGTGGCCGTCGCCGCTGCGGCTGCGGGTCGGGGAGGAGCGGCCCGAGTCCTGCCGGCCGCCTCCCTCGCGCGGGGTCCTCGGCTGTTGCTAGAATTGAGTCGGGCACGTCCCTCTACAGGAGGAATACTCAAGCATAGTCAACAAATAGTCTGGGGACGGTTGTTTGACTGTTTGAGAGTGTTTTGGAGTATGTCTTGACTATTGTTCATTTTTCTTCCTAAATCCCCCTGTAGGAGGACATGCTCGACCTAATGCTAGAAGTGTCCCTGTCCCAAGGTACCCCCAGGATTCTCGGGGGGACCCAGACGGCATCCAGAGCACCCCTCACGAGGCCCAGAGGGCCTCGGGGGCTCCGAAATGGAGCGAAAAGCTGGTGGCACCTTGGGCCAGGGGCGCTTCTAGCAACACCCGAGGTCCGTCGAGCGTTGCCAGGGGTGTCCCTGGCCCAGGGTGCTCTCAGGATTTGCAAAAGGTCCTCGCGTCATCCCCTCGCCTCCTCGCGCTGCGACGAAAACACGACGAGATAGTCTTGCTTGCTGTTCGTCAGCCTCTGGGGGGGGCCCTTTGGGCCTCGGGACCGTCATCAAACGGTTCGGGAAGAGAACCCGTCCCGGGGACAGGGTCCAGAGTTCCAGGCGTCTGCGTGCTCCCTGAACAGAGTTTGCATTTAGGGGTCCTCGTTTTCTCCTCTAAGGAGCTGGGCTTGTCTGTCGGTTTGGGGGCTACGTTGCCGCCGTCGCCGCCCTGTCGCCGCCTCGTCGCTGCCCGTCGTTTGGGCCTGGCTGTCGGTATGGCAGCTATGTTGCCGCCGTCGCCGCCCCGTCGCCGCCGTCATCAGGCCCTGCCTGTCGGTCTGGCGGCCATGCTGCCGCCGTCGCCGCCCCGCCGCCGCCTGCATAGCTGCTCCTTATAAAATATTGCCTGGGGACGTACCCAACCCTCTGGAGACATGAGGCGGCTACACGCAGGACCGCTCAATACAAACGAGATTGTTGAAACACCTACAGAGCGCAGAGAGCATTTCGGAGTGCAACCAGACAAGTGTCCAAACAGTGGATACAAAAGGGCGCGGCTACGAGGGCAACGAGAAGCACCAAGCACCCGAACGTGGCAAAACAAACAGGGCCACGCGAGGAACCAGTAACACCCAGAGGTGGAAACAAAAGAGCCCGCGCGCTATGGGAGATCTTGCCTTTTCTACATGGGAGTCGTCGCCGCCAATTGAAGGCGTCGCCGCCAGCCGCAAAGAAAGTGTCAGCGATAGTGCACAGAATCGCGGCGTCTGGGTTGGTCGTCTGGATTGGGCGCGTGGTAGCCAATGAAAGGGAAGGGAAAGGGAAAACTGGTTGGTGTGCCTTGGGCCCTGAGGATAGGGAGGGACAGGGCCTTCTCCCAGACTCGTCCTCGTCGTCTCCTGCCCCGGCAGCGTTTCGAACGGGATCGATATGGAAGGGCCCCAGGGCCAGGCCCGAAGCCGGGCGCAACCAGCCGCGGGTGCAACAAATCTAACGCCGGGATCTCACGGTATCCTCAGAGCCGCATCCCTCGAGGCACTTTATAAAACGACACGAAGATCGGGACAAAATCGGATCGGGATAACTCGAAATCTCTGAGAATCGGCGGGTTTGGAGGATGTATTGGGCGCCGCGGCCGCTCCAGAGCGTTCCGGAACGCTCTGAGAGCGCTGCGGAACGCTTTGGAGCGATTTATCCCGATCCTAGCCCTGTTATATCTTAGATGGGATGAGACTATCTGAGGTAGGAGGATCGCGGAGCACTAGTGACGTGGGCGATGAATCGGCGACGTCGGCGCGGAGGACATCGGGGTCCACATCGAGCCGCGTCGGCGATGCGTCGGCGATGCGGCGCGATCCTCCGACACGATCCGCTTGGACCCCACATGGGAGGCTTCATGTGATTCTCCACCTTCCGCACTTTCCGAACAATAGTTCGCTGCTTTAGTAGTTGTCTCGATGGACAAAACATGACATAGACATAAAGACATAAACTTTCGGAACTCCGCCGGAGGAGCGGCCAAAACGAAGATTATCATCATTCTTTTTCTCCTCCTCCTCCTCCTGGTCCTCGCGCGTCCGCTGCGCGACGCCTGGCGCCGGCGCCGCCGCCGCAGCCGGGCCAGCTCCGCGCCGCCGCGAAGGCGGCACGAGGCCAGACGACGACGACGACCACGGCGACGACGACGATCACGACGACGACGAGACGACGACAACAACGACGACGGCGACGACGACGACGACGACAACGACGAGACGACGACAAAGACGTCAAAGGCAACCACGACGACCATCACGACGATGACAACGACCTCCCCTGTGAATCCGAAGACGATCGCAACGACGACGATCTCCTTGGAACACCAGAAGACAACATGAACGTCTACGAAAAGAAGACGACGACCACGACAAGGGATCTTTTCTTTATTCATTGTTTTATTGATCGGCGCGGGCCCTCGCACCCTCCCTCCCTCCCCCATGGAGTAGATCTTGGCTGTTTTGGGCGCCTGTTTCAGGCAGGCGTAGTCTCCCACATAGCACGCACTGTTGCAAGCAGTCGCGTTGAGCAGAGGTCCAGAGCCCCCCCCTTCCCTCCCCTTCCGCCCAATGTCGAGATGCTGTATAAGAAAACGATCACCAACGTCTGCTTCGACGACGACGACAACGACAACCCAACGATGACGACGACGAGCACTACGACAACGACAGCGACAACGAGAACAACGACGACGACAACTACCTCCCAAGGAAACCTGAAGACGACGACGACAACAACCACGACGACGACGCCGACCTCCCAAGGTGAGCCCCTCTTCCCCTCCTCCATACCCTTCTCCTCCTTCTCCTCCTCCGCACTTCGCAGCCCCCCCAGGGAGCTACGAGGTCTCCACTGGTCCCCCCTGGACCTCCACTCCTCGGGACCTCCCAGGAGCCCGCGAAAGCTGCGACGGTTGCACACTTCGCAGCCTCCCAGAGAGCCGCGAGGTTTCAACTGGGCCCCCGTAGATCTCCACTCCGCTGGACATCCCAGGAGCCCGCGAAAGTCGCGACAGTTGTACACTTCGCAGCCCCCCAGGAAGCCGCGAGGTTTCAACTGGGTCCCCGTGAACCTCCACTCCGAGACCCCCCAAGAGCCCGCGAAAGTTGCCATCGTTGCACACTTCGCAGCCCCCCCAGGGAGCCGCGAGGTTTCAACTGGGTCCCCGTCTACCACTTCGCAGAACCTCCCAGGAACCCACGGCAGTTGCGACAGTTGCGCATTTCGCAGCCCCCCAGGGACGCAATCAGGACGAAGGAGAGAAGGGAGGAGGAAGAGAAGGAAGAGGAGACGGGGCAGGAAGTAGGAGGCAGGAGGCAGGAGGAGGGGGCGGAGGAGGAGTCTTGGACAGCACAGTGCTCCATTCAAAAAGAGAGCACAGCGCAGGAGGGCTGGGAATAAAGCACGTGGCACGAGGAGGAGGGGGAGAGGAGGTGTGAAAACAGACCGCGCATTGCTCCGTGCAAACGAGAACCCAACAGGAGGGTTGGGACAACATAGTCGGAATCTCCCCCCCGGGAATTTTCCGCACGCCTTCCGTAGTGCAACTTACAAGCGACGACGATGCCGCACCGTTCATCCGAAATATGAGCTCACACGATCCCGGCCCACCTGGTATTGCACTCCCGCCAGCCTTTGCAGACCATTGTGTGCGCGCACTCATTTATCACAAGTCATATTTTTTCCAGAGCCCATTGCAAAATAATTGACGAAATCATGCGTGCGCGTCGTCGCGCGCATGCCGCAATGCTTCAAACAGTGTTGTGAGGATGTCGAAATCATTTTTCCCGAAAGCATGTAAAACGCAAAGTGTTGCAACATCCTTTTTCGAATAAAGGGTTGCGCGCTTGTGCGAATTCTTTCGAAACCTATAGGCCTTGCAACAGGTTCATCAGATTCGACCAAAACGGCCTCTCGCGCGCGCATGTCGAAATCATTCGAGCGCCCTTGCGCGCGTGCTGGGGAGGGGGACGATAACTGTCACATCATACCATGCCGGCCACTCGCGCGCGTCGTCCGCCTGCGCATGTCAAAGTCCTTTCAAAACCTTCATCGCCGACTCGAGGACACCATCACGGTCATCGGCGTGATCAGCATCGTCGCCGTTATGGGCTTTGCCGTCGTCATCGTCGTCGTCGCCACCACCGCTCCTATCATTATCTTGTCTACCGTTGCCGACGTCGCCATGATATCGCGCCCGCCCGAGTCACTGACACGCAATCAGGTGACCGTGCGTCGACGCGGCTTGCGATACGCGTTGGGAAGTGCCAGGTGGTCAGCGCCACCGCGGTCGCGTCTGTCGCGCCGAATCAGCTGGCCGCTGCTCGCGCGCGAGAATGCGTGGGCTAGCGCGGTCGCAGAGGTGCACCAGCCAGCGCCAAGCGCTCATCGCATTCGCGGCCGCATTGTTACGGGTGGGTGGGTGGGATGATTGCGCAAACAGTGGACTTGACAATTCCAAATTTTTGCCAACACTGATTGCACCACGTTGACTGCACCAGGCATGTAATAGTTATGCATGTATGTGTACTTGCCAGACTGGTACCGCCGCCCCCCCCACCCCACCCCGTCATCTTCGTCAAATCATGGTATGCGCGCGCGTTTATTCTATAGTTTAGTTGTTCAAGCATCCCAATGCAAAACATTTAGCACAAGCCCACACTCGCGCGTCGTCGCGCGTGCTTTCCGGAATTGGTCAAACACGGATTCGGTTGCGTAGGGGTTCCGACATTGAGGTCCCCGAAAGCATACGTGTACGTGACAATTTTTCCAACATTTTTACCACCGACGCGTGGACATAATCACTGTCATCGGCGTGATCAATTTCGGCGCCGTCACGGCTTTGCCGTCGTCACCGTCATCGCTCCTATCATCATCGTGCCTGCCTTTGTCGATGTCGTCATGATATCGCGCCCGCCCGAGTCACCGACTCGCATTGAAGTGCCCGTGCGTCACCGCGGAACACGAAACGCGTTGGGAAGTTCCCAGCGGTCAGTGCCAGGGCGGCCGCGTCGGTCGCGCCAGACTGGCTGGCCGCTCTGCGCGCAACTCTGCGCGCAAGCCTGCGCGCGCTAGCGCGGCCCCAACCCAATTGTCCAGCCAGCGCCAAACAAGCATCGCAATCGCCGCCACAAGGGGCTTCGCGAACCAAATTGCGGGCGGCTGGGTGGGATGATTGCGCGAGTTGAGTTGGCAATTCCAAGGTCGGCAAGGCGAATTGCGCAAATTGCACCACGTACGTGGCATTGCGTATATAACACCACGTATATTGCACTATTTCGATTGCACCGCGTGAGTTGCACCATATGGGTCGCACCGCGTATATTGCACCACATGTATTGCACCACGTATCGATCTGTACAAATATGCATATGTCTATATCTATACATATATGTGTGTTGAACATGAATTTTGCACCACATGGATTGCACCACGCAGGTTGCACCACATATATGACGCAACAACGATTGCACAACGTGTATTGCACCACGTACAAATTGCCTACGTATATTGCGCCATGTAGATTGCACCACGTACATTTCGAGGAACGCATTGTTTGGGGTTGGAGTTGGGGCTTGGGTTCCAGAGCACCCCTTGTCAAGGCCCACGCGGCCCCGCTGGCTCCAGAATGGCGCGTAAAACTGGGGGCACCTTGGGCCAGGGCCGTTTCTAGAGACACCTGGCTCCCCGTTTGAAGCAAGCTTCTGCCCCGCTGTCAGACTTGCCCCTTCTCTGGCCTCGCGACATCATCCATCCATCCCTGCCACAAGGTGGCGGGCTGATGGCGCAGAGGAACTCTGGCCCACTGGCCAGGTGCGGGGATGGGCGTGACGATGTTGAGGAGAGGGAGGTGGGAGGGCGTGAAGGGCGTGCGTCGACATGGGGGAAGGGCGTGGATCATACTATGCACCCCGCATGTGCATATTGCATTTTCGGGCGCTGTTCGGGGTCCTTGTGGAGCCCTCGTGGGATTTCCAAGCCCGTTTTGGAACGCTCTTGGACCGTTGTAGGCCCTTCTTAGACCATCTTGAACGAAAGCCGGAATATGAAGCGAAAGGGGAGAGGAGAGTGACCGTATTTTGGAAAACCCCCGGACTCCCCGCCATGACCCTTCGGTTCGTGTTATACCAACACGCGAGGCACCCTTCCCCGCACGCTCATTGAGCACCCTTCTCCGTCCGCTGGGACCAGCAGGGCGCCAGCACGCGCGGCGATCCGTTTTTGATTCGATTCGGAACGCGTTGCTGTTAATCCGATCCGCTTGCGATCCGATCCGATGTCGCGACTCGATTCAGCTCAGGCTTGACCACGGTATCGGTATCCACGCCGGGATTCGCCCCCGGGACTTCCCCCATGACCCTTCCCAGGATTCCCCCGGGCTCGTGTTACAGCCCCACGAGATGCGCCCGTCCCCGCACGTTCATTGATCACCGTTTTCCGTCCGCTGGGACCGGTAGGGCTGCCTACGATCCGATTCGGTATTCGATTCGCCGGCTGGGGCTGCGATTCCGATTCGAGTTGATTCGGCTCGACCACCCGGTACCGGCCGGGGCTGGCCAGAGCCACGCGGCGATCCGATTTCGATTCGATTCGGGACGGTTGGCTGGCGATCCGATTCGCCTCCGATCCGATCCGATCCGTTCTCGCGACCCGATCCAGCCCAGGCCTGACCACATCTCGCAGTCGCCCCAACATAATTACTCTTGATATGTGGGTGTCGCCCCCCCCCCCCAGAGGCGACGCGCGCGCGCCGAGAGCTCTTGTAGTATAAACTCCCTCTGGCGCACGCCTCCAAGGATGACGCATGGTATCAGTGTATTCCGAGACATCCGCCGATGTGATCGAAGACGCCTACGGCGAATCACTGCCGCCCCCTGCCTTTTTGGAAGCGCCTATGTGGCCGAACGTTGAGGCCAGACCTGCCAAGCTATCGGACCGTGTGTTCCCCGAATCGGTTTGGAAAGCCTTCGGGGAACACGTGGGCATCTTGAAGGTCATCTTGGCCGTCTGGAGGCCATTTTTACCCTTTCGGGCCTTCTTGGAGGACGTCTTGGAGGGCTCTTGGACCGTCTTGGAGGCCATCTTGAGCGTCTTGGAGACCTCTTGGGCCGTCCCGGGGGGCTCTTGGGGCTGTGTTTTGGGGGCACTTGGGCCGTCTCGGGCCATCGGAAGGCAGAAAAAAACAAATGCCACAATCCTCCAAAAATCATAGGGAATCAATGATTTTGGCCTTTTCGGGCCTTCCTGGAGGCCCTCTTGGAGGCCTCTTGGGCCGTCTTGGGCCATCTTAGGGCCATGTTCGACCGTCTTGGTGGGCTCCTGGTCCGTCTGACGTCGTCGGAAGCCGGTTGGGGGGCCTCTATGGGCCGACTTGGGGCCCTCTTGGAATGCTCCAGGGCTGTCTTGGAGGCCATCTTGGGCGTCTTAAAGGCCTCCTGTGCCGTCTTGGGGGCCTCTAGGGGCCGTCTTGGGGCCCTCCTGGGCCGTTCTGGGGCCGTCTTGGAGGCCTCTTGGGCGATCTTTCGGTGATCTTTGGGGGCTTTTGGGCCGTCTCGGGCCGTCGGAAGGCCGAAAACAAGAAAATGTCAAACTCCGTCGAAAAACCTTAGGAAAATCATAGTTTTTGGCCTCTTCTGGCCTTCCTGGAGGCCCTCTTGGGGGCCTCTTGGGCCGTCTTGGGCCAGCTTCGAGCCAACTTCGGCCATCTTGGTGGGTTCCTGGCACGTCTGACGCTGTCGGGAGCCGTCTTGGGGGCCTTTCTGGGCCGACTGGGGGCCCTCTTGGGGCGCTTCGGG
This sequence comes from Prorocentrum cordatum, assembly GCA_963575745.1. Taxonomy (NCBI): domain Eukaryota; class Dinophyceae; order Prorocentrales; family Prorocentraceae; genus Prorocentrum; species Prorocentrum cordatum. The sequence continues at coordinate 37,447 of CAUYUJ010018550.1, forward strand.
GCCGTCTTGGAGGCCATCTTGGGCGTCTTGGAGGCCATCTTGGGCGTGTTGGAGGCCTCTTGGGCCGTCTTGGAGCCCTCTTGGGGCCGTCTTGGAGGCCACTTGGGCCGTCATGGGGGCCACTTGGGCGATCTTGGGGGCCTCGGCCGACGTCTTGAGCCGTCGGAATGCCGAGAAGAAGCAAATTCCAAATCCTTCAAAAATCTAAGGAAAATCAATGATTTTGGCCTCTTCGGGCCCTCATGGAGGACCTTTTGGAGGCTTCTTGAGCCGTCTTGGAGGCCTCTGGGGGGCCTCCTGGGCCGTCTTGGACCGTCTTGGACTCTCTTGGGCCGTCTTGGAGGCCGTCTTGGACCATCTTGGGCGGACTTGGAGGCCATCTTGGGCCATCTTCGCGATTTGTTGAGGATGTCTTGAGCGAAACGGCCGTTTTTGGCGACGACGGAGCGATTTTCCGGGTGGCCGGCGGGACGCGCCGGAGCCCCAGGGGGAGTTCTTTTGGAGAAAGAACCAAAACCCAAACCGAGAAGGTCCAGCACGCCAGGCACCCTTGTTGCAAGCAACAGGGAGCGGCGGATTTTTGTCAATCCGCGTCTCCGGGGGATGGTTTTTCGCCCCGGATCCATTTCTGATGCCCCCTGGGCCCGATAACGGGCCCGGGAGGCCGAAATCCAGGAAAAAAACGCCAGCTTGAAGGAGTCATATCCGCGGATCTCTGGGCGTTTGTGTCCCAACACATCGAGGATAAAAAACACTTAACCCGAATAACACGATGAAGACGCAGCCTCACTGAGGCCCCCGTCTTTGCATTAGGGGTAATACCCCTGGTTCGGTTCGATGCATCTGCAGAGCAGACCCCCTCCAGTCGGAGGTTAAAGCAAGGTATCAAGATTTTGTTGCCGCAGCCATGGCGCCTGCTCCCAGTGCTGTGGTTCCTTGGTCTCGTTCAGGGGCCGCTTCTGGTGGCGCGGACGGCGCAGCCTGGGCCACCCTTTCTGCCAACGGCAAGATGTGGACCTGCGGTAGCTGCGGCTGCAAGCGCAACAAGCTTTCGTGGTGGTTCTGCAAACATTGCAAGCTCGCTCGTCACGTTTCCTTTGACTCTGGCAAGCACTCCTATTCCTGGGGAGGCAGCTGGTACTCGGGAGGCGATAGTGGAGCTGGCAATGACTGGCCCGCTCTTCCCTTGCGTGCTGGACCTCAGTTCGCCCCGAGCCACGGTGGAGTCGGAGGTGCTGGAGGAGCAGGCAGTGGCAGTGTTTGGTCGTCGCCCCAGATGGACCATAGGGACACACCCATCCCAGAGTTGGAGAAGCTTGTGGATCTTCTGTCAAAATGTAAAGATAAGGCGGGGGCACGTAGGCATCAGCTCGCCCTTGATCAGAAGCGGCGTGTTGCTTCAGCCCCCGCTGTCCCCTTGCAGGCCAAGGTCAACAAAGCGTTCCACGAGCTGCGCCAGCTACGGGAGCGCACGGACAAGGCTTGCAACGTGTATGAGAAGATGGAGGAGGAGTTGACACTGCAGCGTGGCCGCATCAAGACTCCTCACGGAGGAGCTCAAGCTGGCGGAGGAGGCCCACACCAGGCTCGCGCAGCAGCTGCATGAGGAGGTTGCTCCGTCACCTGTGTCGGCTCCTCCGCCTGCGGCGTGTTTGGACATTGCGGCCACCATCCAGGGCAAGGCTGAGGAGATCCCGATCTCGATCGACTCGCTGCTTGCCCCCCAGGACGACTTCGAAATTGCAGGGGAAGACTTGGAGGAGGCCAACCGCCGAGCCAAGGAGCGCACGCAGTCCCTTCAAGATGCGGTCCGCAAGTTGCTCGGTGATGCGCTGGAAAGGACCCAAGCTTTCCAGGCTGAGCAGAAGAAGATGCTGGAGCGACTCTCGTCAAAGAGGCGACGCCAGGACGGAGATGGCGCAGAGGGGGCTGCTGCAGGAGGTGGCGGCGGCGACCCTGCCGCGGCCGCTGAAGGCTGCTCAGCCGCCCCAGGAGCTGCAGCCACCGCTTCATCGACCGAGGCCCCTGGCGAGAGAGCTGCTGCAGCTGCGCCACCTGGCCGTGGCGACGCTCGAGCCCGCGCCGAGCGCCTGTCGTCACAGCCCCCCCCCCCGCCCCCGCGGGGCCGCGGGGGGGCCCTGCCGCCGCGTGAATCACACCGTCTGCGCTGTCCCAACGGACCAGAGCCTGTTCCTACTGGCCTGCTGTCTAGCAAGTCTAACTTTACTCCCTCGGCCTGTCGGCCTCGCCTCCGTCGTTCCCCCTGCTCTTCTCGTGGCGCACGTGCCTCTGGCCGTGGAGGCCTGAAGGCTGCCGTGCGCCACGCGCTGTGGAGGTCTCAACGTAGCTTGTCAGGTGGAACCCACAGGTACGACTCCCTGCAGGTGGCTCGTTCCAAGCCTGCCAATGTTGCTCGGCCAGGTCTAGCTTACCCAGTGTTGGCTGCCCCAGGCTCGAAGTGCCCGATCGAGGCGGTGCCTGGGCCTTGGATTTCCGAGGCTCCTCTTCCTTGTTCCTTCCTTCCCGCCCCTGGTTCGCTGGGGTCGGATGGGCTGAGCTCTTTCGCCCTGTCTGCGCGAACCCTCAATTGCAACAGTTGGGGCGCCCTGAAGAGAATGCTTCCTCGCGCGCCTTCTACGGCCCTGCTTGTGCAGGAACATGGACTGGCCGCGCATGAAGAAATCGACGTTGTTTCCTCGAGGTGTGCTCGCAACGGTTGGAAATCGCCGTGGGCCCCAGCCGTGCTCACGGAAAAGGGGACCTCAGGAGGCACAGCCGTGCTGGCGAAAGACTGGCTCGGCCTTTACCCCCCCTCCTCTTGTCGCGCTATAGTCCCAGGGCGAGCTACTCAAGGGGTTATTCAGGTCCCAGGGGGAGTCAGTTACCACATGTGTTCGGTTTACTTGCGCGACGCTGAAGGTCTGACGGGGCGTAATATTGAGCTGTTATGTCGAGCTGGGGCATGTGCCTTCGTTTGCTGTCCCAGCTTTGTTGTTGGCGGAGACTTCAATGTCTCTCCTGGGGAGCTTGCTAGCAGCAAGTTTATCGGTCAGCTCCAGGGCCTGCTCATCAATTCTGAAGGCCACACGCACTTCGGTTCGGGGTCTCCCTCGACCCTGGATTATTTCGTCTGCAGCGGGGGGGGGGGGGGCAAAAGCGGTTGAATCTTGCGGGATCGATCTGGGGGCGGAGCTCAGCCCCCATCGGCCCGTGGACCTGGTTTTCCACAAGTCCCCCGCTGTTCTCAAAGCTCTCAGCTTCAGGGCCCCCCCCCCTGGCCGCGGTGTCGAGTCATCGGTCCGACGCTTCCTCCGCCATGCTGGGGCCAAGTCATTTTGCGTGCCCGAGCTGGCCTCGACGCTGTCGCCGCTGGCGACGCTGCACCTGCCCTCAGTCATCTCCCCCCTGCCTACGGTGAATGGGCAGATGAGGCGGAGGAGGAGTTGGTCCACGCGCTGGGTGCCGACCTGGTGGAGATGGGTTGCTGGAGCAAGGGCCCTCAGATAGTTTGGAGAAGCTTAGTGGGGCGGGGCGCTCAACCTAGGTATCCCGAGCATCGGGCCATCCAGTGGCTGGTGGCTCAGTTTAGAGCTTTCTTGGAGCTGCAGCGGGCCGACCAAGGTTTCTGTGGCCAGGCCGCCAGCTTGCGCGCTTTGCTTGACAGCCCTCCTTCCTCCATTGCCAGCCATTCGGATAAGTATGCTTCTTCTTCTAGTAGTGTCAGAGATTATATGCTCGCGCTGCAAGGAGATTTCCGCCAGCCCCCCCCCCCCCCCCTGATAAAATTGATAGTGGTGAACAGCTTCTCGGCGCCCTTGTCGCGGTCCTGGAGGGGGCCAACGGTGAGTTCAGGTCTCGTGCCCAGGAGGATTGGAGAGCTTGGCTCGCGGAGGGCCTCGATCAAGGAGCTCGCAGGGTGCATGCCGTTGCTCGGGGCCCCACCCCTTGGGTTCCTACCACTACTCTTGCTCGAGACGGATCGGTCGTTGCCGACCCCCTCTCTCTCCTGGCCAGTGAAGGCGCCAAGTTCGCCAGCTTCTGGAAGGAAGGTTTGGGCAATCCCTCCAGTTGCACCTTGGTGGAAGCTCTTCCTCGCGCTGACGCTGCCCAGCCTAGGTCGGCCAGTGAGAAGTACAAGGGAACCTCGGCGGTCACTTACGACGGTTTCGACTGCCGTCACTTCCACCTTTTGTGCGATGATGGTTCGGTTGCGTTCGGCATGCTTTTTTTTTTCAGCTGATGGAGTCGGTTGGCCAGCTTCCCCGCCAGATCTCTGCCGTGCTGCTTGCTTTGCTCTCGAAACCCAGTGGCGGCTACAGGCCGACATGGGGCGCTCTGCTCCTGGCATAGGGTCTGGGGGCGCCTGCGGCGCCCCCAGGCCTTGCACCGGGAGCAGCAACACCCCCGTCGGCACTGGGCTGCTGGGGCGTTTCGCGCAGCTGCGGACGTGGTCTGGCGCCAGGCTTTCCGTGCTGAAACGGGTACCTGTAAGGGGGAAGAGAGCGTTAGTGTGTTTTATGGTATGCTCAAATATTACGAAACGATCGATCTTGATGTGCTTGAGCAGCGTTGCCATCAGCGCCAGTTTCCGTTAGTGCTGACCCGTCTCTCGCTCTACGCGTACAGGTGCGCACGCTTCGTTTCTTTAGCTGGTCTGCTGGATGGGCCATTTTTTGTTCAGAAAGGAGTTATTGCTGGACGCAGCATGGCCACTACGCACATCCGCATATACTGTATGTTCTCTCTGGATAAGCTCCCCGCTTACCCATCCCAGGAATTTGACATATTGATTGACGACACAGGCATCTCGTGCACTCGGGCCCGAAAGCATGTTGTTTCTTCCATTGTTGCTGTTTCCTCGGCTCTCCATCGCGCCATCGCTGATGAGAAGGAAATGAATTGCCAACTTGCTTTCGACAAGATTTGCACCGCTGCGTCGTCTAAGGGTCTTGCCAGCGCTGTGTCGGATGCCCTAGGTCAACTCGGAGGCAAGATTCCGGCCTCGACTGTCAACTTCGGCGTTGACTTTTGTGCTGGCGCGTCTGTCAGAGCGCCAGGGCGTTGTTCTAAGCTCAAGAGCAGAGTGGCGCTTCTTTGTAGGAAGGCCCGACGCATCAAGCGTCAGTCAGGTAACCTTGGCCGCGAAGCTCTCAGAGCGTTTGCCTCGGGCCCCCATCCCTGGAAGGGGCCTATGGGGCGGACATATTGGGGGTGAGCGGTCGGGTCCTGCAGACGATGCGGCGACAAGCCTTCTCGACGGTCAGGCCCTTCGCTAAGAGTATGTCTCTCGCGGCTGTTAGCATCCTGTCGGACGACCCGTGCTGGCGAGCCGCTTGCGCCCCTCTGTTGCGATGGAGCAAGGAGGTGTGGTTGGCCCAAACTCACGAGTACCCTTGGTCCATCCCCCATAGAGAGCTCCGAGATGGTTTCAGGAATGTCTTGTCGTTGCCTCGAGTTACCTGGCCGACTCTGAAAGGCGCTGTCTCTGCTCTCCGTCTTGCTCTGCTTAGGTTGGGTTGGAGAATGGAAGATTATGTTGCGATTTCAGATGGCCGAGGTTATCGTCTGCAGCTTGGTTTGATCACCCTAAGCGTTTGGGAACTTTGTGCAAAGAAACGCACTCTCGGGGGCTCGACCGTGCCCTTGGGGACAAGCGGGACCTAGACTGCAGAGCGTGTCTGGATATCCCCAAAACTGCCTGCAGCAGTATGAAGTTTACTCCAGCCCAGAGGGGCTGGATACGCGCATGTTCTTGCGATGCTATTTGGCCTGCTGACAAGGCTCTTGCTTGCGGATGCCAAGTTTGCCCACTCTGCCTTCCCTGTTCTGCTGCGCGCGACTCCTTCACGTTCGTGCATTATATACTAGAGCTTTCGCTCATCACGCCGACGTCTTGCCGCGCCCTGCTGTGGAAGGTACTAATTCGTTGCTTTTTGCGTGGCCTTGCAAGGGGCTTCCCAGCCCTGAAGGCCCCAGGGTTCCTGAGAACGGGGAAATGTGGGGCGTCTTCATCGACGGGTCCTGCCAGCGCCACCCGATCAAATTACTTTCTAGAGCTGCTTATGCTGTCTGCTTATGCTGTCTGCGCGCATGCGGGGGATGGTGCTTGCCTTGGAGAGGCTAGAGGCCCAGTATGGGCTCACCGTCCGCAAACGCCGCAGGCCTCAGAGTACGTTGCTTGTTGCGTCGCTGCCCAGTTCCTTGTGATGCCGACCACCATTTACACGGACTGTGCTAATGTAGTTGCTCACAGCAAATTGCCATTGCCAGAGCGGCACTCTGGGAAGCGGTCTTATTCAGGCATGATAATGCAGGCCAATAATTTCGAGGGCCGGCTTGTAGAGGACATTGTTAAAGTAAAAAGCTCATCTGGATGTCAACGAAGATGCCATCACAGATAGAGAACGATTTCTTAGGAGAGGAAATGCTGATGCGGACGCGAGTGCTAAGCATGCCCTGCAGCTTCACCCTTCCGACCCGTCCGAATTAGCCAAAGTGGGCGAGCTTATTGAAGCCGCCAGGGGCTATTGCATCCTTGCGGCCAGTTTGCTCCCTCTGTGGCCCAAGCTCTCCCTTGATGTCCCCCTGGTCCCCTCTCCCCTTGCCGAGCGCCCTGATAGGCCCTGCAAAGTAGGTCATCGCTGGGAATACTGGGCTGGTGTGTGGCGGTGCGCCGTTTGCCTCCGAGGGAGTAGGGGTTCGTCTCGCCCTCCCCCAGGTAGATGCCCCCAGGGTTCCAAGTTGCACGCTGCGCGCCAGGATGCCCTAGGACGCAGAACGGTTGCGTTCGACTGCTCTCACAAGTCAATTCTCTTCATGTGCCTGAAATGTAAGTGCTACTCCTCTGGTGGCAAGGTCCGTGGCCTAGGTGAAGAGTGTAGGAAGCCCACGCGTGCTGGGCGCCAAGGTTGGGCTGCTTTGCGCAAGGGTTTTCATCTTCTTTTTTCTCGTTCGAGCAAAGGTGTCGCAGTGGATGATACCTCTTTGGCGCGTTGCTTTACTACTTTCTTGGCGTCGAATCTTTTTTTTTCTGGCGATGATGATAAGAGCTCAAATCCCACCAGCTCTGCTGGTGGTGGCCCCAGCTCTCAGCGGGGACAGGAGCTCACGTTCCCCTCTGAGCCAGCTTACCCCAGTGTTGCAGTTTCGGAAGGCGGCTTGGACAAGCCCAGCTCATCCCCCAGTGCCGCGGCAGCCTCTGCTGCCGCAACGCACCGTCAGGAGGAGTCCGACAGTTCGGATTGACTTGCCGCCCGCGTTTGCTCTGGTTCCCTTTCGGCAGGCATGCGCCTGCTCATGTGCATTGTGTGCTCTTCTGACGCACCGCCTGATGCGACTGGCCCTTTTGGCAGGCACCCGTGCGCATGCCCCACATCTGAGGCGAGGCCAGCCGTCGTCCTGGCGCTCTCTGCACCTGGGGCGGCAGGCCTCGTCGTCCTTGTGTGGGCGGTCGCTTTTAGGTTTTCTTTTGCGAGAGTTTCGTTCCTTGGCTCCAGGCCAGGTGCGTTTGTCTTCCGGGATGGAGGCAACTGTGCGCATGCCCCACATCTGGGGCGAGGCCTGCTGTCGTCCTGGCGCTCTCTGCACCTGGGATGGCAGGTCTCGTCGTCCTTGTGCGGGCGGTCGTTTCAGGTTTCTCGCTCGGTGGCATCTCCGCCTCTCGAGCTGACTGGTCTGTTGATCGTCGAGTGCGTTCGTTGTGCGCGCGCCCCCGCGCACGCTCAGCACGCGTGTCGGGCGCCCCGCCTCAGGGGGAAGGCGCGCGGCACACTCGTGAGTGGGGTGTTTCTTGTTCTCTGAGCACGGGGGTGGTCGGTGGTCCGCCCTGACCGTGGCTCGCGTCGCGGTGCTGCTGCGGCCGAGGAGGTTCGCGCTCCTGGCCCAAGGACCTCTCTGCGGCGGCAGCCCACTGGCTGCTCTTTCCGCCCGCTCAATTGCACAGTGTTGAGCGGGTCGGTCTGCGCTGTTTTTACATCTGCAGGGGTGCCTGCAGGTGCCTTGTTCATTCTCTGCCTAATAGGGCAGAGAGAGGTCCAGCAGGTCGCCCTGCTGGGGCGCGCTGTGCCGCCTGCCACACAGCTCGTGCATTTCAGGCAGCGAGGGCGTTGAGTCCAAAAAAAATATCCTTCATGTTCTTGGCCCTCCTGACTCAGGTCCTCTCCCAAAGGGTTAGGGGGCCTCGCGTTGCTAATCAGCGCGGGGGACCCGCCACCCGCAGGACTACCCCGCGCGCCTGGCGCGCCGGCAGCGGCTCGGGCGCGCCGCGTTGCGCCTGCTGCTGGCGGCCGGGCTCGGGCCGGGCGTGGCGAGGCGCAGCCGGCCGGCGAAGCGCTCGGGAACGCCCTGGCTCGGCGGCGCTCGGCGGCGGGGCTCGACCTCGGGGCGGAACCTGCTTTCAGTAGGTGGGTGTGGTTAGCCTTGTGGAGGACGATCAATGGAGAGGAAGCAGGCTGCCAAGTAACTTCCGGATGTCTAAAGCATGTGTCGAACATGTTTTAGACATGCAAGAGCATGTTTGAAGCATCTTTAGAGCATGTCTTACACATTTGAAACACATGTTCAATTCAATGATAGGATTGTTAGAGTGTTCATTGTCGAGGCATCCGCAAGGTTAGCCGAGACGACCACGCTGTTTAGGAGCTGGAGGAACTAGAGGAGGACCTCCCCATCCTACCTTCTCCCTCGTCCTGCCTGTGGTAGTGGTGGTGGAAAGTTGGCCCATCGCACGTGGGAGCCTTGCGTGCCTTTTTCTTTCCGTATTTAGCGTCGACTGGCGTCGATTGGCGTCTGGGAGTCGACGAGGTAGCGCCGATTCGGCGTCGGCTAGTGCCGATCGGCGTCGCTTTAGCGTCGATTTGGCGTCGATTGGCGTCGATTCGCAAGAGCGGACAATATTGTATGGGAGGCTGTCAGGAGTTGCCACCGAAGGAACTGGGAGGGGACGGGCTTTCTCGGAAGGCTCAGAATCGAGCAGTGGCGAATCGTCCTGGCCCGCCTAGACGCCCGCCGCAGATTGTTCCAATGATTTCTTGTGTGGTTTTGCACGACATGTTCATAGGCTCTTCCTGGCGTTGACCGTCTTGTTTTACACACCGGCATTATTTTCCAAGAGCGCTTTTTTTATGTTTTGGAACATTGTACGATTCTAAGAACATGTCGTGGTAGGCCTATAGGATTGCGAGAACGGTCGGCCCCTGTTCAATAAATGAGAGGGGGCGGGCCTTCTCGAACGGCTCGGAAGGCCTCTGGTCTTGGGGGAAGTTGTCCAAGCCCTCCCCGAAGACACGGACACACAAACCTCTCAGAAGGCGCGGGGTTTCTGAGAGGCCCTGGAAGGCCTGGTCCTTCTCACTTTCCCCCCCCCAGGCGCACCGCCGATACTCGCCAGGCCCCGGGACTTTCCACAACAACGGTTCGGGATGAAAAATAGGTCGAGATAGTCCACGTTTTCAAGTCATGAGGAAATGTGATGTCGGGGGCCCAGGTTTTTCCACCACGCGAAAGGGCGACCCTTCGCCGGAGTGACCCATGGTGCGGGCCCACTGGGGTCCCCCGATGTCGGCGAACGCCAGGCGACAGAAGCGTCCTGCGCGCCTGGGTTAGGCTTCGTCGCGACCCTCCCCCCCAGAAGCCGCGCACCAAAGATCACTTCAGACCCAAGATGGCGCCAAAATGGTTCGGAGAGAGTCCCCGCATAACCCTAAGACACGCCCGGATAGCCCAAAAAGACCCCAGTAGCCCCCGAGATGACCCCGACAGGGCCCCAAGAGGCTCCCAGGATGCCCCAAGCCAACAGCCCCCAGGGTAGCCTCAAAGATCAGGAGGATTCCCTCTTCTTCGACGTCCTTTTCCTCGGGCTCCTTCCCGCCTCCGTCGTCGTCGTCGTCGTCGTCGTCGTTGCCGTCGTCGTCGTCGTCGTCGTCGTCGTCGTCGTCGTTCTTCTCCTCCTCCTCCTCGTTCTCCTCCCCTTCCTCCTCCTCCTCCTCCTCCTCCTCCTCCTCCTCATCATCATCATCATCAGCATCAGCATCAGCATCAGCATCATCATCCTCCGCTTCGTTCCTCCTCGTACGTGTCCTCTTCCATCTCTTCCTCCCCGTCCTCGCGCTTATCTTCCTACTCGTTGTCCTTCTGCTTTCCTCGCTCCCCTACCCGTCATCCACGCTGTTATCCTCGCCGTCCGGCGCCTTGTCGTCGCCATCATCCTCTCCTCCTCCTCTCCCCCGACAAGCCCAGTGGACAAAAATTGGCGCTCCCCGTTCTTGTCCCACTAGTTTCTGGCCAGGGGTCCACAGAACGGTCCTGAGCGGAGTTCCGTGGGAGAGGATTAGCGAGGTCGCCATCTGTACAACGTATCGATCTTGGCTGGGGCGATCGTGGGCGCAGGGCAACAGTGCTCGTGTGCCTCCCTGGTAGTTCCAGGGCTGTCCGCACTCCGTCCAGGGCCCCTCCTCTCCGCTGAGTCTCTCCGAGAGCGGCCTCCTCTCCTCTTCCGATCCCTCCCGATCACGCCCTCCCCCTCGGCCTCCCTGCCCCATCACCGTCTTCGCGCGTGTCGTGTCCACCTTGCCCTCTTCCTGCTACTCCTCCTCCTCCTCCTCCGCCTACTCCTCCCCCCCCCCGTCCCCCTTCAGCCCAGGCGGGGGGGGCAAGAAGTCTCTCCGAGAGCACGTCATCAGATGAACGTCCCCGCCCGCGTTCCTTCTCTCCTACTTTTCCCTGGAGCTCCCGCGCCCCTCCCTCAGTGCGCCTCCTCCCTCCTCCTCCTCCTCCTCTCTCCTCCTCCTCCTCCTCCTCCTCCTCCTCCTCCTCCTCCTCCTCCTCCTCCTCCTCCTCCCCCTCCTCCTCCCTCCTCCTCCTCCTCCCTCTTCCTCCCCCCCTGAATCCTCCCCTTTTCATTGTTCCTCCCCCTCCTCCCCCCCTCCCTCGGTGACGACGGCGGCAGCGGTGGCCTGGCCGCCTCTGGCTCCACCCCGCCGCCGCCATCAGCCATGCCCCCCCCGGGCGCGGCGCCGAGATGGCGGAGGCCAAGAAGGCGAAGACCGGCCAGGAGGCGTACTACAAGGCCCCGCCGTCGCTTAAGCACCAGAAAGCATGGGAGGTTTGGGGACCGCGTATTGACATTACCCGAGACGTGCCCAATCCCTTCTCCATTCGAGGCGACTAATGATATGAGCGCTCCGTACAAAGATTATCCCGGCAAAGCAACCTAACAGCGATATGTAGAAGCATATCTGAAAGCATTCCCCTTAAGATTCAGATGAAAATCCAGTTGTAGAATTCTGCTGTTCTCGCAGTCGTAGTCGCATTCGCGATGACAGTCGCAGCGGCAACGGCAGTCGCAGTCACAGCCTCAGCCTCAGCCTGCCTCAGCCTCAGCCTCAGCCTGCCTGCCTCAGCCTCAGCCTCAGCCTCAGCCTGCTTCAGCCTCAGCCTCAGTCTGCCTTCAGCCTCGGCCTCAGCCTCAGCCTGCCTCAGCCTCAGCCTGCATCAGCCTCAGCCTCAGCCTCAGCCTGCCTCAGCATCAGCCTGCTTCAGCCTCAGCCTCAGCCTGCCTCAGCCTCAGCCTCAGTCTGCTTCAGCCTCAGCCTCAGTCTGCCTTCAGCCTCGGCCTCAGCCTCAGCCTGCCTCAGCCTCAGCCTGCCTCGGCCGCAGCATCAGCCTGCCTCAGCATTCAAAATGTGACCCAGGAATGGAGTTCTGGGAACTAGAAGAACACGAATGGCCTACAGTTGGCTCCGGGCATTCAAAATCATGCCCAGGAATGAAGTTCTGGGAACTTGAAGAGCACGAAGTGGCCTACAGTTGGCTCCGGGCATCCAAAATGTTGCCCGGGAATGGAGTTCTGGGAAATCGAAGAGCACGAAGTGGCCTACAGTTGGCTCCGGGCATTCCAAAATGTGGCCCGGGAATGGAGTTCTGGGAACTCGAAGAGCACGAAGTGGCCTACAGTTGGCTCCGGGCACTCAAAATGTAGCCCGGGAATGGAGTTCTGGGAGGTCGAAGAGCACGAAGTGTGTGACTGTTGACGAAAAACGAGCCCGGCTCTGTTCCCGGTTCTCCAGAATGTGGCCCGGGAATGGAGTTCTGGGAGGTCGAAGAGCACGAAGTGTGTGACTGTTGGCAAAAAGCGAACCCGGCTTTGTTCCCGGTTCTCCAGAATGTGTCCCGGGAATGGAGTTTTGGGAGGTCGAAGAGCACGAAGTGTGTGACTGTTGGCGAAAAACGATTCCCGGTTCTCCTCCCCGGCACCCGCCCAGACCCCCTTGAGGAGTCATGATGTTCTCTTTTGACCCTACTAGAAACCTATCAGCAAACGCTGTTAGGTAAAAAAACGCATTGCGAGATATTCAGGACGCTGAATTTCTTCGCCAAGCATGGGCAACACGCGTCGCACACCTGCGCAACTCAGACGCAAAAGGGACGGCGACGACAAGCACGACAAGGAACATAGAACGGGGGGGCAGAGCTGTTGCTGCTGCTGCTGTTGCTGCTACTGCTGCTGTGGGCGGCAGGCAGCTGAGGAGGGGATCTGCGTGACTACCCACGTCGCGGGACCCCCCAGGAGCCCATGGAGGCGACGACAATTGCGCAGTTCGCAGCCCCCCGAGAAGCCGCGAGGTCCCGCAGGGATCCACGTGACAACACACTTTGTTGGATCTCCCAAGAGCCCGCGGAGGTGGCGATCATCTCGCAGTTCGCAGACCCCAGCCAGCCGCGACGTCCTGCAGGGATCCGAATGACCACACACTTCGCTAAACTTCCCAGGAGCCCAAGAAAGTGGCGATCATCTCGCATTTCGCAGACCCCGAGGGAGCCGCGAGGTCCCGCAGTGACTGCGTGACAACCCACCCTGCTGGACCTCCCAGGAGTCTACGAACGGGGCGACAATGGCGCAGTTCGCAGCCCCCCAGGGAGCCGCGAGGTCCCGCAGGGATGTGCGTGACTACCCACTCCGCTTGACCTCCTCTTACCCCATATAGTCAGTATTTTTTTAAGTTTTGGTATTTCGATGTGGTTGGCTTAATTTTTCTAGCTCTGGCGCCGCCGTCTCCCAAGTTTATTCCTTCGAGGTCCCGGGCGATTAAATTGCCCCCGAGACGCGCGCCCGAGCACATACATGCGCAGTAGCAACATCATGTGCTAGCATTCCATAGCATGGCATATCATAGATCAGCATACCATACCAACATATACAATAACATGTCATTGCATGTGACAGCTCATTTTCCACCACGGGTTCGTCGATGTTTCGACGGCGCGCGCGGCCGCCGACCAAATGCCCCACGGCGTCGCGTACAGTTGCATCGTGTTGGATTTTATAGTTTGCTTGTTGGCGTAGTTGGCCGGGTTGCTCGGGACATCCCCTGGAAGTTAAGTTGTACCCCGAAGGCCCACGAGAGTCTCCAAATCCTCCTTTTTGTCTGCCTCCTCCCCTTTCTCGTAGACGCCAATAAAAACAAATGTGGTTGTTTATAGTTGGATAGTAGGTACAGGTAAGTTAAGTGATCGGGACCCCCCTTCAAACTTCAGTGGCCACCAAGAGGCACCGAGCTCTCCTCATCACGTTCCCTTCCCAATCAACAAACATCATTCATCAACGTGGCGACGATGGCGATAATGCAGCGTTGAGGTTCTTGGGGCAAGGAGAAGACAGTCCAGCGTCGAGTGCGCTACGCTGCCAAGTGCGACGTCGCAACGATACCGCAAGCCTGCAATTCATGCGCGTCGCCCGATGGGGTCCTTTTCGAGGCCCCGGTCGATTGTATTACCCCCCAAGCGCGCGCCCGAGCACGCGCGCGCGTAATAAGCAGTAGCATGGCAGAGCATCTCACAAAATATCATAGCATTCAGGTTCAAGTCGCCATGGAGGAGGAACCTCCTCCCCCACGGGTGCCATCATGGGCCCGTTACACATATGATCATGGGATCCCCCAGGGGGGCCTAACACCCCCCCGAACGCCTTAGGTTTGTACGGTGGGATCGTATTGTGTACAACAGGGGGCAATGGGTGAAGTTGGCGAGAATCCATTTTCGTTTGGATTTCGACCCGAAGATCGACGCAAATATGTTAGCACCGCATCGCACGTGTGGGGGGGGAGGGGGGGGGGGGCGATTCCATTGGCTGCTTCGGCCATGCCCGCGCGCCCGCCTGCCGCAGTGATCAGTGGATGGTCGGATGGCCTCCATCTTCGGTGGCGGCGTGCACCTTTTCTGGAAGAGTGCATCTACACTTGCTGCAATGACGGCCGCTACAGGGACGCTGTAAAGTCGAAGGCGCAGGTTGCTACCATCTTGGAGTGCGAGAGCGTCAAGCGCGAGATCGACGAGATCGCCGCGACTCTGGCCGAAGAGCGATCCGCTGCAGCGGCGGCGAGAGGAGAGGCCCCTGCAGTGGGCCCAGCTAGGCCAGCCCCGACACCTGGTACGACAACCGAGACTCCAGAGTCGAAGGGCTTTCACAGCATGGAGCAGCAGGACCAGGAGCATTGGGGGAAGGTCATCAAGAAGCATGCCCACACGCACGTGGACATCATCGTCGAGAAGAAAACGGCCGCTGAGCTGGAAAACGCAATTCGCGATTCCACTCTGGCGGGCATCAGGGGCGATCCGACTGGTCTCGCGCTGTTTGACTTCGACGTCAAACGGAGCGGCGAGCCCTTAACTCGCCCGGAGCTGCGGGTCGCCCCCCTGCGCGACGCGAACTACCACAGGTTGGTCAGGGCCGTGCTGAGCGCGCGTGCCCCGGCTGGCGCTACCCCTGGTCTACGATCTGGCGAAGTGGCTATCCTGCTAGACGGCGGCAGGAGTGGCAGCGCCAATAAACTAATTGCCCCGTGGCGCGAGGGGACCTCTAAAGACAAGAAGAAGCAGGGCGATGATGAGGGCGAAGAGGATAAGGAGGATGACCCCGACGACGAGGAAGGAACTGAGGTGCTGACCTTCACCTCCTCTGTCATCAACATCATCTACTCCGAGCCCAGCATCGCCAACCGCCGCAAGAAGCTGCGCAGCTGCACAGGTGGCCTTCGCCAGTCCGAGTCGGCTCACATGCTCTCGCATGCGAAAGTCCCCCTGCCAGAGAGGTCGCGGAAACGCGATCCTGGAAGCACGTCGGGCGACGCCATCGCGGGCGCGGCTGCGACCGAGGCCGACATGGAGTGGACCATGAGTTGGTCGGACGAAAAGGCGCTCTACGGCAAGAAGAACCTCATCGCCGTCGGCGGCAAGACGAAAGGTGCGATTCCAGGCGACGTGGTTGAGCGCAAGACGGACTCCGCGCAAGTGCCAGTCACGCACCGCGGAATGCCCCCCGCGTGGTACGACGAGCTCATCCACATGTTTTTCTTGAAGGCCATCGTGGACTTGACGCCGCTGGACGCCAAATTCGCTTGGCAGGTTGTGCTCAACCGCGCGGGGTACGTCGACATCGCGTTCACCGAGCAGCACAAGACTATGATATACGCGAGACTCGTCGAGCAGATGAAGACCGAGATGTGCCAGACGGGCTCCAAGCTCTACAACGCCCAGTACGCGAAGGCGGCAGGGCTCACCGAGGCGCCGCCTCCAGTGCCACCGCCGAACCCCGGCGCCGCCCCCGGCGCAGGGCCGCGGCGGCTCCCCCGGCTGAGCCTGGCACTGGCGAGGATGATCGCGAGCCTGAGCATGATGATCATCAGCCTGGTGGCGAGGATGGTCTCGGTGCTGATCCCGATCCTGAGGGGGCCTGGGATCCGTTTGCACGGCGCGGCATGCGTTGCCAGCCGGTTCGACTGTAGCTGTGTTTTTTCGTGCTGCAATAGGTCATGAGGACCATGGTGCGCAGCGTGGTGGAACGAGGTGAACGGTGGAAAGGGCAAGGTGATTAGAAGGAGGACCGACGATTGAGGATCAATCACCTTATTGTTTTTTTTCGTAGGATGCATTTCGCCAACATGGTGCTCGTGCGATCGTCTGGCTGATTCGGCCTGGCTTGCACGCCCGGGGAGAAACCGCCCGGATGCTGTGAGTGAAAACCAAAACAATTATGTGCGTAATGTCATGCGTTGTCGTTATTATCGAAGACGCTCACGGCGAATCGCCGCCGCCCCCTGCCCTTTCGGAAGCGCCGATGCGGCCGACTGCTGTGGCCAGAGGTCTGCCAAGTTATTGGGCCATATGTTCCCCGAATCGGTCTTTGCAGCCTTCGTGGAACACGTGGGGGGGGGACGGGGGGGGGAGGAGAGATAGGAAGGGGGGGGATGGAGGAGAAGGTCTCTTGAGTGCCTTTTTGGCTACTCTGGGTTTATATTGGGCCACATGGGCCGTCATGGGGCCATCTTGGAGGCCTCTTGGGTGCTGTTGGGGCGATGTTGAGGACCTCTTGGGCCGTCTTGGGCCGTCGGAGAGCTGAAAGGAAAAACGTGCCAAAACCTTTCAAAAACCAAAGGAAAATCAATGATTTTAACCTATTCGGGCCTTCCTGGAGGGCGTCTTGGAGGGCTCTTGGGCCGTCTTGGAGGCCTTTTGCTGGCCTTTTGGGCCGTCTGAGACCATCTTGAGGCCATCTTGGGCCGTCTTGGGTGCATCTTGGAGCCATCTTACCCGTCTTGGAGGCCATCTTGGCCGTCTTGGAGGCATCTTGGAGGCCATCTTGGGCCATCTTGGCCGTCTTGGAGGCCATCTTGGGCGTCTTGGAGGCCTCTTGGGCCGTCTTGAGGCCCTCTTGGGGCCTTCTTGGGGGCCTCTTGGGCCGTCATGGGGCCATCTTGGAGGCCTCTTGGGTGCTGTTGGGGCGATGTTGGGGACCTCATGGGCCGTCTGGGGCCGTCGGAGAGCTGAAAAGAAGAACATGCAAAAATCCTTGCAAAACCTGAGGACAATCAATGATTTTAACATATTCGGGCCTTCCTGGAGGGCGTCTTGGAGGGCTCTTGGGCCGTCTTGGAGGCCGTTTGCCGGCCTTCTGGGCCGTCTTAGACCATCTTGAGGCCATCTTGGACCGTCTTGGGTGCATCTTGGAGCCGTCTTACCCGTCTTGGAGGCCATATTGGCCGTCTTGGAGGCATCTTGGAGGCCATCTCGGGCCATCTTGGCCGTCTTGGAGGCCATCTTGGGCGTCTTGGAGGCCTCTTGGGCCGTCTTGAGGCCCTCTTGGGGCCTTCTTGGGGGCCTCTTGGGCCGTCATGGGGCCATCTTGGAGGCCTCTTGGGTGCTGTTGGGGCGATGTTGGGGACCTCTTGGGCCGTCTTGGGCCGTCGGAGAGCTGAAAAGAAGAACATGCCAAAATCCTTGAAAAACCTTAGGAAAATAAATGATTTTAACCTATTCGGGCCTTCCTGGAGGGCGTCTTGGAGGGCTCTTGGGCCGTCTTGGAGGCCTTTCGCTGGCCTTTTGGGCCGTCTTAGACCATCTTGGGGCCATCTTGGGCCGTCTTGGGTGCATCTTGGAGCCATCTTACCCGTCTTGGAGGCCATCTTGGCCGTCTTGGGAGCATCTTGGAGGCCATCTTGGGCCATCTTGGCCGTCTTGGAGGCCATCTCGGGCCAAGTTGGGGCAACAAAGGCATTGGCAGATGGATTTTTGGAAACTTGCGGGTGGCCGGCGGGGCGGGCCGAAGCCCACTGGGGAGTTCTTTTAGAAAAAGAACCAAAACCAAAACCTGAAACATCCAGCACGCCGTGCACCCCTGTGGCAAGACCACAGGGGGCGGCGGATCTAGTGGCCTCCGGCCCATTCCGCCACCGTGCCTGGATTGAGGGAGAGGGGGTCGCAATGGATGCTTCCTGGGGTCTCTTCGGAAGGCTTTCGAGGCCTCTTGGGGGCAGTTTTGAGGCTGCTTTCGTGGCTCCTGGGGCTTCCTGGGGGCCTCTCGGGGGCCTCTTGGGGCATCTTGGGGATTTAAGTTTGCCGACCTCCCGAGGGATTCAAATACGCATCGCATTCATGGTTGGGGTTCGACATCCAGCATCGCTTCCAGAGCTGCGAGAGGAGAGGACTAATAGACCCTACCACTCGCAGCTCAAGGACGTCCATGAGCTGCGAGTGGAGAAGTCTGTTAGGCCTCTCAACTCGCAGCTCTGGAGGCGACCTTGAGACGTCGGGCGGCCCCCGAGGACCACCCCGAATCATGCAGGCATGATTCGACTGGGCTCCCGAGGAGCCGACGGGGGCGAGAGGCCGTTTCGAGGGCGCCCCCGAGTTGCGAGACGCCACTTCGAGGGCGCCCCCGAGCTGCGAGAGGCCTATTCGAGGGCGCCCCCGAGCTGCGAGAGGCCACTTCGAGGACATCCCCGAGCTGCGAGAGGCCAATTCGATGGCGTCCCCGAGCTGCGAGAGGCCTCTCGCAGCTCGGGGACATTGGCCTCTCGCAGCTCGGGGACGTCCTCGAAGTGGCCTCTCGCACCGACTTGCGAGGGGCCTCTTCGAGGGGAGTCTGTCGCGCACCCCGGGGCGCCTCTCGCAGATCGGGGCGCCCCCGAGCTGCGAGAGGCCACGTCGAGGAGAGGTATGTTAGACTTCTCGCAGCTCGGGGGCGTTTTCAAGGACGCCCCCGAGCTGCGAGAGGCCATTCGATGACGCCCCCGAGCTGCGAGATGCCAGTTCGAGGGCGCCCCCGAGCTGCGAGAGGCCAGTTCGAGGGCGCCCCCGAGCTGCGAGAGGCCATTTCGAGGGCGCCCCCGAGCTGCGAGAGGTCATTCGCAGCTCGGGGAGCTCCGAAGCGGCCTCTCGCAGCTCGGGGACGTCCTCGAACTGGCCTCTCGCAGCTCGGGGACGCCCTCGAACTGGCCTCTCGCAGCTCGGGGGCGCCCTCGAACTGGCCTCTCGCAGCCCACGCGCGCCATTAAACAGCGCGGCATATTTGGGTGCGAAATGGCAGCGGGCCAAGAGGCGAGGCGAGGTGCACAGGGGGAGGGGGGGCGCAGACGAGGGGGAAGTGAAACTGTCAGAAGCAATGTAGCATAGAGAATTCACAGCCCCACTATGTTAGCGGCCCTCGAGAAGCACTGTTGAGTTAGCATTCCCCGAGAAGCACTGTAGAGTTAGCGTTCCTCGAGAAGCGCTGTAGAGTTAGCGTTCCCTCTCGGCAATCGCGCTCAGAAAGTAGCGGGGGGGGGGGGGGGGGTGGGGGCGGCTGGCAGCGGCGAGGCGCGCAACCGCTCGCTCGCTCGCTCGAATCCGCAGCCGCCCGCCCGCTCGCTCGAATCCGCAGCACAAACATCAGAGCTAGCGTCTCTTTCTCCCGCTCCTCCTCGTCAATCATGATCCGACCTTCCCCCTTCCCCATGGGCCGCATCAATAGCCGCATCGGCACATGTGATTTAGGACCGCGGGGCGGCTCGCCCGGGCTGGCGCGACCAAGCGATGGGGCTCGCCCGGGATGGCCCGACGGCGCCGCCCAAAACTACGACTATTGTGCGCCGCCCACGGCGCCCGAAAGTAGTCAAGCGTGGCAGTGATTTCACAGGCTTGGACCCGACTTCAGTTGCAATGCGGCGCACGGGCGCGCCTTTCACGAACGTCTTCGCCAGCGACTCGGCCAAGCCCTGCCAGGAGATCATCAAGGCTGCGCACAATCCTGGCAAGTTCTTCACAGACATAACAAAGCGCACCCCTGAAGAGGAAGAGGATACTGACGTCTACACGTGGACGCCACCGTGTCAGGATTTGAGCCAGAACGGTCTTCGTCAGGGAGTCAGTGGGCCAAAGCAGACTGGCCTGCTTAGCAAGAAGGCCATGCAGTACATCAGAAACAAGAAGCCCAGGGTGTCGATCTTCGAGAACGTTTCGCGATGACCCACAAGAGGCTCAAGCACGTGCTGGATGGCATCGTCAATGGCTTGATCAGCATCGGCTACACTGTGAACTACAGCGTGCTCGATTCACGCGACTACGGCATTCCACAAGATCGTCGCTGGGTGTTCGTGGTGGCCATCGGGACAGACGCCATGAAACATCCATTCAATTGGCCCGAGATCACCAATCCGCGCCCCAGCATCAACAAGATCTTGGACGCGTCGAAACCCACCGACAGGGAGGGGCCGTCTGCCTACGCTCCAGCGCCAGAAGGATGCGTGCATGACGGCCTACAAGGAGTGCTTCGACTACGGGCGCGACCCTCGTTCCACGCCCATCCTGGTTGACATCGACGCTTCGCCTAAATTCGCATCCTACGGCATCGACGAGGCCAAGACCATCACCAGGTCAAGGGGCGGAGGTGGTGGGTCTTGGATTTCCACGAGGGGGCGCCGCACAACGCCGGCTGAGTTGATCAAGCTACAGGGTTTCGAGCTGACTGATATCCCGTGGACGACGCTGAAGATCAGCCAGCGCCAGTTGGGCCAGCTCATCGGCAACGCTGTTTCCGTGAACACGATTGGGGCAATTCTCGAGGAGGCCCTGCGGAGCGCAGGTTTGGTCGAGAAGAGGGTGCTTCCTCCCGCATGGAGTGAAGCATCCGCCCGGGCCACCGCCGCGCAAGCCTTCGTTGTTTTCGTTGTTTCGGCTGTTTCGGCCGAGTGCTGCGCGCGCCCGGCCGCGCGGTCAGCCGAATCAGCTGCGACCTGCAGGAGGAGGGTGGGGAAAACACACAATCGTTATCCAGCATTCGTTCTGTAAACTTGTATACGTGTCGGTTGCCGCCCGACGTTCGTTAACATGTGAAGTTCGACCCTCCTAAGTGCAGAACGTGATTGGACGTTCAGATCTGGCGATCGGGCACTCGGGCTACCACTAAGAGGGGCAGGGGGGGAGGTGTGGGGGGGGAACAAACAAAACGCAATCTCTAGCCAGCATTTTCTTTGAAAACTTACGTATACCTGTCGGTTGCCGCCCGACGTTCGCTTACATGTGAACTTCGACCCCTCCAAGGTGCAAGGTGTAGTGAGAGCATCAACACTAATGTGATTGGACAGTCAGATCTGGCGATGGGTCCCACCGGGCTGCCATTAAGAGGGGCGGGGGGTGGGGGTGGGGGTGGCCCTGAACAACAAGTAAGTCCTCTGTCGCTCGCCATTTGGGCTCAATGCTTCGTCGCAGCGCGTCTGCCTGGAGCAAGTAATGGTCTCCAAGTTGGGGTCTGCATACGACGGCCGCGGCAAGTGGGGACGGAATTGTCCAGTATGGGCGAATAGGTTCCCCATGGGCCCTGCGCGGCCAAAGTTGGGCACGTGGCTTGGTAGCAAGTGGGCGACAGGCTTGGGCGCGGGCTGCAAAGTCTGCCGGGCTGCTGGCTTCATCACGAACCCTTTCGGTGCGTGCGAGGTGAGATCAAATGGCGCCATGCAAGTATGCAGTTTACAGAAGCACTCTCAGTGTGCCGAGCACAAGGCTGCCGTGGCAGCGTTCCTAGCTGGAAAACTTGATGATGCGGCGTTCTCAGTGATGTGCCCGACGTGGGGGGATGTCAAACAGGTTGCCGGTGACATCGTTGCAGGCAGGATTTTGGGCAGCAGCCGTACCAGTTCGCGTCGGAGAATGATTGGTGCTTGAAGGAGGCCTTGTGCGCTGATGACAGAGAGGCTTTAGAGTCAGCTAGAGCGATATATCTGTTTCGGGATGAGCGAAAAGTCGGCTGGCTGTGAGATACCGAGCTGTAGATCAGAATTTGGATGAGTTCAGTGGCACTTTGGGCCAGGAGAGAGACTTCGGAACTGGTGCCACGAAGATGACAGAAGCTACCTCCAGAATCATAGAGCGAATGTGCACTAAGTTTAGCGATGCACCGAATTACTGTCGAGCAACCCCCGCGTTGATGCCCAGCTTGATGGCCCATGTTCGGGAACATGTCATGTGCATCACCGTCGATTCAGCTGGCGATGAACGTCTCGCGAGTGAAATGATGCGCAACCGATCACTTGCGCAGACGGAAAAGGGCACTCACGCCAAACCTTAAGTTCGTGTTGCGCGACTCAGCGCACGCCTCGCGGCGCATCAGTTCACGACCTTGGAACGCAGACCCATGCTTGAGAGATGCAGCGATTATGATGGCACAAGGCCGCAGTTCGGTCGCCAAGCTTGTGCAGAACAGCACCGAGACCTCGCGTGCGTTCGCTGGGCATGTCACGTCTTCACAGAGCTCCGTGGTTACATCCGCGATAAGGAACATGCGAGCCGCATCGCATCGCTTTGACTATTGGCAAACACCTCTTGGCCGTACTGCTCTCTTCATGCATGCGAGCATCAAGACGGCGATGTGCGTGGTCAACCGCCTGGCCAATGATGAGAACACCGACAAGGCCAAAGCGCGGCTTGCATGGGTGGGCAGCGAACGATTTTTAATGCTTGCGATGATGGGGGACGTGGCTGACGAAGGGATGTGCTTGACGAGACTGCTTGATAATGAAGACGTTGACACCGCCTGTCTCAATTCAGAAGTGCTCCTGTTCATCAGAAAGGTCGAGGCAATGTTTGGTGAGAGCAAGCGGTGCTTAACTATTTTCGGTTACACTTCGGTCATGATGAACCTCCTCAACGAGTACGTGGTTTGGCACGTCAACGACGACTCGCGGAGCATAGGTTTCGAGCGCGGTTTCCCTCGCGTCATTGTTGACAGGTGCATGGAGAGGACGAAGTCTTACGTGGTCCTGGCGCGCGCAGCACTGGCAGCTGAGTTTCCAAGTTTCGAGATGAGCCAGGAGCCAGGTAACCAGGGCTACGTTGATAAGTTGTCGGGGTTTTGTTGCTGCTGATGCTTTTCGTTTCCGATCGGGCCCCATGCGGGGCCCCGGGGGGCGATCTCAAGAGCGGTGGGGCGTGCGCCATGACCACAGGCATTCCAAGTGTTCGACTTGTCCACCACGCACCCCCGGGCGGATGTGCATTTGCGGCGGATTGCTCAGGCATTGGATCGCTGTGCTGCCCGCAACGACCGCCGCCCCCCCCCGTGCCGCGCCCGCTCCCGCAAGTTGAGTTCAGCCACGTGTCAAGGTCAACATTGCCCGCGGGACGTGCCGGGCACCTGTTCTGCCAGGCCGCGGACATCGATCCAACCAGGCTGCAGGCTCAGTGGGAAAACGTGTTCCCGAGGGCTCGCCAACAGCAGCAGCGAGGTTTGTCGAATAAGGAAGCTTGGAGACACGTGATACAGAGACTAATGCAGCAGCCAAATCTTAAATACGCGCACGACACCAACGATCTGATATCAGCGTTGGTTGCACATGTGGCCTCTGGAATTTGCGCGTCGGGGGTGGAGCAGAAGTTTTCAGCCTGGCTACGCTCAAGTTTCACTGTCGTCAACTCCACGCATGCGCGTGCAGCGAGGACACGTTTCTCAAGATCGTTCTGGACTTGCCCAATCGTGACCTCAACAAAGTCATTGACTGGGCAAGAGCCAACGGGCCCAATCGGGCCGCAGCAAGTATTGACATAGGCGTGTCTTGGCACTGGTAACAGGCCCCTTGAAGGCCCCCAAACCACTTTATGGGCTCCGTGGGCCCCCATATGGGCCATATGGGCTCCGTTGGCTCCGTGGGTCCCTTTTACTTATGGGCTCCGTGGGCCCTCTTACTTATGGGCTCCGTGGACCCCGCGCGCGTGCCGCGCAATGCAATAGAGCCGTGCCGTGCGGCCGTGCTGTGCAATGCCGCGCGCCGTGCCGTGTAATGCGCCGTGCCTTCGCAATGCCGTGAGCCGTGCAATGCAATGCCGTGAGCCGCGCAATGCCGCGCGCCGTGCCTGGCGGTGCCGTGGAGAAATACTAGCATGAGCCGTGCTTTGCAGTGCCGCAGAAGGTTCTCCGTCGGCCATTTTGACCCTCGGTCTCCTAGGCCACCTCCATGAGCCCCATGGGTCACAATGCCACCGGATCCAGAAGTTCTCCTGGGCACTTCCATTACAATCGGCCGTGGGAAGGGGATTGCATCTCATATTGCAGCGACGGGCCATGTGAAGATTTTCGACGTGGCTAACATGATGCTTACGATCGAGGCGGATGCTGTGACCAGTGCCAGCTTGAAAAGGAGAATGGTGGGTATCTTAAAACATCCAGCAACGGGCGCGAATAGTTTTTACGATGCAACATCTGTCCACGTATCAGTCTTACCTACGCTGTGGAGCGCCTGCACTCTCGGAGTATTTTGGCTATCATCATTTAGGAGCCTTTCTGAACGCACTGGATGTCAATAAACGGTTGGCTTCAAGACGGATTCTGCCAATAACTGAACAAGCCCCGCCAGCGAGGCCACCCCAGTTGCAAGACGCTCAAGGCGCCCCATCTTCGTCTTCTGCTGCCGTGGCACCCCGAGCTGAGCGAGCTGAAGTCGTTGATCTTTCTGCAGCAGATGATGTCTTAGTGCCAGCTCCGTACAGCACGTGCAATCATGACGAGCTGATCAGCGCCATTGTTGCTCGATATGGTCAAATTTCATCGTTGGAGAAGGAGAAGGAGACATTGCGCGAGAGTTGTGCCCGCTACAGAGGCCGATGTTCACAATTGCTGGAGGCTTCAAAACAGAAGGATGAAGAAATGGAATCGTTCAAACAGTCGGTGCAATTCAGGCCTGGCCGCAACGTCGCAGCCCTTGGCGGATACAGCTTGGCTTTGTCGCGAAACCGCGGCCATCTTGGGGCTGGCCTGACGGCTGCGCTCGTCGTTGGGGGAGAACATCAGGGAGAGTTGCGCCATGGCTCTGCAAGGACCGCTGTCAATTTCGAGCACAGGGCAGCCATGGCAAATATCATTTGCACCAAGAACTTCTTCGCTTGAGTGGACCCGTTCAAGCCGACTACGAGCGAGGTCAGCGACGCATTCTTGCACGTGTTTTTTCATGTTTGCTACAAGGGCGACGGCACGAAGCAGGAAATGCTAGACAAGCACAAGCTGCACGTGGGCACATTAACTTCAGTCACGCTCAACCACTTGGGCGTTGAAGAAGCACGAGTCGCACGAGTGGAGTCCGACACTCAGGCTGATTATCTTCCCGCGGAGCGGGTCTTCGACATCAATATGGCGAGCGCCCCATCTGCGTCTACAGCCTGCGATTTACAGATTGTGCGGTTGGGGGCTGGTGCCGAAACCTACGCGACTATCGAGGCGCAGTTTGCTTCTGTCGGTTGCCCTCACTTCTCGTTGCGCGCGCCCCAGGACAAGGATCTTCCATGGGGGCGATGCAGCACCACAGATTTCGATGCATGCTATCGGACTCGATCAAGGACCTGACAACATAGAAGGGCGATGGCCATCGTAGAGGACGTCGGCTGCGTGACTCTATGCGCGTGCTGGTGCCTGTTCCTCCAGCTACATTTGATTGTGAAGGTTGTCCTGGCTGCTTTGGACCAGTGGCGCCATTCATCAGATTGTCCTGTGTCATATTTTTCTGGAGCGGCTACCTTGACCAGTCTTTGGCGAGACTCTGGGGCCGCAGAAAAGCTCAGGAGCGAGACAGAGGTTATGTTCGGTGCAGACGCGGCCAACAGCATGAACAAAGCCCCGAGCCGAGCGTTGCGAGGGAGGTGGGGCGCATTCGACGCTGTCGAGAAAATCCTGGTCAAGGCAATGTTGTGGCTAGCGGCTGTCATCATCTCTGTCTTCAGGGGCGCGAAGAAGTTCAAGGCGTCGAAGGTCGGGGCTGCCGAGGACAAGGAATACCAATAACAACAATCGAGATACAATAAGAACATTGCAACTCTGATGCAGACGCCTTTGTTCTTGGCAATGCTCGTCTTTTCGTTCGCGGTGAAGCGCGTCCTCGCGAGAGCTTTGAACTGGGGGCAGACGGTAGCTAAGGAATGCAATTCCGTTGTCAAACAAGCGCGAGCAGATGCCGACACGTACTTGGGCCCTACGCCATTTTCGGTTTCCTTGACAAGGGAAGTTTACGATTGGCACAAGGATCTGTCAGACCAGCTTGACCCCATCGACGATCGATGATCCCAAGATGTGGGGTCCTGTTTGGAAGCTGGTTCCTGAATCAGAGTGCCCGAAAGTCCGTTGCCTGATAGTTTTGCTTACCGTCAAGATTGTCGCGCACTGGAAGCTGCGATTTAGGGATGCGGCTGAAGACTGGCCATGGCAGTTACTCGGAATGCTGGAGTCCCCACCTGAAGTTGATTGCCATCGGCGCCGGCGTATCGCTGGCAAGCTTCTCAACGCTGACGACTGCTGCCTGGGGCGCAAGTATTCCGACGCCACGGTGGAGGTGAAGCGCTTGTTCAAGGGCAACTTCGCGCACGCGCGCGAGTTCGGCACGTGCCCATTGCCACTGTATGTCTTCCTGGTTGGTTGGCGTTCCCATTGCAGCTTCGACGCGCAGGGCTTGGAAGGCATGAACAGCATGGTTCAGGAGATGAGTCACAGAGCGAACCACCTACATTTGGCATTCGCATCTGCCCGTGCGACGCTCAAGAAAGGCGATCCGATCGAGGCCGGGGAGGGGGGGAGGGGGGGGAGGGAGGGGGGAGGAGGGGAAGAAGAGGGCGGCGGGGGAGTTTGATTAATTGGAGGAAGGGGGGGGGGGGAGGGAGGGCGAGGGCGGGGGGGGGGGGGGTGAGTACTTGTCTTGCGAATCGTGCGCCAGAGATCTGGCTGGCGCCCGCGTGCTGGCGAGTCCGTGCCAGAGACAGACATTCGAGGCGCGGCGCCGCCGCTGCTGGGCCCGATGGATGGACTTGGGTGGGGCCCGCGCCCGAGGCATTCGAGGTGCGGCGCCGCCGCTGCTGGGCCCGGTGGATGAAAGCGAGAATCGCCTGTCCGCGGACAGATCGTTCTTTTTCTCGAAGCCTGCTGGCGTTCGGCCCTTCCGCGTACTGTGCTGGTGAAGCCTAACTAGAACCTGGGCGCGCGCGAAGCGTGCGCGTGGTTCTAGTGCGTGTATATATATATATATCTATATAAACATACCACTAATACCAGAAATCACTGCACAGCACCGAGAGAGGTAGAGAAGGAGAAGAAGACAACGAATACTAGTAGAGAGCGAGTATAAACAGGATAAAAAGAAATTATAAGAACAAGAAGAAGAAGCATGTGAGAAGGAAGCGAATGGGGAATAACAACAAATGAAAAAAAAACAACAACAACAAAAGATAGAGAGAAAGAGAGAGAGAGAGAGAGAGAGAGAGAGAAAACAAAATGAGAAAGAGAAAGAGAAAGAGAAAGATAAAGAGAAAGAGAAAGAGAAAGAGAAAGAGAAAGAGAGAGAGAGAGAGAGAGAGAGAGAGAGAGAGAGAGAGAGAGAGAGAGAGAGAGAGAGAGCGCGAGGCAGATCAGCCTGGGCGCCCTGCTGAGCATTCGGAGGCAAGCTCCAGGAGACGGCCTTGACATCTCATGTCAAGGGGAGGGGCCTCTCATGGCCAACTTAGGCATATTATGTCAAGGGTGGCCCCCCAGACAGCCCACCTTGACATCCCATGCCAAACAGAGGGCCCCCCGAGGGGCCCACCTTGGCACCCTATGTCAAACCGAGAGCCTCCTGAAGGGCCCACCTTGACATCCTGCGTCAACCATGGGGCCCCCCCGAGGGGGCCACCTTGACGCCCTATGTCAAACATAGGTCCTCCCGAGGGGCCCACCTTGACACCCTATGTCAAACAGAGGGGCTCCCGAAGGGGCCCACCTAGACATCCCTTGTCAAACCGATGGCCTCCCAACGTGTCTACATCGACAGCCTATGTCAAACAGATGCCCCCCCGACGGGGCCCACCTCGACACCCCATGTCAAACAGATGGCCCCCTGATTGGCCCACCATGGCAGCGTATGTCAAACAGAGGTCTTTCCGAAGGGCTCACCTTGACATCCTATGTCAAGCGCAAGGCCTCCCAAGTAGTCCAACTTGACATCCTATGGCAACCAGAGGGCCCCTCAACGGGTCGACCGCGACATGCCATGTCAAACGCGCCCCCTCCCCAAAGCGCACCCCCCAAAGGGTCTCCCCATAGGGCCCTCTCCAAATGGGGCGTCCCGTAGCAACTCGGGGCATGGGGCGCCCCGAAGCTCACCTTGGCCCGACGCCCCCCCTGGACATTTTGTGTCAAGGGAATGCCGCCCGACAGCCGACCCCGGCATCCTATCCGTCAGATGGACCTTCTCCCTGCGCCGCGGACCCCATCCCCCCTGTATGTTTGTTAACGGGCTGTCTTAGTGCGCGTGTGGATAGGGCCGATCGCGGCGGGCGCGGGGGGGCGGGGGGGGGGGGGGGCGGGGGGGGGGGGGCGTGTTTTTGTTTATTTTTTATTATTTTTTTTTTGGGGGGGTGCGTGCGCGTGCGTCTGTGTGCGCGCGCGCGTGCGTGGTGGTGGTGGTGGGGGGGGGGGGGGGGGGTCTTTGGCAAGGGCGGTGGGCCAGCTCTGGCGATGGATGGATAACGCCCGCGCCCTCAGTTGCGTAGCCATTCTGGCGCGAGGCTCCACGTGCCTCGCCAGGCGGGGCCACGGGTAACCGCGCATGGCGGAACAGCCAGGAGCGCAGCTGGCCCCGCTGGCTTCTTCGGGTAATGGCCGCCACGCTCTGCTGTCTGCTGAAGCGGCGCCCCCGTTCGACATTTGGATGAACACATCCGATGATGTCCACGAGCGTTTTGGCCGAGACACGCCAGACGAGCAGCTGTTCGAGTTATGCAATAAGTTCTGGTCTTTGCCCGATAAGACATTACCTTTCTTCGATGCGGGGAAGCCGTTGATCCCTCGCCATCCCCATGAACGACCGCGGAGACTACGGGTCGCGCGTAGGCCTCATGAAGTCAATCCAGTCTCTGGGGTTCGCGCTGAACATTCGGTCGCCACCGTTCTTGGTTGAGGAAACAGCTGGGCAGGGGTATCTCAGCTTGCACTGGGCCACTGCCGTCGAGGCGCTGCACATGGCGCACGAGGCGACCCCCGAGAACAGATTGGTGGCGCACGCAGTGGCAGCGGGACTTTCTCGCTGCAAGATCTACCTTCCGAAGGCCCCGAACGACGCCGCCAAGTTCCTCAAGGGGCGCGGCAACAAGGGCAACGACCACGCGACGAAGAAGACGATCATGGAGTGCCACCGAGAGGCCGCGAGGATCGAGAAGGCTTGGGAGAGGCGCAATAAAGATACGCAGTGGACGATCGCGAGCCTCACCCACGCCGTGCGCGAGGAGAAGAAGCACGAGTTCCCCTGCTCAGTATTGCCTGGCCGGCTCGATCGGCCTCGGCATTTCGAGGTGCGTTTGCGCGTCGCCCAGGAGAGCCATAAGGTCGTCATTGACAGGGGGCCCGACAAAGGCCTCACCTGTTGGCAGGCTTTGGAGAAGGCCGTGAATGCGCACTGCGACTTGTCGCACCCCGCCGCCTGTTCGTTCGCGAGTATCTTCGTCAACATCTACCGCATCTTCCGCAAGCTTAGGGCCGAGCACGCCGAGTACTTCGCTGATGTGTGCCTCCTGATACTGCCGGCTGCTACGCCCTTGGGGGAGCGCGCGCTCTTGCCGCAGGGCTTAGGCGCAGCCGCAGCGGCAAGGGTCACCGAGGCCTCCATCGACGCGCTCCTCTTGGAGATGGACGACAGCAAAGTTCTCCACGATGCGGTGGCAGCCGCGTCTGCGCAGGCTACTGAAGAGCAACAGCAGATGGTCATGGCGGCGAGGGAGGCGGAGGATACGAAGCAGGAGAATCAGGGCAAGAAGGGCAAGGCCAAGACGGACAGCAAGGTGAATGTCCAGAAGAAGAAGGTCAAGTCTTTGGAGCACCAGCCCCTCCTGAGTAAAGAAGATGGTAAGAAAAACTTCCTGGGCGTGCTCGGCCAGGCGATCATGTGCATGGTAAAAGTGGACGCGTCGCAGCAGGAACTCATCCGACATTTTCGGTTCTGCGCTTTGGCTGGCGCCTTGGGCGAGAAGATGTCGGTCGTCCTCGGCGGAGTGTCGAAGGATGTCAAGGGCAACTCCAAGTTGACGAAATTCTACAAGACGCAATTGCACAAGTCGGCCGCGCTTCCACCGAGGACGTCCGACCCAGACTTTCTCGCTGACCAGATCGGCGGGGCCCCGGGCGCGAAGTCGGCTGAGAGCACCATGGACCTTGCCACGCAGTTGAATGATAATCTCGAGGAGGGGGCCTCGCTGCTACCCGACCTGGTGAAGTTCGTGAAGGTTCGGCGGTTTCGTTTGGGATAGTTTTTTGCAGTGGCAAGTGCAACGACAGCTCTTCGAAAGCATTTTGGGGGCAAGGGCCCTGGCGTTCCGGCGTTTTGAATGTTACTCCACTGTGTCGTGCACTTGCTGCTGCAAAACATCGCCACGAACGAAATCGCTTGAAAGGGGAATCCGCTGGGCAAGCCCGTGATCACGAGCGAGTTCGCGCCAAGTGCCATCCACTGTGTTATGTGCCTCATGCATTTGATCGTCGAGAAGGGTGGGGCGTTTGTGAATGTCGGCGAGGCCATGAGACATTTGGTTAGTGGGGCGATGGGGTACCTTCAGAATGCAGCACCGCCTGCATGGGATGTTCTGGCGAGTACGCTTGGGCAGCTAGATACCGTCAGCTCGGAGCGCCGCTCGAAGGCCCTTGATGGGCTCCCAGCGGAGATCCACGAGGTGATCCCCTTGAAGATCAACCTGAGCTTAGTGGGGGCCATGAGCACGAAGCTCCAAGATGGCCCCAACGTAGTCGATCGGACATATGCGCCGCCGCTGCTGCTCAACGTTTTGAAGACCTTGGCGAACGCGTGCCCCAACGAGATGACGGCATCATCTGAATTACCTTTGGCGAGGTTGGAAGACGCGCTCAAGATGACCTTCAGCGACCTGTCCAATCAGATTGTCGACAAGATAATCGAGTTCAGCAGCCACTGCGAGAAGCATGACGGATCCCAGTGCATCAACACGAGGAACGCTGTGGATAACAACATACAGAAGTTCACTACCAAGCAGATGGATGAGTTCGTTGCCTCTGAGAAGCTGACGGGGGTCACGCAGCACGCCGGCAAGGCCATGGAGCTGTTTCCGAGCAAACGGACGGAGGCCATCGCAGAGATCATGACCCAGTACGACAAGAAGCATTCAGACCAGAAGATGGCGGCCTCTATCTTGGAGAATACGTGGGCCGCCATCGTGAACCCCCTCGCCGTCGACATCTTGGGCGATCAGGGTACTCCAGCTGGCGCTGTGCCGGGTGCTCCTCCAGCTGGTGGCGCTGCGGTCTCTGCTTCTGCCACGGGCGCCGACGACGAGGAACAGAAGGGCGGCAAGTTCGAGCTGACGGAGTGGTGGAATCAGACGCTGGCCACTGAGGGCGGGATCGACTCGGCGGATTCATCTGTGTTCACGCGGGAGATCACAGCTCATCTTCAGTTGGCATTCTCTAAACTTCCACGCAGTGCTTATCTTGAGAGAAGTGGTACTGGCGAGGACTTCGCAGCTGGCCTCATGCACATTGCTACGATGGAGGCTTCAAAGAGCGGCGCAGCAAAGGGTCTTCTTGAAATGGCCAGCATGAGCGCTGTGACTATTTACCTGCCGTTCTGGGGCAAGGTCGTGAGCGCCGCTGCGGCGGCGAACGTGTCCAAGAATAACTGCTTGCCTCTCGGGGGCTCGACCGGGCTGGGACCTGCGTTGTTTCTTGACGGCGCGGCGGTGCAGAACATCAGGAAGGCCGACGCTTGCATGGCGCGGCTGGTTCCCACCGCCCCGCAGCAGAAGGGCGACGACAAGGATGAGGAGGCGACGGCTACGCCAGCCAAGAGGGCTCGGAAGACGACTCCGAAGAAGGGGCCGATGCGGGCGACGCACAGGGTGAGCTTCGAGAAGAAGATCGAGATCACGATCGAGGGCAAGTCGTGCACGTGCGACTTGCCAGCGCTGGTGCACGCGGAGGGTTTCGCGCGGGCCGAATCGGGCTTGCATTCTCCATTTTAGCGGAGGAAACGCGATGAGGAGGAGGAGGGGGGATGGAGGGGGGAGGAGGGATGAGAAGCATATTTAGGCCGTGGGCGTCTTCGCCAAGTGGGCTTTTTCAGGGCGAGGGCGGAGGGCGAGGAAGGAGGGGGGGGGGGTAGAAAGGGGGGGGGAGGAGGAGGAGGAGGAGGATGGGGAGGAAATGGGAGCAGGGGGGCAAGGAGGAGGATGGGGGGGGAGGAGGAGGAGGAGGAGGGGGAGGAGGAGGGGGGGGAGGAGGAGGAGGGGGGGGGGGATCCAGGCCCCACCCCGCCCCGCCCGTCGGCCCGAGAGGGCGACCGGGCGAAGATATTCAAGGGGCCCGTCGATTTCGAGCTGGCCAGCGCCAGTTCTGGCATGGGCGGGGGCTCTTCCAAGGCGGGGCCCGTTCACCTCTGAGCGGGCGGGCCTGCGAGCAGGCTCGACGCGAGATCTTGGAGGAGGGCCTCCCTCCAGGATGGGCAACTCTGGGCGAGAGCATTATCCAGTTGCGCTGCCGCGCGATTCCGCCACCGCGCTCGGGCGTTATATTATGCGCCAGGGGAATGAGTAAAGTGATGTGAATATGTGCGTATGTAGTTATGGTTTATACGTGTTAGCGATGAGATATTGTTGCAAACTTGTAGGTGTTATTGAATCGTGCGCGTCGTTGCTGTTTCGATCGCGTGCTATATATGCATTGTAGAACGATGTAGATGTGATGGGCGGAGCGTTAAAGTGTTGTTGAGTCGGGCCCAATTGCAATGCCGATTTGGCAATGTAAAGCGCAATGGTAGCGGAGGCAAACATCTCTGCGCATCGAAACGTTGGCGTATATCAACACCGAATGACCCCCTGCAAACAAGTGCAACACAGCCCCACCCACCTGAACACAGCCCCAGGACCCCCCTATGTCAACACTTCCCGCGGCTGAAACGCAGACGTTAGCCTTTGCCGAGTCATTGACAGTGCCCGGCGGATTTGGCTTGAGACCTGTGGGCGCCCATCAGTGAGGAAGGTTCCACGCGTCGTCAAAGCGTTTAAGAGACCACGACAAGTGATGAAGGGAGGCGAAGCTGAATTCATTCGTCAGCGCCGCAAGGCTGCGAGGCTCGCTGTTTCGGATACAGTTACAGTGGCTGGCGATTCGACCGGGGAGGTCGGACCAGGCTCGAACTGGGGCGCCACGCGCCAGAAGGAGCTCGACTTCTTGAAGAACAAGCATGATACCAAACGGTGCATTGCATACTCGGAGAACGTCCTCCTACCACAGGAAGTGACGCATGCTGTTTGCGAAGACGCCGCCGCCAGACACAAGGAACAACTTTCTGATCAATTGGCCACATCGCGTGAGACCGAACGCGCGCGATTGGCCGCGCTGGGCACGCCAACGGCCAAGTTCCTAGAAGGTATCAAGGGGAAGCTTGTTTTCGTGGATAGACCTAGCAGGTCGCCATTGGTGGTGGCCGCACTCATCACGCATCGCCTGAAATCAGTGCGGATGCACGAGGCTGAGGTTTTTGTTGTGCGGACACTAGGGCGCGCTGGCCCGTTCGTTTCCGCTGC
Source organism: Prorocentrum cordatum (assembly GCA_963575745.1). Lineage (NCBI taxonomy): Eukaryota > Dinophyceae > Prorocentrales > Prorocentraceae > Prorocentrum > Prorocentrum cordatum. Next base: position 70,804 of record CAUYUJ010018550.1, read on the forward strand.
ATCGGCGTTCAAATGGGGGATATGAAATTGCCCCTGGGTTTCTTATTTCAGGCCGTTTTGGCGCCGGGGTCAAAATGCGACCAGCGTACCATTTGCAGAAAGTAATGTTTTTGAGCACTGACTTCAGAGACACGCAGCGTACGCTTGGCGAGTTTGCACAGAACCTAATCAGGCACACTCCAGGCTGCAAATGGAGGCTTGGCGGGTTTAACTGGCCAGCGCTGAAGAAGGCGCACGCGCCCGGCAACCTCTTCGCGCTAGTCTTGCCGCCCGAGGTGGCACAACCTGGCTTTCATAACCGTCGGGGCGCATTCACGGTCGATTCGTTCTTGACGAGAATCAGGTGTGTTTGCGTGTCCAGTTCTGCATCGGGCTCGCGGTGATGCTGTGGAACAAATCCCACCGGCCCTCTGGGCGTAGGTGGTTTAACGATCTGTGTCGTCTTACTGCCCAAACCCCTTCCTTCCCTTATTCGGAAAACATTTATTTGCCCCCCCCCCCCCGCCCCCCCCTGACCCTGGACGGGGTGGGCCGCGAAGAGTTAGAGCGTCCAAGATGGCCCAGGATGGCTCCAAGAGGGCCTCCGAGAGCCCAGGATGGCCTCCAAGATGGCCCAATATAGGTCAAGGTGGATCAAGATAGCCTCCGATGCGAATCTAAGAGGCCCCCAGACGGCCCAAAGATGGTTTCAAGTGCCCCCTGGGCCCTCCGAGGACCCCCCGAAGAGGCCGGCATCCTTCAGAGGCCTACGGAAAATCAACGTTTGTTTTGCCTTCTTGTTTTTTCGCCCCCGATGGGCTTTGGAAGCCTGAAGATGGCCCCAACATGGCCCAAGAGAGCCCCAGGAGGGGCCCAAGGCCCAAGAGGGCCCCAAGACGACCCCAAGAGCGCCCGAGAGCGCCCCAGGAGCGGCCCAAGAGGGCCCCAAGACGGCTTTTTTGAGCATCCGAGGGGGCGAGGGGAATTGGCACCGCCCTTCTTTTTGAGCGATCTCCTCCACGATTGCCCCAAGAGCGCCCCCAAGGCTCCCAAGAGCGCCCCAAGAGGGCGCAGGAGGGATGGGGGGCGCGGAGGATGAGGATGAGGGGGAATTATATTTTTTCCTCTGCGCCCCAGAGAGCCGCGGCCGAAGCAGCCGCAGAAATGCCGCGCTCCGACGACGAAGCACTAATTATTATCTGAATCCTCGTCGGACTCCCGGGGGCCCCTCAATGGCAACGTGTTCTGCGTGTCATCGTCCGATAGCGGCATCGGATCCAACGTGTCAGAAAATCTAGCCCCTCATTGCTCGGCGGCGAACGGCTGCGGTCCTTGGCCTTGGTAGGCGTGGCGTCGGCGCCAGCTGAACTCGCCGCCTGGTCGAACTTCTCGTCGCCCTTGCGCATGCCGTGGAGTTCGTCCCGTTTGGCCTTCATCTCTTTCATGAGCCCAGTGGTGAACTCCCATTCGGCCGCCCGCCACATCTGCTGGGTGCGCTCAAACTTCTCGGTCAGCATGATCAGCGTGTCGCCGCGGCCGTCAGCGCCCGGGCACTGGGCTGCGATCGTGGTCAGGTCGCTGAAGTCCTTGTCCACGCGATGCTGGAACGTGTCGTCGCCAATCAGGATGTGCGCCGCCTCCGCCAATGTGCGCATCTTCGCATTTGCTTCGCAGCGAATCGCATGGGTGACGTCGTCCTGGTCGAGGTCAACGTAATCGCCCGAACGGCCGCTGAGGAAAAACGGCAGTGCATCTTGCATTTTTGCGCGGGCAGCCCTGAACACAAGATACGTTGGCACGTTGGCAGCCTCGAACACAATATACGTTGGCAGCCTTGAACACAAGATGGCTACGGAACGTGACGACGCATGCTCACTCATATTCAGACGCATTCAAGTTCATAACTCACAGTGTGACTCACCCAACCCCATACCGAATGACACTGATGCCTAGGCAATTCTTGACGCTTCGCGTATCCCCACCAGCCCATCCAGAAACGGCGCCCAGGTGAATGGAGGTGATCAGGGCAGCGAGGGAGCATACAGAGTAACCAAGGGCTGGGGAACCCGTCTTACCCAAGAGGGCGAGGATCGAGGAGGAATCGGAGGAGGAGGAGGAGGAAGAGGGCGATCAGAAGAGCCAGAGGCTTCTTGCGTGCCTCTTGGAATCTCTTCGGGCGTCATAGGAGGGGGGCAGGAGGGCGGGGGGGGGGGGGGGGGGGGGAACGTCGATCCTCCCCCGAGGCCCATCCCTCCCCCCCCCCCCCCCATCCACTCCCGAAAGATCTGGTGCTGGAGCTGCGTCGCGGACGGCCCCTTCAATCCGCGGTGGAAGGGGGCGCGGTGGAAACGGACAGGCACGGCGCCGTCGGCGCGGGCGGCGTCGTCGAGTGGCGGCTGCAGCCCCTACTGAAGGACCTGGCGCATAGAGCGCGATTGGCTGCTTCGGCAGTTTTTTCTTACTGAGCGTAGGTCATCGCCCCTCGAGGTGGCCTAGGACACCTCCTCTACTCTCCGCCCCATGCAACTTAATTTTTGACGCTTCGCGCATCCCCGCCAGCCCATCCAGAAACGACGCCCACGAGGGCTGACGGGGGGAGGGGGGGAGAGACATATAGTCAAGCAGCGCGCCTCTCGGGGCCATCTTAGAGAACGTCGATCAAGCAAGAGGGGGGCTTTACTTCTTGAAGGCCCCTTGGGGCGTCTTGGGGGCCTCTCGGCGGCCCCGGGGCCCGCCGCGGCGCGCGGCAGTAGCTGACTGCGCCGCTAATCGGCTGCTTCGGCCGAACTAGGTTTGAAAAGTATTTCTCTTTTCCACCAACTTCCTCCTCCGCCTCTCCATCCTTCCTTCCTCCAGCCTCCGCCTCGTCGTTTTTTTGCAGGGGGGCGCGTCGTGCCGAAGCTCGATAGAGGACTCCGAGGGCCTCGGACTAAAGCTCTTGAGCTCCACCCTCCCCCCTTTTTATTATCTTCGCTGTCGTTGGGGTGCTCTGCAAGCGTCGATTGAGCTCGCGAGGCCGCGAATCGGGAATCAACGGGACCAAGATGCACGTGGAAGTGAAACAAACGACCCACCCATGAGACTTTAAACAATCGAGCTCGCAGTTCGCGAGAACTAAAACCACTGATCACTGCGGCAGGCGGGCGCGCGGGCACGGCCGAAGCAGCCAGTGGAATCGCCCCCCGTCTGCGACGCGGTGCTAACATATCTGCGTCGATTTTCGGGTCGAAATCCAAGCGAAAACGGATTCTCGCCAACATCACCCATTGCCCCTTGTTGTACACAGTACGATCCCATTGTGCAAACCGAAGGCGTTCGGGGTGTCTTAGGTCCCCCTGAGGGATCCCATGGTCATATGTATAACGGGCCCACGATGGCACCCGGGGGGGGTCCTCCTCCATGGCGACTTGAACCTGAATGCTATGATATACTGTGAGATGCTATGCCTTGCTACTGCTTATCACGCATGCGCGAGCTCGGGCACGCGCTTGGGGGACAATGCAATCGCCCGGGGCCTCGAAGAGGACCCCGTCGGGCGACGCGCGCGCACTGCAGGCTTGCGGCGTCGATGCGACGTCGCACTTGGAGGCGCAGCGCGCTCGACGCTGGACTGTCTCCTCCTTGCCCCAAGAACCTCAGCGCTGCATTCTCGCCGTCGTCGCCACGTTAATGAATGTTGTGTTGATTGGGAAGGGAACGTGATGAGGAGAGCTCTGCGCTTCTTGGTGGCCACTATGGGTTTGAAGGGAGGCCCCGATCACTTAACTTTTGTTTACCTACTGTCCACACATAAACAACCACATTTGTTTTCACTGGCGTCTACGAGAAAGGGGAGGGGGCAGACAAGGAGGAGGATTTGAAGACTCTCGTGGGCCTTTGGGGCGCAACTTAATTTCCAGGGGATGCCCCGAGCAACCCGATTAACTACGCCAACAAGCAAACTATAACACCCAACACGATGGAACTGCGCGCGGCGCCGCGGGGCATTTGATCGGCAGCCGCGCGCGCCGTCGAAACATCGACAAACCCGTGAGGCGGTGGGAGATGAGCTGTTACATGCAATGACCTGTTATTGTAAATTTTGGTATGATATGCTATTATATGATATGTCATGCTATGGAATGCTAGCACGTGGTGTTGCTACTACGCATGAATGTGCTCGGGCGCGCGCCTCGGGGGCAATTTAATCGCCCGGGACCTCGAAGGCTTAACCTCGGGGGGCGGCGGCGCCCGAGCATGACGAATTACGCCGACCACGTCGAAATACCAAAGCTTTTTTATATTAAAAGATTGACTAGATGGGGTAAGCTTGGAAGCTTCTTGAAGGCCTCATGGGGCGTCTTGGGGGCCTCTTGGTGGCCCCGGGGGCCTCTTGGAGCACCTTGGGTGCTTCGGGGGGCCTCTTGGGGCCTCTTGGGGGCCTCTTGGGGGGCCTATTGGGGGCCTCTTGGGGGCGTCTCGGGCCCTCCTGGGCGCCTCCTGGGGCCCCCCCTTTCAACCGCCATCTCCTCCCTCCACGGCGCGTGCGCGCTCCACCAGTCCTCTGACAGTTGAGCGACAACCAACTTGGTTGTGGGGGTGCCCCTCCCCCGTGGCTCCGAGACGGCCCCTGCGACAACCCGAGGCGTCGCCATCAGCATTCAACCGCTCATCGTGGCCCCAATGGTTGGCCCAATCATGATCTACACACTCCTTGCATCGTCATTCGCCCGCCCGTCCCACCTCAAAAGGTTAGCCCGGGCCCAGCGATTGCCGCCGCTGCTGGCACATGGCGGCCGCCGACGGCGGCGCCGGCATCGTCTACACCTTGGTAATGGCCATCATCGTCGGCGGCGCAGTCCAGAGCGCGATTGCGACATGGCTCTGGGAGTGGCTGTGTCCGAAACGTCCGACGCCGACTGGCGCCGCGACCATCCGCGCGGCGGCGCCGACGCCGGCCGACGCCATCCACATGGCGGCGCCGCCGCCGACAGCGACGCCGACGCCAGCGGCGCCGACCGACGCAGCGGCGCCGCCGCCGATGCCAACGGCGCCGACGCAGATGCTGATGACGCGAACGGTATCTACGCAGAGCCAAACCATTTAAAAAGGGGGTGGACTCAGCCTCGGCCCATGGCCCTCCCGGAGCACTTTCACGGCGTAGGGCTGATCGACCCTGTTTGGGATCCGCGCCGTGGCTGACCCAGGACACGGCGGAATTGCACGGGCTCTGGGAATTGACGCATCGGCTGCTTCGGCCGCCGTAGCATTGAAGAGACACATCGCCATCGCAACCTCCATCTTCGCTCTCTCGTTCCTCCGCCTCGACTTCCCCTTCTATCATGTGTCCTTCTGCCCCTCCCATCCCTCCCCTGCGATGCGAAATATCACTGGTGGCCCCCCCCCCTCCCCCTGCCCCCCCCCCCCCTCCTCAGTGAGATACTTCGCGGAGGCCCGAAAATATAGGTTCAGCACGGATGCCCCAGAAGGACGCATTTTATAGGTTCAGCCATGATAGGCTCAGCACGGAGGCCCGAAAATGACCCATTATAGGTTCCGCAAGGAGGCCCGAACATTGCCCATTATGGGTTCAGCTTGAATGGGCCCTCCCCCTCATGCTTTGAATGGGCCCTCCTCCTCATCAACACTCCCTGCTCCGACGCGCCACGGGCCACCCCCACTCTGGCGTGGGCGGGCCATTGGCTGCTTCGGCCACGCCGCTCTCATCCTCCTTCTCCTCCTCCCTAGCCAGTTTCTGGTTCGATTTGAAAGGGGTTCAATTTTCGTTTACCGACATGAACGGGCCGCCCCGTGACCGGGGCATGCTGCGCGGCGCAGATTGCGTTCGATACCATGTGTCCGGCCCCTGCGGCGGGCCCTGCACCTCCCGCCCGATATTGGCGCCGAGGCAGCTGGGGGGCCCGATGCCGTCCTACGAGGACGCGGCTCAAGCCGCGAAGATCCGCCGGGACGTCGAAAAGGCGCACGAGGTGGCGAAAGACACGGTCAACCTCCTGAACGGGATAGGCGCCGCGGCCAAGATGATGGGGCAGATGTTGGCTGGGCACCAGGTCGAGATCTTGAGCATCGAGAATGACTTGCTTGGGCATGGTGGTATGCGTTATGCTGCTCCGCTCCGCATTTTGCGGCCCTCGGCTCATCGGTTGCGGGCCAGGCTGATCACGGGGCCGGCTGCCCAATTGAACCAGATCACGGCGATGTTGACCCAGATCAAGGTTCTCGAGAGGCTTGCGGAATATCCCGATGACGCCGCAGATGTGTTTGGCCCGTGGGTCGACGCCGACGCCGCCGACGCCGATGCCGACGCCAGCGCCCGCCACGGCGTCTCTGAGGCGGAGCCCGCCGCGGCGCCAGGCAGTAGCTGACTGCGCCACTAATCGGCTGCTTCGGCCGAACTAGGTTTGAAAAATATTTCCCCTCCTCCACCGACCTCCACCTCCGCCTCTCCATCCTTCCTTCCTCCAGCCTCCGCTTCATCGTTTTTTACAGGGTGCGCGCCATGCCGAAGCTCGATAGAGGACTCCGAGTGCCTCGGGCTAAAGCTCTTGAGCTCCCCCCTCTCCCTTTTTATTATCTTCGCTGTCGTCGGGGTGCTCTGCAAGCGTCGATTGAGCTCACGAGGCCGCGAATCGGAAATCAATGGCCGCGAGGGCGGGGAGGGCCGCCGCTCCCCCCCCGCGCCCCAGGGAGCACGGCCGCCCCGCGGGGGCAAGAGGGGCCGCCCCCTATTCATGTTTCGCCCGATTCACCATGGCAACATTTGAGTTGCTGTGTTCCCGCCTTGTAAGGGCGAAGTCTTCGTCCCAAGGGGCGAAAGACACGGCGCTGTTGTTGTGCGACGCGCCGCCGCATTCGGACGCCCTGCATGTGTCATGTACACCATCCCTTCCTCCTTCAACTCATCGAGCCCCCCCCGTCCCCCCCCTTCTTTATTCCTGATCCCCCTCCTTCCTCGCCCCCATCGATCGTCGATCATATAGGAGTTCCAGCGCACCAGCGCGAGCGAAGTGCTAGTGCGGTTGAGGTGCCGGCGCGGTCCATGATGCGTGCAAAAAATGCGCCCGCGGGCGCGTGGGGGTTGTCATCATCCCCTTTTTTCTGGGCCCTCGATCCCCATTTCCTCGTTCTCTCCGGGGCCTCGAAAAGGACCCCTCGGGCGACGCGCGTGCATTGCTGGCTTGCGGTGTCGATGCGACGTCGCACTTGGAGGCGTCTTGCACTCGACGCTGGACTGTCTTCTCCTTGCCCCAAGAACCTCAACGCTGCATTCTCGCCATCGTCGCCACGTTAATGAATGATGTGTTGATATGGATAGTAGAGAAGGATTGGGAAGGGAACGTGATGAGGAGAGCTCGGTGCCTCTTGGTGGCCACTTAAGTTCGAAGGGAGGTCCCAAACACTTAACTTAATTTAACATACTATCCACATATAAACAACCACAGTTGTTTTTATTGAAACCGATTGGCGACCACATCGAAATACCAAAGCTTAGGAACACGGATTAGATGGGGTAAGTCGTAGGAGCTCCGCAGCCCCCCAGGGAGCCGCGAGGTCCCGCAAGGATCTGCGTCATTGCTTGTTCCGGTGGACCTTCCAGGAGCCCATGGAGGTGGCGGCATTTGCACAGTTCGCAGCCCCCAGGGAAACAGCGAGATCCCGCAGGGATTTGCATAACTACTCACTTATCTGGAACCCCCAGGAGCCCACGGACGTGGCGACAATTGCACAGTTCGCAGCCCCCCAGGGAGCCGCGAGGTCCCGCAGGGATGTGCGTGACGACCCACTCCGCTGTACCTCCCAAGAGCCCATCAAAGTGGCTGCAATTGCGCACTTCGCAGCCCCCCAATGAGCCCGGGAATCTCGCAAGGATTTGCGTGATTACCCATTCTGGTGGACCGTCCAAGAGCCTACGGAAGTGGCGACCATTGCGCAATTCGCAGCCCCCCAGGGAATTGCGAGGTCCTACAAGGATGTGCGTGATTACCCGCTCCGCTGGACCTTCCAGGAGGCCACGGCGGTTGCGACAATTGCGCAGATCGCATCGCCCATGGACGCTGCGACTGTTGCGCAGTTCGCAGCCTCCCAGCAAGAAAGGCAGGAGGCAGGGAGGCAAGGAGGCAGGATGAGGGGGAGGAGGAGGAGGAAAGGGGGAGGAGGAGGAGGAGGAGGAGGAGGAGGAGGAGGACGAGGAGGAGGAGGAGGAAACGGAGAAGGAGGAGGAGGAGGAAGAGGAGCAGGAGGAGGAGGAGAAGGAGGAGGAGGTGGAGGAGGAGGAGGAGGAGGAGAGGTTGGAGACCACAGTGCCCTATTCCAAACGAGGAACAAACCAGAGGGAGGGCTGGGACACAGCGGGCGTCGGGGGAGAGGGGTCGTGGAGGTGGTCCGCCGCCTCTGGGCACTCTACGGGCCACTTGAGAGCCCGAGAGCAGCGGGGGGCCTCCAGGAGGACACGCTTCCCCCCCTTCTGGACTCCGGGCTAGCATCTCGTCCCACCTCCGCCCGGGGGAAGGCCACCTGGTCCATCACGACCCACCCGGTTCCGTCGAGAGACCCCCTTTCCTTCGTATAGAGAGGTATCGGGGGCGGCAAAGAGGGGGATGATGACTAGGGGGGGTGGGTATCATGGCGGGGGCCATGATATTTCCCCAGATTTCATGGCGCCTCTTCTTGTTTCATTACGTCCCTGGCCACACCCCCTGGGCTGCGCACATGCCGCTGGCTATGATTTGCATCCCCCCGTCTTGGACGCCCCCCTTTTTGCTGCCCCCGAAGGTAATCGACGGGAACAAGTACGACCGTGCTCTGCTGGAGAATGCTGAGGAGTTCGCTGCGGACGGGCAGATCGGCTACCCGGAGGCCAAGCAGCTCTGGCAGGACGCGCAGGACGGCAAGGGCGTGACGGACATCGAGAGGGCGACGCTCGAGTACGCCCTGAAGACCTACAAGTTTACGCCGAAGGCCAAAAACTTCCTGACCACCTACCTGGCCGCAGGACTCGAAAAGCAATCATCGGCACACGCATAAGCTGTAAGAGCTGCGCGCAGAGGCTCGAACGTTTACGCTTATGCAGCTGTTTTCTGACACTCCGATCAGGACAGAGCAAGTCCTACTACAAGGTCGTGGACGGGGTGAGGTACGACCGCGAGCTGCTGGAGTCGGCCGAGAAGGCCGCGGCCGACGGCCAGGTGTCGCTCCCAGAGGCCAAGGAGCTCCTGGCCTCCGCCGCCGACGGGAAGGGCGTGACGGAGACGGAGATCGGAGGGAGGAGAAGCGACCTTGAGCTCCTTTCGTCGTGCAGCAAAAACTCACGACGGGAGGTATGCGGCAGCTGCCTGCCCCAAGGGGCCCTCAATGGGCCCCGAAAGCGTCAACAACGGCTCGGGATGAGAACCTGGCCTTGCGGAGAGGATCTAGACCTCCGGAGACCGGTGGCCATGCGGTGGCGGAAATCACGACGTCGACGGTATGATTGGACGCCCGAAATGGGTACGGAAAAATTGGGTACAATGCCCAACAACAAATGTTGTCCCAAACCAACAGCAGCCGCTGTTGGGCAGGCGGCCCTCTGTTTCAAATAGACACAGGCCGCGGCGGCGTGGACAGCGAGCACTGTTCAAAATGAGCAGGAACTGCTGTTGGGCATTGTACCCACTCTTTCCGTACCCATGTCGGTCGTCCCGAGTATGGGGGCAGCGCCGCCAGCCAGCGACCTCCATCGAACAAGAATACCTATACGACCACCCTGCGGGTGATAAGGAGGTGAGGGGGGAGGGGGAACCAACGTCTCACTCAATCGATCTCGCTATCGATCTCACAGTCGATCTCACACTTGATCTCACTATCGATATCACTATCGATGTAACAATCGATCTCACAATCGATCTCACATTCGGTCTCACATTCGGTCTCACTATCGATCTCACTATCGATCTCACAATCGATCTCACAATCGACGTCATCATCATCATCATCATCATCATCATCATCCTCATCATCATCATCATCATGCTTCTTCTATTCTCTGTGAGCAAGCTCCTGCTGTCTCCGCAGCTTCTCTGCCCAAGTGCCCCCCCGTCGGCCGCGCGTGCGGACGCCTTATGCAGGCGGTCGCACAAGCGGCTCTCGGGGGCGCTGGGGAGATCTTCTTCAGGGGGCTGCGGGCCGCGCTCTACGAGCGGCTCGTGTCTGCCCCCCTCTCTGTGCTTCAGGACCAAGGGCCTCCTGCGCCTGCCTGGTCCATCCAGCAGGCGGACTCGTCCGAGGGTGAGGGGGCTTACTGCCCCCTCCCTTCGGCGGGTTCCGCCTGCCCCACCGTCTGCCTCGGGCTGGCGGTGGATCTGAGCGGCGGGGTCTCTCCCTGGCTGCTCAGCACGGTCGTCGCCCTCCTTTGGGTGACGGCCGCGTGCAGCGCCTGCGCAGGCTGCTGCATCGGGCTGCTGGGCCCGTACGTGTGGCGGAGGCTCGGGGCCTCCGCCTGGCCGCGCGGTGCGGTTCCTGCTTCGCCTGAGCAGGACCGCCGTGCGGCGCGAGCGCTGGCTTACGGGGTTCCGCCTCGGCCTCGAGCGCTCGAGCGGGCAGACGCCCAGCATTCGGGCGGCAGTTCCCACGACAGCGCCCATTGATGGCTGAGCTGCCACCAGTTGGCGGAGGGCCTCTATGGCCCGAGCTCTACCCATTCGCGGCTCCCACGGCTCGCGATTACGCACGATGGCGCCTAGACGACGGCGACACCAGCTGGGCAGCTATCCCCCTCGCGTCTCGAGAAGGGGGCATCCTGCTGGCCCTGCCTGGCGCCTTTCGCTCTACGGCGGAGCTCGTGGCTGCCGAGGCGGATGGCTTTGCAGGAATGATAGGCCCTTTCCAGCTAGTGGACGTCCAGCTCCAGGGGGCCGCTTCACGGCCGCTCGCCACTACTGCATCCGTCCTCGTCGTAGATATCGAGGTTGCAGAGCTCGAGCTCGAGTCGCTTTACCCTCTAGAGGTCGGGGAGGACGCAGTCATCGTTCCCTTCGCCGAGGTGCGGGGCCGCGTCTATTGGCCACATCCTTCGGGGGTTCGGGTGCTTCGCGAGGGCTACGCACGCTTGCACGGCGCCCCGCCTACTGCAGGAGAAGAGCCGCTCCCAGGGGCCGATCGGGCTACTCCCTATCACTCTGCCGACGAGATGGAGGAGCCCGAGGGGTTCGCGGCCGACGGGGAAGCCGACCGCACGGCCCCAAGTGCGCGATCTCCCGCGGACGCTGGAGCGCCGCGCGGCCCGCCCGCGAAGCGCGCGGGCACCGCCGCGCCGCCACGGGTCGCGGGTCCCGCTCCGATCGCTCCTGGTGCCCCTGCGGCGTCTCTGGACGACGGGGCTCCTATGACCCGTGCCGAAGTAGCTGCCGAAATGCGCGCCTTGCTTGCAGCCCACGCGGCCTCCACGATGGTCGGCAGACCCGAGCCGCTGGGCCCCGCGCCGGCTGCCCGGAGCGATCGGCCCGAGGTGCCTCAGCTTTTCAGCGACGAAGCGGTGCGCCTCGGGCTGGATCCTGCGGGGATCGAGGCCGTCCTGTCTCACGCGCCCGTGGCCCCACAGCGGGTCTCCGCGCGTCCCAAGGGTCCGACCTCCGCGCTGGTCTCGGCGTGGGAAAAGGCGCGCTCTCTTGCTGTCCCTCGGGCCCCTTCGTCCGGTTTCGGAGCGATGGGTCCCCCGCCGCCACCTGGGCTAGCCCATCCCGCTGCGGCCGACGGCTTTGCCGAGGCGGGCGGCGCCGACGGGTCAGAGCCGCCCCATGCGGCCAATCCGACGGACTTCAGCCTCATGCTACAGTGCCTGCACCAGTCCCTCCTATTGCAGCAGGGGCGGGGCCATCGCCCAACCGTCCATCCGCTTCTGGGGACCCTGAGCGACTCAGCTCAAATTCCGCCCACGAGCTCGGGCGACCCCGCGCCCGCATCGGCCCAGATGGGGGGCATTGCTCGGAGGCGCGAGTGGCAGCAAGCGCTGCTACAGCACGGCCCCGATGTGCGAGGACTGATGAAGGAGAATTTGGCCCGTGTCCTGGGCGTGGAAGTCAGCGCCGTGACCCCCATGGCCATGCATCAGTATTTTCGGGAGCACAGTCCCTTGGGGGCTCAGCCGACGACGCACGAGTTGTTGACGCATTTCGCCTTCCTCAGCGCCGAGCTGTGGCGGGCCTGCGAAGAGGGCAACCCCGAGAGAGTCCAGACTTTACTGACGTGTCAGTGCATGTTCATCGACCAGCTGGCGGGGGACCGCGGCTATCTCGAGGCCGCCTGGTTCCTTACGGGGCTGGAGCCTCCCCCGTGTCGCGTGACCAGTCTTCGCACGGAGCGCGAGGCCCAGACCCCGTTCTCACCCCTGGTGGATCCTCGCTGGCTGTCGGCGCAGGGCGAATACGGGAAGGAGCTGCAAGCATTTCGGGCGCGTCTCGACGCCGAGCGCGCCGTCGCGCTCCCCAAGCATCCACCTCATCAGCCCAAGCAGCCCAAGGTTTCGAAGCCCCCCTCCAAGTCCCAGGGTGCGTCCAAGGCACCGAAGGCGGTGCCCAAGAAGGACTGAGGGCGCCTTTGGCGCCCGCCTCCTGGAAGGGTGGGCCTTCGCGGGGCCGGGGCACGCCGCCGCGCACAGTCTGCACCGACGCTGTTGCGGCTGCTAGGCGCGTTTGGGCTCAGCGAGGGCGTGAGGGTAGGAATGCGCTCTTCCAGCGATGCTGTTGCGGCCCCGCAGGGAGGAGTACGTTCCGCCACCACGCCCTTCGCTCTGCTCCGAACCGCTTCTCGGATCCCTTCGGCCATTTTGGCCGACGCCTGCCTCAGTCGAGCGCGCCCTCCAGGGGGCCTGCTGCTCCTGAGGTTGGTGTCCCTGCTGGTGCCTGTTCTCCTTCAAGCACCCCTGCTGCTCTTGCCAAAGTCGCGCCATTCGTCGCTGACTTGTCTGCCTTGCTGCGCCTGTTTCCAGGCGCGAACATTGATATCACCCACTGGGCGGCAGCGCTGTCCCAGGTTGGGATGGGTGCTCGATGTTCTCTTGGATCTTTCTCCCGCTCATCTACGCGTGCAATGGACAGGGGCGACCCGTGCCTTTTGGGGCCGCCTCCCCGCGATCCTTGGCCGTGCCCGCCAGCTCCACCTCTTGGTCCCCCGCCTGACGGCTTGTCGGCGAGGCGCAGGGAGCGCTGGAGATTGCGGCGCGCGGCGCGGACGCTCGCGCAGTATTCTGTTATTGCGTTGAATTGGCTCACCTTGGGTCATCCTAGCCTCGCTCCCGCCGAGGCTCGCGTCCGCGCCACGGTCTCGCCCTGCCAGGAGGGCGTCCGCACCCGTATCGAACGGTTGTGTCGGATCGCAGTTCGCCTCGCCCGTGGCGGCAAGAGCGACCTAGGTCGAGCCTTCGCCAAGTTCGACTCCACTGAGGTCTCGCTCCATGGCCTGGCCACCCATGTTGCAGCTTTGGAGGCCTCCTTCACTTCCTCTTCTTCCGTACCCGCCCCCATGCGGCACTGCCTGACCAGCGCTCCTTCTGTGCCTGGTTCGTTGGCGGCTGCGGCGGCTTGGGACTCCACCCAGGCCGAGCCCTTCGATTTGAAAGTCAGGGCGTCTCGCATCAAGTGGGATTATTCGCCAGAGTTTGATCCCGTTCCCTTCCTCTCCGACGCTCGAGTCCGCGAAGCTTTCATCGATCCAGAGGTGATGCGGCTACCGGCATCAGAGTGGCCTGCTGGCCAGAAGGGAGCGCGCGTCCATATGGACCGCGCCGAGCTGTGGGCCCTACTCCAGAAGTGGGATGCCTGTGGCGCCCTGTACCTGACTCCTGCTTCGGACCTCGCCTGGGATGAAGCCTGTGGAGCTTTCAGGGTACCGAAGGACAGCGATTTCGACAGGCTGATCCTGAACCCCACGGTCGTGAACAGCCGCTGTGCTTCAATTTCGTCCAGCACCCAGCGCCTTGGCCAAGGTTTCCTGCTGTGCCGTCTGGGGCTGGCACCTGGGGAATGGCTGGCAGTTTCTTGTGACGACCTACGGGAGTTTTACTGCACTTTCCGCGTCCCTCCCGCGCGCGCCAGACGTAACGCCCTGCGCGTTCGTCTGCCATCATCTCGCTTCAAGGCCTTTCGAGCCTGGCGCCCCGAGCTTGAAGGTTTGGATGTCGCGCCCTGCCTCAATGCTCTGGCGATGGGCGACAACATGGCTGTGGAGATTGCCAACTCTGCGCACGAAGGCGTCTTGCACAGCTTCGGGGCTTTGCGGCCTCACGAGCAGGTTGTCCACCGCTCGCCCTTCCCGCGGGGCCCGTTTGTCGAGATGCTGAATATTGATGACCATACAGGTTTTCAGAAGCTCTCGTGGCGTGGCTCCGCTCCTCGCCCCGACGACCCGTGTCGCCGTGATCGTGAGGTCTTTGCCGCCTGCGATGCGGGCTACCCGCGCGTGGGCCTGATACAGCATCCAGGCAAGCGCGCGCGCGGCGAAACGCACAAGGTGGTGGTGGGCGCCGAGGTGGAGGGGCGCATAGGCATCGTCTGCGCTCCTCTTGTGCGGACGGTGGCCTTGTGCAGGCTGACCCTGATCCAAATCTACCTCGGGATCACCACCCGCTCCCTGCTAGCCTCTCTTGTGGGCTGCTGGGTCCAGGTCTTCCTCTATCGCCGCCCGATGCTCGCCATCTTTACGCACGTCTACAACTTCTTGTCGCGCCTGGCGACCGAGGACGGCATCGAATACGACCTGCCCCCTTATGTTCGCGACGAGCTTCTGGCCTGCACCTTTTTAGCCTTTACGGCTATAACCGACCTTCGGGCGCAGCCTTGCCCCGAGGTGTTCGGTACGGACGCGTCTCTCGGCTGGGGGGGCGTTGTCCGCGCTCCTATCAGCCCGCAGCTCTCCGCCGAGCTGTGGCGCAGATCGGAGCACGGGGGGTGGCACACGATTCTGCACAATCGGAGCCTCCTCGCCGTACTCAGCCGCGGCGTGCCCTTGGGCCCTGAGCTCACCCAACTGCATCACGACCTGGGGCTCCCGTCTATTGAGCCCCCCGTCGCGCCGCGTTGGGTCACCGAGCTATCAGAGGCGCTGCGCTTTCGGCTCGCGTACAAATGGGAGTTTCGCATGCCTCGTCACATCAATATCCTTGAGACCACAGTGTATAAGAGTCTGTGCAAATACTGTTGTGTTCGCCTCCCTGACTCTCGTATCCCCGTTCTCCTGGATTCAAAAGTGGCTTTGGGCGCGACCGCGCACGGGCGCAGCAGCTCTCCTGGTCTATCTCATGTTCTCTCGACCACTTTGCCCTATGTGATAGGAGGAGGTTTATATATGGGAGGCATGTACGTGCCCACGGACGTGCATAGGGCCGACGATCCCACGCGCAACCGTGCGGTGAGGCCCCCGTCTCGTGACCCTCCCGCCTGGCTAGTGGAAGCAGAGAGAGGAGAATTTACTCGCTTTGATTGCATCGCGTACGCCGACTCCCGCTCGTCATTCCCTACTTGTCTCTGGGGCCGATTTGTTGCGCAGCTTGTGGCTCGAGGCCCCGAGGGGTTGCTCAGCCACCGTTGGGCGGCCGCCCCCCCCCTCTCGGTGGGTGCGGGGATGGCCGCCGACGCCGCCGGCGACGGCGCCCAGGGCGAAGCCCTCGACCCCTCGGGCGCCGCCGAGAGCAGCAGCGAAGCTGCTCTCGCCAGCGGAGAGCGTCGCGGGCCTCGCAACGCGCTCTTCGCTGACAGCGACCGGCCTCTCACATCCACAGCAGACGCCACGCCCAAAGCGTCTGCGTCCTCGGAGGGCGGCTCGCACGGCCCCGACCCTGCCGCCGCCAGCGCTGGTTCGGCTCCCCCGGCCGCCAAGCGTGCTCCGCCTCTGGCCCTCCGCTCCAAGGCCGCGGCGGCCCCTCCGCCTGCGATCGGGGGGGGCTCGTCGCGCGTCGGCTCACGGGAAGCGCCAAAGGGGGCCACGGCTGCTACCCCCCGCATCTTCCAGCGAGCGGCCAGGGTGAGCGCCTCTCGCCAACTGCTTGGCGTCGTGGACGGGGCCTCGCGCAGCACCATCGAAGCCGCCTTCAGGCGCCAGTCCCTAGTCTACCATCCAGACAGGACTCCTGCGCACTTGGGGGCCGATGAGCGAGCAGCCCGCGCGCTCAACTGGAAGCAGCTCTGTGACGCCAAGTCAGTGTTGCTCCAGGCCCTCTCGCAGGCCGCCGCGCCGCCCGCTGGTCCTAGCACGGGCGGTGACGGTCCTGCCGCTCGCGCCTACGCCCAGGCAAAAGCGGCAGGGAAGGGCGCCCGCAAGGGCAAGCTGGCTCCTGGGTCGACCATGGCCCTTCAGGCGCTCGAAGAAGCGGTCTCTTCGCGGGTCGCCCTGGCGAGTGCGGAGCTGGCCCCTCGGGCTGCCCTCCCCGCCTCGGGCGCGCCTCTCCCAAGGAGCGGGGTTTCGTCTGCCCTCGCGACGCGGGCGGCTGAGTCTGATGCCATCCTCGCCTCCGCCGTGTCGCGCGGCCGCGTGGAGCTCGACGCACTCCGCACCGCGCGTGCCGACGCCACCAGGCGCACGGTGCAGGCTCCTGCACGCGGCGAAGGCGAGCGTGCCGTCGCTCGTGCCGAGCTCGCGGAAGGGATGGCCGATCGCGCCTACTTCCGACGCTTGCGCGAGGCCGCCAGTCGTGAGGCCGCGGGCTTGCCGCGTACGGCTCCCGTCCAGCTGGGTCGGGATTGGCGCAAAACTCTGCGCGCCGTCCTGCACAACGCTGAGGTCTCGACGGGCCTCGCCAACGCGGATCGTGCCGCTCGTGCTGGGGACGCCCCCGCGTCGTCCACTGGGCGCTCCCTGGCCGAGGTGGAAGCTGTGGACCCGCGCGCCTTGGCGAGACCTGCCGACGACCCAGCGTCCAGCTTCAGCCGTCGTGAGGGGCGCGCGGTCCGCGCCCGCCTGGGCCCGCGGGACGAAGCTGTCGAGGACCAGCCCAATCGCGGTGGTCACGCGCCGCACTCCGCCTCGCGCACGGGCGCCGCGCGCAACAGGCGCGCCAAGAAGCAGCGGCGAGCTTCGACGGCGGCGCTCCCCGCCCCTGAGGGGGGGGCCGCCACGACGCCGGGCCGCAGGGCGCGTCGCACTGCTAATGCGCGCCGCTGGGCAGGCGCGGCACGCTCCAGCTCCGCCGCGGGAGTGGGCCCTTCACCGCGGAGCCGCAGCCCTGCCCGCAGCCGCACGCGGTCACCGAACCCGTACGGGACTGATCACACCTCTCCCTCGGGAGGCTGCTCCTCGCCTCCCATCGACGGCTCGATCTCGCCTGAGGAGCCGTCGGGGCCGCCGGCGGGGGAGGCATCGGAGGGCCCGCACACTCCTGACGGGTCTCCGCCCGCGAGCGCCCGCAGCCGCTCGAGAGCGGAGCCCGCGTGCGAGGAGGACTCTCCGACGGAGCTCGAGGACGTCGTGCTGAGTGCCCTCGCTGACTCCTCGGTGGACCTCGAGCGCGTCGTGGCGGGCCTGAACCCCGAGGTCCTCCTCCGCTTGCAGGCGGCCTTCCCTCGCCGCGCGGAGGCCTCTCCGCCCGCCGCTCACGCCGCGGCTCGCAGCCGCTCTCGGGGCCGCGGCACGCGTGCAGGCTCCGAGACGCCGCGGCCCGTCCCCCCGCCGCCGCCACCACCCCGTCACCACTCTGGTGGGCGTGCGGCGTCGCGATCCCGCGGGTCGGCCGCCGGCCAGGGGCTTAGTCGAGCGAACGCGCGCGACTCCTCTCGTGCGCCTTCGCGTCAGGCGACGTCGCCTGGGCGTCGCGAGGTGCGCTCCCCTCGAGTCGCTCCGAAGCGTCGCCCGAGCCCCGCCACTTCGCAGCAGCCAGCCACGCCCCGCCATGGTGCGAGCTCGGACGTCGCCTTCGCAGGCAGCTCCCGCGCGGACTCCGCTGCTCAGGCCCCTCCGACTTCGGTAGGCATGCGCTCTTCCAGCGATGCTGTTGCGGCCCCGCAGGGAGGAGGGCGTGCCGCCGAGGAAGGGGGGTCTTCGAGTGGCTTCGCGCTTGGCCGAGCTTCAGAGCCCGAGCTGCATCTCAGCGGCTTTCACAGCGGTGACGCTGGAAGCGCCGCGGCTGCAGCCTTCGCAGCGCGGCGCACGGCCTCTGCGGCCGCTGAGCAGCCCTTGCCTCCAGGGGCCGCCAGCGCCCTAGCGTGGCGCCTCAACATCGGCGGTGAGAAGATCACTGTGGTGAGGTGGGGACCCGCCTGGCAAGCTGCCTTCCAGAGCGCGGCGTCGTGGCTGAGGTCTTTCGCACCCGCAGGGGCCGCCGAGCCCGAGGGCAAGGATGACTTGCACTGCCTCCTGCGGGCCTTGCACGCCTACAAGCGCCTGTTTCAGACAGGCGGCGCCGAGCCGATCGACGAGGCCTCGTGGTTGCATCCTTACGTGGCCGTCGTCGAGCCCGAGGCTATCCCCGCGCATGCTGACCTCCAAGCCATGGGGGCGGGCGCCATCCGTGGCATCGGGCTCGGCTCAAAGATCGAGCAGCGGCGGCGCGCGGGCAAATTGGCCTGCCTTTTCGACCTTCTGTACCACGTGCAGGACAGTCACGGCGCCATCCCAGCAGCGCTGTGGGGATCCCACTCCCCTCCGTCCGAGATCCTCGACGCCTTCGCGGAGGTGGTGCCCGTTCCACATCATTCGGGTTTCACGTCCTCGGCAGCTCGTTCCGAGCTCGCCGAAGCAGCCGCAGCTGCGCGTGCCGAGCCGCGCCCGCCTTTTGACTGGGCGACCCTCGAGGGAGGGGACGCTCTGCCAGCCGAGATCGAAGCAGGGGCTCGCCGTGCCTACCGTAACATGGGCGGATCCTTCAGCTCGGCGCGGGCGATGCTGGCGGAGGCGTCGGGGTTCGAGACCGACGGGCGGGACGCCCTCGTTCCGCCCTTCTACGCGTCCAGGCGCAGGAGGGCCGCCACGCTGATCAGCTCTCCAAGCCCTGGCCGCCCTGCGCTCATCCTGTGGTGCGTCTGCGGCCTCTGCATCTCTCTGGGAGCCGCGGCGCCGACCGCAGGCCAAGGGCTTAGTCGGGCTGCGCCGTCCGCGCCCGCTCGCCCTCCGCGCACTCCCTTCGTGCGCGATTCTCACCTCACCTCCGCGTATCTCGACCGTCGCTCGAGATCGATTGATGCCTTCGAGCTGTGGTTAGCAGAACACACTGGCGTGCCACCCGCCACACTTTACCGAAGCGGGATACTTCTCGCCCGTTTCCTCGCGACCTTCGGCGTGTGGCTTCATGATGCAGGTTTCCCTCATTATATTTTGGTCCATGCCATCTTGGGAATCCAAAGCGCCCATCCGCATTGGAAGGCCTTTCTGACAGAAGCTTGGGACGTAGCGAAACAATGGAAGCTTGCGGAGCCGCCAAAGCTCCGCCCCCCCTTGCCACGCGCGCTGCTGCGCGCCATGGTCGGGCTCTGTCTCGCCTGGGACTGGCCGGTGATGGCGGCCCTGCTGCTCATGGGCTTCACGATGTTCCTCGGGCCTGGCGAACTGCTGGCGTCACGCCGCTGTGACCTGTCGCTTCCATGCGACCGTCTCGAAGTTGAAGGGGATGCTTTTCTTTCGATTCTTGTTCCAAAGACCAGAAGAACGTACCCGACGCAACATGCTCGCTGCTCCGATCGGGGCACGGTGATGATATTGAATCATGTGTTTGGGAGGTTGGCTTCCACCGATCCTCTCGCCCCCTTCGGCGCGAGCGGCTTCCGTACTCGGTGGAATCATCTGCTTTTGGCTCTGGGCGTCCCTCTTGCCAAAGCAGGTCAGGGGCTCAACCTGACGCCCGCTTGTCTGCGGGGCTCTGGCGCAACAGACTTCTATATCGCTACGGAAGACGTCCCCCGCGTCTTCTGGCGAGGGCGCTGGCGTCAAGCTTCCAGTGCCGAGCGCTACCTGCAAGCCGCCGCCGCCTCCACAGTTCTTGCTGCGCTGCCCGAGCACGCACGGGCTCGTATCTTGTTCTTCGCCACCGCCAGCGACCGCCTTGTCGCTTCGTTCCTCCAAGTCGGCCCCGCCGCTTGGCCTGCCCTGCTTGCGGCCGCCCGCCAAAACCTTGTCACTTCGCAAGGTCCTTGAGCACGGGTATGGCTGCCTCGCCGACATCGGCGACCAGACGGACTCCACCGTCTGACGCGCGGCGCCCCGGCTTGAGCGCGCGGGACGGGCCTGCCCATTTTGGGCCGCCCCGCGCGCGCACGCCGCGGCCGCGCTCGGAGACAGCTCGCTAGCGCGCGAGCGGGAGAATGCTTCTTCTATTCTCTGTGAGCAAGCTCCTGCTGTCTCCGCAGCTTCTCTGCCCCCCTCCCTCCTCTCCCACTCTAAGGCTGACGGGCGCTGCCTCGCCGACATCGGCGACCAGACGGACTCCACCGTCTGACGCGCGGCGCCCCGGCTTGAGCGCGCGGGACGGGCCTGCCCATTTTGGGCCGCCCCGCGCGCGCACGCCGCGGCCGCGCTCGGAGACAGCTCGCTAGCGCGCGAGCGGGAGAATCATCATCATCGCCATCATCAACATCATCATCATCATCATCATCATCATCGCCATCATCAACATATCGAGCTCACAATCGATCTCACTATCGATATCACTATCGATCTCGCTATCGATCTCACTTTCGATCTCCCAATCGATCTCACAATCGATCTCACAATCGATCTCACATTCGGTCTCACATTCGGTCTCACTGTCGATCTCACAATCGATCTCACAATCGACATCATCATCATCATCATCATCATCATCTTCGTCAACATCAACGTCATCATCATAATCATCATCATCATCATCATCATCATCATCATCATCATCATCATCATCATCGCCATCATCAACATCATCATCATCACCATCATCATCATCATCATCACCATCATCATCATAATCATCGGGGACCATCACTATCGGGACACCGACGGGACACCGACGGGACACCGGCGGGACACCGCGCGCCACCAGCCGCCCGGAAGAGACACATTTGGTCCGGCCGCGCCTCAGCCACAGGGACACCGACGGGACACCAGCGGGACACCGGCGGGACACCGCGCGCCACCGGCCGCCCGGTGGAGAATCATTTGGTCCGGCCGCGCCTCAGCCACAGGAGACTTTCCTCTCGCCCGCCCACGCAGCTTCGCCTCGCCCGCACGCACGGCACGCACGAACACGAAACCGAAATCGATTTCTCGGTAGGGGGGCTCTCCGTTCCACTTCGATCTCACCCCCTCACCTCCGACAGATAAAACAGAAGGTTTTGGAGGTCCGCGTGGATTTCTCGGTCCAGCCGTAGGACCCCTCCCTGGCGCGCAAAAGCGCGCCAGGGGCGGCGCCGGAGACACAGCCAGTGGGGTCCATTGCCGATCCAAGAAATCCGCTCGGACCTCCGAAAGGTTGTGCTTCTCTGGTGCTTACGTTATGCTGATGTGGTGCTTACGATGCCTCCCCGACCTGGAGATTGCATGTGCCTTGAGCGAGACGCCGCGAAAAGCAGGGGGACCGCACTGCCAGGACGGCCCTTCCTGGCTCCTCTGGTGGTGGTGGCGGTTGTGGTGGTGCCGCTCCTTGTTGCATGCTCGCAGGAAAAGGCCACGCTGAGCTTCGCCCTGAAGAAGCTCAAATTCACAGACAAGGCTTAAGTCGGGCCTGTACCTCTACAGGAGGAATCTTCAAAAGCAGTTCAAAGATCGTCCGGGGACGATCTTTCGACTACTGTCTGACTACCCTTTTGAGCATTTTCAGAGTATGTTTTTTTTGTTCGTCCAAGATCCGCCGGTAGCGGGACGTGCACGGCCTAAGACGAGGCCCGGCAGTTCATGGAGGATTCGCTCCGGGACGTCAAGACGGTCACGCCGCGGCATCGGCCGCCCAGGGCGGAGGAGGCCGAGGAGCAGCTGCCCAGGTCGAAGGAGGAGGCCGAGCCCTCCCTCGGGTCGGGGGGGAGCACGGGATGAGGAGGAGGCAGGAGGCAGGAGGAGGAGGAGGAGGGGAAGAAGGAGGAGGAGGAGGAGGAGGAGGAGAGATGAGGAGGAGGAGGCGGACGCTGAGGTCGACGACGAGGACGAGGGTCGACAGGGGGTTGGTGCAATAGATTTGGTGCAATAGATTTGTGGGGTTGCAATAGATTCGGGGCGTGCAATACATTCTAGGGCGCAGATGTGTTGCTGGATTTTTGCTTGCCGGGCCGAGAATCAGCTGGATCAGAGGGAGTTCCAGGGTTGTCCACGGTTCGATCGATTCGATGATGCGTGCCGATGCCGTTGCATGCGCGCGGCATCGATCGATTCGATTCCGCTCCCCCGAGGTCGGCTTCCTCCTCAACGACGGACGAGCGTTGGGGTTCGATTCGGTCCATTTGCAAGGGCAGCCCTCGGACAGGCACGGGGCTTGACTTGACCCCCAGCCACCAACAGCCTCGAGAACAATACGGGAGCGATCTGCCGACCCAGACGCCCACAGCCCGTCTTGCGGCGATGCCGAGGCCAGAGGGAGGCCGTTGCACGGCGGAGGCCAGTGCACAACCCGTACCGCTCCCGGGCCCGCCCGCTCTTCTTCTGGGTGCTGCCAAAGGTGGCCCGGGCCCAAGGCGTGATCCTCGCGTCGTGTTTCGGTGCCGCTGGGCCTCTTCAAGACCCTCGTGAGGAGGAGGAGGAGGCGGAGGAGGAGGAGGGTGCCCTGAGGTCACCTGGACCTGCCTGGAAATCCTGGGGGCACCTCGGGCCAGAGACACCTCCGGCAGCGCCCGGAGCTCCGCCCTCGGCTTGTCGGCCCCCGCTCCCGTGGCCCCTCCCCCCTGCAGGCCAGGCGGGCGCGCGCCGACGTGGCCCAGCGCACGGACTGCCCCTACCTGGGTACAATCAACAGGCTTGTCTCTCCTCCTGCTCTTGCTGCCTCTTCAGACTTCGGGGAGCAAAGGCCCACACACACACACACACACACGCACAGACACGCACACGCACAGACACGCGCACACGCACACGCACACGCACACGCACACGCACACGCACACGCACACGCCCACGCTCACGCTCACGCTCACGCTCACGCTCACGCTCACGCTCACGCACACGCCCACGCCCACGCCCACGCACACGCCCACGCACACGCTCACGCACACGCTCACGCTCACGCACACGCCCACGCACACGCACACGCTTACGCTCACGTTTACGCTCACGCTCACGCTCACGCTCACGCTCACGCTCACGCTCACACTCACGCTCACGCACACGCTCACGCTCACGCACACGCACACGCACACGCACACGCACACGCCCACGCACCCTCACCCGCACCCGCACGTGCACGCGCACGCGCACTCGCACTCGCACACGCACACGCACACGCATCCGCACCATCACCCGCACGCGCACGCGCACGTGCACGCGCACGCACACACGCACACGCCCACGCCCACGCCCACGCCCACGCACACGCGCACGCGCACGCACACGCACACGCACACGCACGCGCACACGAACACGCACACTTACATGAACACGCACACGCACACGCACACCACACGCACACGCACACGCACGCGCACGCGCACGCGCACGCGCACGCGCACGCGCACGCGCACACGCACACGCACACACGCACACACACGCACACGCACACGCACACGCGCGCACGCGCACGCGCACGCGCACGCACACGCACACGCACACCCACACGCACACGCACACGCGCATACACACGCGCACGCACACGCGCACGGACGCGCGCACGGACGCGCGCACGGACGCGCGCACGGACGCGCGCACGGACGCGCACGGACGCGCAAGGACGCGCACGGACGCACACGGACGCACACGGACGCACACGGACGCATTCGGACGCACACGGACGGACATGGACGCACACGGACGCACATGGCCACACACGGACGCACACGGACGCACACGGACACGGACGCACACGGACGCACACGGACGCACACGGACGCACACGAACGTTCACGAGCGCACACGGATACACGCGGACGCATACGGACGCACACGGACGCACACGGACGCACACGGAGGACGCAGACGGACGCACACGGACGCACACGACCACACACGGCCACACACGGACACACGGCCACACACGGACACACACGGACACACACACACACACGGACACACACACGGACACACACGGACATTTACGGACACACACGGGCACACTCTGACATTTATGGACACACACGGACACACACACACACGGACATGCACGGACATTTACGGACACACACTGACATTTACGGACACACACGGGCACACACGGGCACACACACAGGCACACACAGACACACACACAGACACACACAGAGACACACACAGAAACACACACAGACACACACACAGAGACACACACAGAGGCATACATACAGGCACACACAGCGACACACAGAGACACACAGAGGCACACACAGAGACACACACAGGCACAAACACAGAGAGACACACACAGACACACACAGACACACACAGACACACACAGACACACACGGGCACACACAGACGCACAGACGCACAGACACACAGGCACACACAGGCACACATAGACACACACACAGACACACACACAGCCACACAGACACACACGGACACACAGGCACACACACAGACACACACAGACACACACAGACACACACACAGACACACACAGACACACACAGACACACAGACACACACAGGCACACACAGGCACACACACACCCACACACACAGACACACACACACACCCACATACAGGCACACACACACACCCACACACACCCACGCACCCACACACAGGCACACAGAGGCACACAGAGGCACACATATTCACCCAGAGGCACACAGATGGACACAGAGGCACACAGAGGCACACAGAGACACACAGAGGCACACAGAGGCACACAGAGACACACAGAGGCACACAGAGGGACATAGAGACACACAACGACACACAGAGGCACACAGAGGCACACAGATGGACACAGAGGCACACAGAGAGGCACACAGAGACACACAGAGAGGCACACAGAGACACACAGAGGCACACAGAGGCACACAGAGACACACAGAGGCACACAGAGGCACACAGAGGCACTCAGAGGCACACAGAGGAACACAGAGGCACACAGAGGCACACAGGGGCACACAGAGGCACACACAGGCACACAGAGGCACACAGAGGCGCACAGGAGCACACAGAGGCACACAGAGGCACACAGAGGCACACAGAGGCACACAGAGGCACACAGAGGAACACAGAGGCACTCAGAGGCACACAGAGGAACACAGAGGCACACAGAGGCACACAGGGGCACACAGAGGCACACACAGGCACACAGAGGCACACAGAGGCGCACAGGAGCACACAGAGGCACACAGAGGCACACAGAGGCACACAGAGGCACACAGAGGCACACAGAGGAACACAGAGAGGCACACAGAGAGGCACACAGAGACACACAGAGACACACAGAGGCACACAGAGGCACACAGAGGCACACAGAGGCACACAGAGGCACACAGTGGCACACAGTGGCACTCAGAGACACACAGAGGCACACAGAGACACACAGAGACACAAAGGCACACAGAGGCACACGGAGACACACAGAGACGCACAGAGACACACAGAGACGCACAGAGACACACAGAGACACACAGAGACACACAGAGACACACAGAGACGCACAGAGACACACAGAGACACACACCCTCACACACCCACACACACACACCCACACACACCCACACACACACACCCACACACACCCACACACACACGCACACCCGCACACACACCCACAGCCCCAGACACACCCACACACACCCACACACACCCACACACCCCCACTCACCCCCACACACCCCCACACAACCCCACACCCCCACACACCCCCACACACACCCACACACACACCCACACACCCCCATCCTTGTTCCTTATTTGAATATACCCCCACCTACCTCGTATTGCGGCCGATAGCGACCCAATCCGGGACCCCCCATCCGGACTGTAAAACATCAATACAAAGTAGCCGTTTTTCTTCTCAACATCGTCTGTCTTGTCGTCGACGATGCGAAAAGCGTGGCAGGAATGGGACGCGGCGCACATCCCGCGCGGCAGTCAATCTGGGCCCGCCCATCCTGACTGCAAAAAATAAATACAAAGTCTTCGTTTTTTCCTCTCAGCATGGCCTGCCTTGTCGCCGACGGTGCGAAACATGTGGCAGCAATGGGACGCGGCGCACATATGGGACGCGGCGCGCATCGCGCGCGGCCGTCAATCTGGGCCCGCCCATCCTGACTGTAAAAATCAATACAAAGTCTCCGCTCTTTCCACTCAGCATGGCTTGCCTTGTCGCCGACGGTGCGAAATATGTGGCAGGAATGGGGCGCAGCGCACATCGCGCGCGGACGTCCATGCGGGCTGCGGGCCCTCCCATCCTGATTATGAAAAACAATACAGAGTACCATGACCTCTACCACTACCACTACCACTACTAGTACTACTACTACAACTGCTACTACTACTACTACTACTACACTACTGCACTACTACTACTACTACTACTACTACTACTACTACTACTACTACTACTACTACTACTACTACTATTACTACTACTACTACTATCACTACCACTACCACTACCACTACCACTACCACTACCACTACCACTACCACTACCATCACCACCACTCCCACTACTACTATTACTATACTATTACCACCACTATTACTACTACTACTACTACTACTACTACTACTACTACTACTACGACTACTACTACTACTACTACTACTACTACTACTACTACTACTACTACTACCACTACTACCTACTACTACTACTACTACTACTACTACTACTACTACTACTACTACTACTACTACTACTACTACTACTACTACTACTACTACTACTACTACTACTACTACTACTACTACTACTACTACGCTACACGACTACTACTACTACTACTACTACTACTACTACTACCACCACCACCACTTACTACCACTACTACCACTACTACTACTACTACTACTACTACTACTACTACTACTACTACCACCACTACCACTACCACTACCACTACCACTACCACTACCACTACCACTACCACTACCACTACCACTACCACTACCACTACTACCACTACCACTACGCGCCAGCACCCAGATTGCGCCAGCATTGTTTCTTATGTTGTGGGAGGGCGGAACGTGTCCGTTGTTCCTTTCAACATGGCCAGTCTTGTCGTCGACGATGCGAAATGCGTGGCGGGAATGGGACGCGGCGCACATCCCGCGCGGACGTCATGCGGTGTCCTGGGCTATCCCCCACTCGCACTGAAATGCCCGCGCAGCCCCCAGTTGTGCCACCACTGTTTCTTATGTTGTGGGAGGGCGGGTGGGAATGGACATGCCATGCTTGACTCGCTCGAGCTGGCTAGCTTGACACCCCCACCCCCCCCACCCCAGACACCCACACACACCCACACGCCCCCACCCCCCCCCACACATTTTCAATTCCCCTCATTCCCCCCCCCCCACATCCTTAGTTCTTATCCTAAAGCGCCCCTAAGCCCCCATCTAGCCGGCCGATAGGAACCCCGCCGTCCTAGCTGTCAAAAATCAATTCAACTTTTCTTCTCGCCAAGATGTCGTCGAGTTGCGAAAAGTGTGGCAGGAATTGAGCGGAATGAACATCGCTTGGGGGCCCTAAGTGGGTGGTCGCGTCATACTGATCGAAAACAACCATTTGCTCGACAGCCTGGACTTTCTTGTCGTCGACGCTGCGACAAGTGTAGCAGGAATTGGACGCGGCGCACATCGCGCGCGGACGCCTGGCCAACCCTACGCGGGACCCCCCGTCCTACCTGGCAACAAACATCGCAACGTCGACGTTTTCCTTGCCAACATGTACTTTCTCCTCGTCGGCGCTGCGAATCGCATAGCGGGAATGGTACGCGGCGCACATCGCGCGGGGAATCTGCTCGTCAATGTGGATTTTCTTGTCGTCGACGCTGCGGCCCGTCGGGTTGAGGAGCTGGGCGGGCGGCAAGTCATAAAGCTTCAAGCAAGTGCGGTTCGCCGCCGGCGCGCCCATTGTCGTGTCCACGTAGGAGAGACCTCGTTTTCTCCCCTCCTCCTCGTCGTCCTTCCCCTCCTCCATGCGCTGCAGGAGCGAAGCGATTGGCGGTGCAACGCACGTGGCTGGAATGAGACGCGGCGCAGTTCGCGCGTTGGACATGTTGTCGCCGACGATGCAACATGAGAGGTCGGAGCGGGGCGCGGCGTACATCGCGCGCGGTCTTGTTTCCCGTCGACGTTGCTCAATACGCGGCAGGAATAGGACGCAGCTCGTGTCAAGCGTTGAACGTGTAGCCGCCCGCGATACACGATGGCCGGCAGGCGTCGGACGCGACGCATTTGCTTGTTATGTCGTGGGAGGGTGGGTGGGAGTGGACGGAGCGTTCTGGCTCGTTCGAGCTGGCGAACTTGACCCCCCCACACCCCCCCACACCCCCACGCATCTTTATTTCTCATGAGTAATCACCCCCAAACCCACTTAGCCGGCCGATAGCAACCCCGCCGTCCGAATTGTCAAAAAAAAACAGCGATTTTTCTCGCCAGCATGTCGTCGACTTGCGAGATGTGCTGCTCGTCAGCATGCATTTTCTTGTCGTCGACGCTGCGGCCCGCCGGGTTGAGATGATGGGCGGGCGGCAAGCTATAATGCCTCAAGCAAGTGCGGTTCGCCGCCGGCGCGCGTGGTTGGAATGAAACGCGGCGCACTTCGCGCGCTGGACAGGTTGTCACCGACGATGCAACATGAGAGGTCGGAGCCGGGCGCGGCGTACATCGCGCGCGGTCTTGTTTCTCGTCGACGTTGGTCAACGCGCAGCAAGAATTGGCCGCAGTTCGCGTCACGCGCTGAACGTTTAGCCGCCCGCGGTATAAGATGAACGACAGGCGTCGGACGCGCCGCACTTGGTTCTTATGTTGTGGGAGGGCGGGTGGGAGTGGACGGAGCTCTCTGGCTCGTTCGAGCTGGCTAAGTTGACCCTTCCACACCCCCCCACGCACCCCCACGCACCCCCACGCACCCCCACGCACCCCCACGCACCCCCGCACCCCCACACATCCCCACACACCCCCACGCACGCCCACACACGGCCTCACACCCCCACGCGCCCCCACGCAGCCCCGCACACCCCCACACACCCCCGCGCACACACCCACGCACACCCCCACACTCCCCCACACACACCCACACACCGCCACAACACACCACACACCCCACACACCCCACACAACACCCACACACCCCCACAACACACCCACCCCACACACACCACACACACGCCCACACACCCACACCCCCACGACACCCCCACACACCTCAACACATCCGCACACACACACCCGACACATTCCACACACACACCCCTACGCACCCCCGCACACCAACAACCACCCACACTACCCACACACACACCCACCACCCACCACAACACACGCACAACCCACACACACACCCCCAAACACACCCACACACACACCCACACACCCACACACACACACAACCCCCGCACACACACGCACACAAACCCACACACACACGCACCCGCACTCACACACACCCCCCCCGCACACACACACACACACACCACACACACACATACACCCACACACACACACACCGACCCACATCCCACACGCACAAACACCCCGCACACACCACACACCCACACACACACCCACACACACACACACACAACCCACACACCCACACACGCACACCCGCACACGCACGCACCACACACCCACACATCGCACATCACGCAACACACACCACACACACACACGCACGCACGCACATACGCACACACACGAAGCACACACGCACCACGCACCGCATACTCGAACACACGCACAATCGCACCACGCCCACACACGCACACGCACGCACACGCAAACACCCGCACACACTCACACACGCACGCACGCACACGCACACGCGCACACCGCACGCCGCACACACGCACGCACGCACACACGCACACACTCAACACACGCACACGCACACACGCACACACGCACACACGCACACACGCACACACGCACACACGCGCACACGCACACACGCACACGCGCACACGCGCACACACGCACGCACGCACGCGCGCACACGCGCACGCACGCACACGCGCACACACGCACGCACGCACGCACGCACGCACACGCGCGCGCACGCGCACACGCGCACACGCGCGCGCACGCGCACGCGCGCACACGCGCGCGCACGCACACACGCACACAGTCACACGCACGCACGCACGCACGCACGCACACGCGCGCGCACGGGCACACGATCACACGCGTACACGCGCACCAGCACGCGCGCGCGCACGCGCGCACGCGCGCGCACGCGCGCACGCGCGCGCGCACGCGCACGCGCCACGCACACCCCCCCACACCCCCACGCACGCCCACACACCGCCACACACCCCCACAAACCCGCACGCACCCCCACACACACACCCACACCCCCTACACCCCCACACACCACCACACGCCCCACACACCCCCACGCACCCCCACACCCCCCACACCCCCCACACCGCACGCAACCCCCACACACACCCACGCACCCCCACACACACACACACCCACACACACACCCACACACACCGACACACACCCACACACACCCACACACACCCGCGCAAACACACACGCCCACACACCCACACACACACACCCACACACATCCGCACACACCCGCACACACCCACACACACCCACACACACGCACGCACGCACACGCACACACGCACACACGCACACACGCACACACGCACACACGCACACACGCACGCACGCACGCACGCACACACGCACACACGCACACACGCACACACGCACACACGCACACACGCACGCACGCACACACGCGCACACGCGCACACGCGCACACTCGCACACGCGCACACGCGTACACGCGCACACGTGCACACGCGCACACGCGCGCACGCGCACGCGCCCACGCACACGCACACGCACACGCACACGCACACGCACACGCGCACACGCATGCACGCACGGTTATGCACCCGCACGCACGCAAGCGCACGCACACGCACGCGCACGCGCCCACGCACACGCATACGCACACGCACATGCATACGCACACACACGCGCACACACACATACTCACACACTCACCCTTTCACACATTCACATACCCTCACACAGATACTACACACCACACACATATACACACTTGCGGATGTCTTGTGTCGGCGCTGACCCCCCTTTAACGGTGCCTCCGTTGCCGCCCCTAGCGCGGTCCGCGCGCCGGGAGAGGGGGTCCGCGCACGTTCATGTTGGTGATTGTTGCTCCAAGCACGTCGCCGACACATCGCCGATGCATCGGGGGCCTCTGGCCCTATCTCGGTGAACACACGATTATATATATATACATTTATCTAGAGAGAGAGAGAGAGAGAAAACAAAAAAAAAAACTCAGAGGTCCGCGCGGATTCCTCGGATCGGCGCTGGGCCCCCCTGGCGGCGCCTCTGGCGCCGCCCCTGGCGTGCTCCGCGCGCCAGGGAGGGGAATCCAGCGTCGATCCGAGATGTTTTGTGTTGATGGTATTGTTGTTCGATCCAGCGTCGATCCAGCGCGGACCTCAGAGTTTTTGTGTTGATAGTATTGTTGGTTCCCTGTCGGCGGCCTGCAGCTTCTGCTGTTCCTGCTGCTGCTCCTGCTCCAGGCTGCTGCTTCCACCAGGGGAGGTGGGCTGCCGCAGACAGGGGGGCCGGCTCCCCAGGCACGTGCTCGACTTTGACTTCGAGAAGTTGTGCTGTGTGTCACTGTCTGGCTGGAGCCTCGGAGGTACTTATGCTGTCGATCAGCCTCCGATCACGACCAGCAGCGCATTCGGCATCTCGCTTACTGCACACGTAAAGCGTCTGCCATCGGCCGCGATCGCCACTCCGTCTTCGCATCCATCCTCGGAGGGCTCCATTTGCACCCGCGCCGATCCTGGCCAGGCCGATCTCGGGCCCAGGATCGACATATGTGCCTCGACCTGTAGCCTGGCCAGGAGGAGTGCGCAGGCACCGATCCTGGTCGCAGGGTGGGCGTGATCCTGGTCGGTGCCCGTAGGGATCCGCGCAGGGTCGGCGTGGCCCTGGCGCACCTCTGCACGCCGAGGCGAGAACGTGTACGTGGACCTCGTCGACGGGAAGTACTTCCAGGGCCGCGGGAAGGAGACGCACGCCTACCGCCACGCCCTGGAGAAGGGCCACTACGTGTGGATGAACGTGGTCGACGGCAAGGTGTTCTGCATCCCCGACGGCTACGAGGTGCCTGCCCGTTTCGGTGTCCACCCTGCGCCCAGCCCAGGTTTTCGCCGTGCCCCTCGATTCTATAGTTTTTTATGTAGCTATATTGTTGGTGTGTGCTACCTCGATGACGTCGGGGTGCGAAGTGTGTGAGTATGCCCACGGTGCGGTCACAGGAGTTGCCTGCCCATCGCCTGTCCGTCTGCCTGCCTGCCTCTCAACCTGTCTGTCCGTCTGCATGCCTTGAGGGCTCGGCGCCAAGGCCTGCCTCTGGCTGTTCGGGCGGGTGCGGCGCCGACTTGAGAGGGAGGAATAGTTGGAGGAGGAGGAGGAGGAAGACAAGGAGGAGGAGGAGCACCAGCGGCGACGAGGTGGTAGACAAGTCGCTCGAGGACATAAAGTTTAACCTGCACCCGCTGTTCGACGAGGAGGAGATCTTGCAGACCTCCACAAAGGTTCGGTACGCAAAAGCGCTGGACGGGACCGACTACATCCCAGGTTCGTCGCGGGAGGGCGGGGTGTCCTCAGGCGTTCGGCAAGTCTTGCCGTGTCGACTTGCGGGATCAAACCACGCAAATCGAGGTGCACGCGAATAGCTGAATAACAAAACAGCAGCAGAAGCATACGCTGGATGGAGCAACCATCGCCCCCCCCTGGATCCGCTGGGGGGGGCTGGGCACGTGCTGTCGGAATGGGTGGAGGGGGGTCTTGAGGAAGAGGAGGAGGATGAGGAGGGGGCAGAGGATGGAGGGGTGCGGGACCAGGCAAGCTCCGACATCATCCGGAGTAAATGCTCGGAGGTCCGCGATGATCTCTGGGGCCGGCGCTGGACCCCCGTGGCGGCGCGCTCCGCTGCTGTGCCACGGAGGGCCAGCGCCGATCCGAGACGTCCGCGCGCACGCCCCCGACAGTTTGGTCATGCTTTTTGCAGGGTTCTCTGGTTCTGTCAGCGCTCCCCCGCTGGGGAGTGGTCTATATGATTTGTTTTTGTTCTCGTTCGCGGATTCTGGAAGTGTTCCTTCTGGAAGCGTTCCCCTCTTGTTCTTGTTCTCTGAACGCGTTCTCTGGTTCTTGGTATTGTTATCGTGTGTTGGAGGCGTTTTCCTGTTCCTGTTCTTTATTGTCTTCCCTCTGGAAGCGTTCCCTCTTGCTTTTGTTCTCTCGTTCCTTTTCGTTTGCAGTTTCGCTTCTCCTGTCGGCATGCGGGGATCAGGCAATTGCAGATCGAGGTGCATGTAGACAGGCCGACGTGTATCACGAGAATCTCGAGGTGCATCCCCAGATGTGCAATCTCCAGATGAGCGACGCAAAACAACGGGATCGTCTTCGCCGACATTCGCGCGTAAGCTGCCCGCGCAAGGACGCGCGTAAGCGCCTTCGCCTCAAATGTGGCGTGCCGCGCGGGCGACCCGCCGAAGCCGCCGTGTAAGAGCGCTACGTCACCTCGCGTAAGACCCGTTTGTCTTCGTCGCCCAGATGTGCTCAGAGAAGCCGCGCAGGCTTCAGCGCGGGTCGAGGAATCGCCGCAGCTGTCCAACCCTTGGCGGCGGGGGAGCTCCTGGTGCGTCGGGAACCCGAGAGGTACCAATACCGCTACTCCCCGGGCCTCTCCCGGTGTGCGTTCTAACCAGGATTTCGAGGCGAATCCAGCGGTGGCGACGAGGGCCTCCCAGGAGGCCCACAAAGGCGACAATGGGCGAAGGGTAGAGGTACGGTATGGGTACCCTTTCCTCCTCCGAGTGCGTGATAATTCCGTCGTGGCTGGGATCCTGCTGCCCCCCTCCTGGTGGCCCTCTCCTCGATCTCGGCCCCGCGCCTGCCATCCCCGGCCGCCTCTCCTCAGGGCCCGTTTCGATCCAATCGGCTCCATTCGATCTCAGTTTCGGCCCGACCGATCCGATTCGATCCCGATGCTCCGACGATCCAATGCTTGCATGACGCCGTTGTACATTTTTGGCACTGCCGATCCGATCCGATTCCGACTCCGCGTCGATGGGGCCCGATCTGACGCGCATTCCGAAGTCGACCCGGTATCCCGAGCTGATGCTGATTGATCGTGCCATCTCTCCTCTCCATCTGTCTCCGCGCCTGCCCCAACCTCCTGGCCCTCTGCTGTCCCTCTCTCCGCCCACACCGTTCCACCACGCCCTCCCTTCAGACCTGTTCTTTCCCCGCCCCGCACAGCAGGCTGCATAGGGCTGAACAATATTTGCAGCTCGGACTACCAGAACGCTCCTGCCCTAGCGCGCCGTTGATACCCCTGAGGAGGAGCACCAGGAGCATGATCATAAGCACGAACAGCACTGGTTACGAGGAGGAGGAGGACGAGGACGAGGACGAGGACGAGGACGAGGACGAGGAAAAAAAAGAGGAGGAGCAGGAGGAGGAGGAAGAGGAGGAGGTGAAGGAGGAGGAGGAAGGGGGCGGGGAGAAGAAGGAGGAGGAGGCGGAGGAGGAGGAGGAGCAGGAGGAAGAGGAGGTGGACGAGGAGGCGGAGGCGGAGGCGGAGGCGGAGGAAAAGGGGGATGAGTTAGAGAGGGACGAGGAGAAGAAGGAGGAGGAGATGCGCCTCCATGTTATACAAGGGGAGGGCAGGCAGTGCAGGACCCTTTGGGCCCTCCTACTTCCCTCAGCGTCTGATGCCATGCTGCCTTAGCTGGGCTCCTGTTCCCGATGCTCGTCTATAATGCATTGGCCTTGGTGCGTGGTGGCAGCGAGCCGGTGCAAAATGCGGAGGTGGATGATGATGATGATGATGATGATGATGATGATGATGATGATGATGATGATGATGATGATGATGATGATGATGATGATGATGATGATGATGATGATGATGATGATGATGATGATGACTAGCCGGCCGCTCTGCGGTTGATCGGGAGTTTCTGTATATAGAAGAAGGTGCGTGCGCCTGTTGGCGAGGGTGAGGATGAGGTTCCTCCTCCTCCTCCTCCTCATCCTCCTCCTCCTCCTCCATCCTTCTCTCAAGAGCAATTTGGCTCGAGCGATTTCGGCGCTCAGTCAGATCTTTCCCCGGGCTGCACCAAGCATTTGTGCACTCTTGAGCGCCGCCCATCGGCGGTGAACGCGGGGACGGTTGCATTTTCAGTTCGATGGCCAAGGGCAATGGCTCTGGCCAGCGGTGGATCTGCACGAAGTGTGGATGTAAAAGGAACCTTGCTCATTGGTGGAGGTGCAAGCATTGTAGGTCGCCATACAGTGAGTTTTGCGAGTGGTCTGGACGTAATGGAGACGAGGGCGGAGACGTTTGGTGGCAGGACTGGCAGGACGGCATCGCCCCAGGCACCGCTGCGCGCGCGACCGAGTCGACCGAGGCCGCTCCACCCCTTCCTGCCCGTCCTGGGCCTCAGCGCTTGGCTCCTGGCGCAGTGGTGCCCGCCTCGGCCTCGCCTGAGGCGAAGGTCGAGGACATCCAGGCGATCATCGACTCCCTCACTCGCATTGGCGACGCCAACGGTGCGGCCTCCTACTCCAAGCTCCTCGAGGTTCGGAAGGCGCAGCAGGCGGCGGCAACCATCGGCCCGCCCCTCCAGCACCGTGTCAACGCGGCTTTCCAGTCCGTGCGCGCATTGGAGGGCAAGCTCGAGCGCGCCGTCGGCCACTACCAGCGCCTCGAGACCCAGCTCGCCGAGCAGAGGAACTGGGTCCACAAGCTCAACTCTGACTTGGAGGCCGCCGAGGCCGAGCACACCCAGCTGGTGCGCGCCCTCCACGCCAACACCTGCGGACCTGGCGAGCCCAGGGCTTCTCCTGCTACGCCAGTCCCCAGTGTTGTCACCATCTCGATTGACGACATCCTCGAAGGGAAGTCCGACTTGCCCATTTCGCTGGGCACCTTCGGGCAGCTCGACGGTGATGAGTACGAGTTGGATCAGACTACCAAAGACGAGGCAAAGAAACGCATGGACACCCTGCAGGCCGACATCAAGGCAGCCGTGGGTACCCTCTTCGGGGCAGCCGCTGAGAAGATCAAGGCCGCCAAAGAAGAACACCAGAAGCTCATCGGACGGCTGCAAAAGAAGCGTCGTGCTCATGACAGCTCTGCTCTTCCTGGCGGGCAGGCTGCTGCTGCACCCGCCCAAGCTGCAGACGCACCTGCTGAGCCCTCGGCCGCTTCTGAGCCTACAGGAGGTGGTGGTGGAGCCCCGCCTGGCGGCGAGCACTCGGCTACAGCGACCTCCGAGGAGGAGATCGCCCGCCGTGCCACTCGCCAGGCAGCCGCCAACATCTTGCAACAGTCTCCAGGGGATTCCCCCCCCGCAGGTGGCTCGTCAGCGGCCTGAGGGGGGGAGTCCAGCTTTCATTAACTTTAGTATCTTGGAAGGGCTAGGCCAGCCCACCATCTCTCAGTTTTGGTCCCGTCTCCATTGGGTCAAACTGTGTGCTCGGCAGGTCTCGAAGTTTTTATCCCCTGCCCAGCCTAAGATGCCCAAGGTGGACCCTGGGGGGACCACTACCTCCCCTCCTCCTTCTGAGCCCCCCCCTCCTCCTGAAGGTATGTCCCAACTCGCCCTGATTTTTGAAACCGCTAATGTCTCAGGGTGGGCTTCGGGGCAAAAGTTTTTGTTAAGGACTTCTGCGCATGTGGTGTGCATGCAGGAGCATCACCTTCTGGCAGGGGAGCGTTTAAATCAAGCTAGCGCGTGGGCCTCTAGGCGCAGATGGCGTGGCATATGGGGCCCAGCGGCTCCAGGTGAGGGCTCGGGGTCAAAGGGTGGCGTGGCAATCCTCGTCCGTGACTTCCTGGGCTTGCATCATGGGCCAGCTTCTCCTACACCGTCTCGGGTTATCTCTGGAATCGTGGGGATCCCAGGAGGCCTCGAGTTCGCTGTCACGTCCTTATATCTTCGAGTCGGATCTGGCATCGACCAGTTCAACCAGCAGTTGTTGTCGGATGCAGGGTACGCTTCCACCAGCTCCTGTCTTCCTTGGCTTATTGGTGGAGATTTCAACTTATCCCCGATTGAGTTACGAGATCATGGCTTTCCTCCAAAGCAGGGTGATGGTGGGGTCATCCTCTACCCGTCCTGCTCGGGAACCTGTCACACAACGGGAGGAATGAGGATGAATGATTACTTTGTGGCTAGTCCTGGGCTTAGTACCGCTATCCAGTCCCTCGACCGCAGCTCCGATGGGGATCTCTCGCCGCACTGGCCTGTTAGGATGACCCTGTTCCCGCAGTATGGGAAGCTCCGAGCGATGACGCTCGCGCGGCCGCAGCGGATCCCTGTTGCTCGGCTGATCGGGCCCGTAGGGCCACCACCCGACTATTCGGCAGCTAAGGAGGCTATCCACGAGGCCCTGGCTGCTTCTCGGGCTGGTAAGGGGGAGGACACCCAGCTCTTGCTTAACAGTGCGTACAGGATCTGGGCGGACCTGGCGGAAGGAGAGGTTGCCAAGTCGGCGGGAGTTGATCTTAGGAAAGGCGGGTCCCGAGGGGCCGTCCCTGACATCATCTGGCAACCTGTGTACCTTCGCGATGTTAATCCCCCCCGCCAGCCTGAGTTGGTTTCGGTTAGGTGGCTATGGAAAGCCATTCTCATGCTTGAGGCCAGTGTCCAGCACCCGATGCTGCATGGCCTCTCTGATGCTATTTCCTACGGCTTCGCCGTCCCGCCGACCATTCTCAAGCACCAGGGTGAACATCGGCCGCTGTTTGAACGGGCTTTGGACTGTTGCTACTCCTCGTCGCTCCACCCCTGGCCCGAGGGCCACGGTTGCAGGATCAGTGAGTTTCGGGGTCTGGTCCGAGCTGCCCTCACCTCCGCTGAGCAGGTGGCCCGAGGGCAAGCCTCTCAGGCCTGGCGTTCTTGGTTGCTCAAGGGCATTGACAATGGAGGTCGCAACGTGCATATTGCGACCAAGGCCCCCACGCCTTGGCAGCCATGCACTGTCCTGTCTGTTGGCGGCAAGATTGTTAGCGATCCGCAGAGTCTTCTCGCGTCGGAGGCTCTTCGGTATCAATCCTTCTGGAGGGCCTCGCCGCAACCGCCTCCCCCTCCTGCTGTGTTTCGGCCTGCTCCTGATCTTCCTCGCCTCGAGCTGGACGCGGTTCGAAAAATCTGCTTGCGGCACAAGGAGAGGTCCGCGGTGTCCACTGATGGTTTCCACATTCGGCACCTGGGATGGTTGTGTGACGACGGTCTCCAATGTCTTCTGGACCTTTTCCTGGTCATGGAGACTTCGGGGTTTTTGCCCGCGCAGTTGGCGATTGTCATCATGTTTCTCATTCCCAAGCAGCCAGTGGGTGTGCGCCCCATCGGTCTCTTCACCTCGCCCTACAGGGTGTGGGCCAAAGCCAGACGTCCCATTGCTGATGCCTGGGAGCTCTCCCACGCCAGACCTTATTTTGCCGCAGGATCCTTCACAGGTGCAGGAGACACCGTGTGGAGACAATTGCTCCGAGCTGAAGCTGGTGTGGCATCCTCCAAGATCGCGGTGAATCTGTTATGGGATTTCTTCAAATACTATGAGTTGTTGCCGCTGGACCAGCTACAGCTCCGATGTTGTAAGCACGACTTTCCGCTTGCGGTCAGCCGCCTCGCCATCAGGGCCTATTCCTCCGTCAGGCACCTCACGCTCCAGGGCATGGTGTCTGGGGGGGTTTTCGCCCTGAGTGGTGTGGTGGCTGGCTGCAGCCTAGCCACTACTATGATTAGGATC
This sequence comes from Prorocentrum cordatum, assembly GCA_963575745.1. Taxonomy (NCBI): domain Eukaryota; class Dinophyceae; order Prorocentrales; family Prorocentraceae; genus Prorocentrum; species Prorocentrum cordatum. The sequence continues at coordinate 109,817 of CAUYUJ010018550.1, forward strand.
AACGCTTTGGATCCCCTTGATGCGATACCTTGGCACCCAGTGGTCGACTTTAAGTTGTATATTGATGACAGTGGCATTTCGGCGGTCGGAGATTATCAAGAGGTGGTGCAAGGTGTCGTGGATGGGGCTCGTCATTTGCAGCAGGCCGCCGATGACATCGGCGCCGCCCTCTCGGCCGACAAGGCCACGCTGATTTCCAGTCACCGAGGAGCGGGGTTGGAAATTCAACAAAAGCTTGGGTTGGAGCTTTCGGGGCCCCTCGTCACCTCAGGAGTCAATTTGGGGGTGGATGACACGCAGGGTCGCCCCTTGCGCTCCCAGGGCCGAAACTCCAGGGCCAAGAGACGGAGGCGTGATGGGGAGGCCCGTGCGGCCAGGTTGGGGCGTTTATCTCGTCACCTCAGTCGCCGTCGTCTGCGTCGCTTGTGGGTCGCGGGACCCCTCCCTGTGTCCAGTTATGGTGCTGAGTGCTTCGGATTGAACCCCTCGGAGCTTCTGGGGCTCCGTCGTTCCCTCGGTCGGTTGCTGAAACCATCGGCGGGCCAGAGATCTCTGTCCACCCTTATGCTTCTTGAGGGCGACCCGTCTTGGTTGACCCAAGTCGCGTGTGTCACCAGGTGGCATAGGGAAGTGTGGGCCTCTGCGAGTAGCCTTCACCCAGCCGCTTTGACGATTCCTCAGCTTCGGCGGTACTGGCAGGCTGTCTGGAATAGACCTCAGCCCACGTGGAGGGGAGTTTCTGGCCCCCTCTCTGCCATTCGGCTGACTTTAGATAGATTGGGATGGATCATGCTAGATTTCAACCGTCTGCAGGACGACCTTGGCCATCTGCACGAGCTGTTTTACACCTCTCCCCGCCTTCTCAGGACTCATCTTCGTTCTGCTGTCCTCAGGAGACTCGAGAGGGACATTTCTCGTAAACATCATTTCGTGCATGATCGTCTGTCCTTCGACGTCGTCTCCTCTTCCTTGGCCTCCTCTAAGTTCACGGCGTTGCAGAAGGGGACCCTTCGCGCCTGTGCCTGCGACGGGATCTGGACGCGTACGATGGCGCGCAGCCGCGGCTACCAGTTCCCTCAATCTTGCGAGCTGTGTGGGTCCTCGACGGATTCGATCTTCCACCGTCTTTGGCAGTGCCCAGCCCTGGATCAGGAAAGGAAGGAGTTGGTGAGGGAGGAGCTTCTCGAGGGCGTCTTGGACTATGTCAGCTCGTCTGATAAGTTGTTCGTCGTCACCCGTGGCGCCATCCCCCACCCTGGAGACCGCTGCCCGCCCCCTGTGCACATGGACGACGATGAGCTCGAAGTTGTCTGGCACGTGCCCCCTCCCCTGCCAGATTTTTCAGGTGTTGTCTTTGTAGACGGGTCTTGCACCCGACGTATTATTAAAGAAATGTCTCGGGCTGCCTGGAGCGTCGTTTTGTATTCCCCTGACAAAACTCGTCTGGCTAGTGTTTCGGGCCCCGTGTGGGCGCACCTCCCGCAAACGCCCCAGGCGGGAGAGTTCTGTGCGTCTCTTGCGGGGGTCCAGTTGCTCGAAGGTCAATCCTCGCTCATCTCTGATTGTGAGAATGTCGTGCGGTCTTTCGCCCAGGATAGAGCCGCTCAGCTTTCGGACAAGAAATGCTACTCGGGGCATCTGCTGCAGGCTCGTGCAGCCGATGGTTTCAAATTTCTCACCTCGGTCTCTCACGTTCGAGCCCACCAGCCGCTCGATGACCCCGAAGTGTCTGATGAAATTCGGTTCTGGCGCCTTGGCAACGATGACGCGGATCATCTAGCTAAGGCGGCCCTTGCCCGCCACCCCACGGACCCCGATATAGAGGCGGAGGTTGAGCGGGACGTGAAATATGCCAAGGCTTTTTGCTTGCTTGCTATGCACCTCCTCCCGAAGTTTCAGTCTTTGCGAGATTTCGGTGAAGTGGAATACGTTAAGCCTCAGCAGCCGGTGCGGATCGCGGGACCTAGTCACCTCTGGCTCCACTTGGGCACTTTCTGGCGTTGTGAGCGTTGCTTGAAAGTTGTCCGTCAAAAGTGGCCGCGTAAGCCTCCGCCTAGCGTCTGCCCTGGCCCGCGAGACCTGCCAGTGGAGCAGATAGCCTCTCTTGGTCACCGCTGCGTCGCCTTTGAATGCGGTGACCAAGCACTCCTGCTCATATGTACGGCATGTAAGTGTTACTCCTCCCATGGCCGCTTTAAGGGCCTCATGGAGCGATGTGTTGGCAAGCCCTCCAGGTTCGGCAAGTGGGTTTGGTCCGTCGTCGCTCGTGGAGGCCACCCTAAGCGACGCGAACTGTCAGTGTTTTGCCCTCTCCTCCTTTCGGACTTTGACCTCCCCCCTCCTCTCTCCGTGAGGCCTGCTCGTAAGCGCGCTAGCTCGTACTCGGACTCGGAAGAAGACGAACGCAGGCGCGCTGTAGGAACTTCGTTGGCGGAAACGGCCGAAGCCGCCGCTCTCCACAGTATGTCTCAGCAGAGGAGAGATACCCATCAAGGGCCGAGTCGGGACAGTCCCACTTTCTTGGCGAGGAGACGCCAGGATCAGTCTGACAGTTCCGATTAGTTTAACTTTGTGTTTGTGGCCTTCGGCCTTTCTATTTCTCGTTTATGCCTTGGCTCTACATCTGGGGCGAGGCTATGTCGTCCAGGCGCATCCAGCACCTGGGGCAGGCCTCGTCGTCCTTGTGTGGGCCTTTCTTTTTCCGTGTGTGTGAGGGCTTTCTTCAGCGAGCACGGGGGTAGTTCTATCCCGACTGTAGCTCGACTTTGGCGGTTGCTGTGGCCAGGTAGCGTCGCCCCTGGCCCCACCGCCTGGGCCCTCCTCGTGCTTCGTGCGCGGCGCGCTCGAGGAGGTGTCCAACGCTCGTGCAGCTGCGGCGGCTGTGCGTGCGCTCTTCTTTCCTGCCGCCCGAATTAGGGGATCAGCCCTTAATCTCTCCTCGTGGTTCCTCACCTTTCCAGCTGGTGAGGGGCCGCTCGAGGCTCGCCGTGAGGGTGCGGGGGGGTGTGGCACATCCCCCGACTGCAGCCCCCTGGCTTTCCCTGCTGCCTGCGACGCCTGGTGTCAGGGAGGGTGGCGTGGAGGTTTCAACGCAATCCTCCCGCCTCCCCAGCCTTGCCAAGGGTACGCCCCACCAGTGGCAAGAAGCATTCAGGGGTTGAAAGGGAAAAAAAAAAAAAAAAAAAAAAAAAAAAAAAAAAAAAAAAAAAAAAAAAAAAAAAAAAAAAAAAAAAAAAAAAAAAAAAAAAAAAAAAAAAATCCTCCTCCATCCTTCTCTTGCCTCCGTCTGTCCTCCTCCACCCCACAGCTCCATCATCTTCCTCCTCCTCCTCCTCCTCCTCCTCCTCCTCCTCCTCCTCCTCATTCCTCCTCTGGGCACCTCCCCCGGGGCGCGGATCCACCGGATCTGTCCGGATCTGTCCGGAAACGGTGCCGGAGGCCGCTCTGGGCTCCTCCTCTGGGCACCTCCCCCGGGGCCGGTTTTGTGAGAATGTCTCAAGCGAGGGCGCCGGTTTGGGATTCGTCGGCGGATCCACCGGATCCAGCGGATCTGTCCGGAAACGGTGCCGGAGGCCGCTCTGGGCTCCTCTGGGCACCTCCCCCGGGGCCGGTTTTGTGAGGATGTCTCAAGCGAGGGCGCCGGTTTGGGATTCGTCGGCGGATCCACCGGATCCACCGGATCTGTCCGGAAACGGTGCCGGAGGCCGCTCTGGGCTCCTCTGGGCACCTCCCCCGGGGCCGGTTTTGTGAGGATGTCTCAAGCGAGGGCGCCGGTTTGGGATTCGTCACCGGATCCAGCGGATCCAGCGGATCCACCGGATCTGTCCGGAAACGGTGCCGGAGGCCGCTCTGGGCTCCTCTGGGCACCTCCCCCGGGGCCGGTTTTGTGAGGATGTCTCAAGCGAGGGCGCCGGTTTGGGATTCGTCGGCGGATCCACCGGATCTGTCCGGAAACGGTGCCGGAGGCCGCTCTGGGCTCCTCTGGGCACCTCCCCCGGGGCAGGTTTTGTGAGGATGTCTCAAGCGAGGGCGCCGGTTTGGGATTCGTCACCGGATCCACCGGATCTGTCCGGAAACGGTGCCGGAGGCCGCTCTGGGCTCCTCTGGGCACCTCCCCCGGGGCCGGTTTTGTGGGGATGTCTCAAGCGAGGGCGCCGGTTTGGGATTCGTCCGCGGATCACCGGGGATCCAGGCGGATCTGTCCGGGAAACGGTGCCGGTTGGCCGCTACTTTCTTTTTTTTTCCTTTTTTTTGTTTTTTTTTTGCTCTTTTTTGTTTTTCTTTTTCTATTTTTTTTTATTTCATGTTTTCATTTTTTTTTTCTTTTCCTTATTTTCTGGATTTTTTTATTTTCTGCTGGGCTCATCTGGGCAAATCCCCCGGGGGCCCGGTTTTGTGAGGATGTCTCAGCGAAGCGCCGGTTTGGATTCGTCGGCGGATCCACCGGATCCAGCGGATCGTCCGGAAACGGTGCCGCAGCCGCTCTTTTGTTCTTACTATTTTTTTTTTTTTTATTTTTTTTTTCTGGGTTTTTTTTTTTCCTCTGGGCACCTCCCCCGGGGCCGGTTTTGTGAGCATGTCTCAAGCGAGGGCGCCGGTTTGGGATTCGTCGGCGGATCCAGCGGATCTGTCCGGAAACGGTGCCGGAGGCCGCTCTGGGCTCCTCTGGGCACCTCCCCGGGGCCGGTTTTGTGAGGATGTCTCAAGCGAGGGCGCCGGTTTGGGATTCGTCGGCGGATCCACCTGATCCACCGGATCTGTGCGGAAACGGTGCCGGAGGCCGCTCTGGGCTCCTCTGGGCACCTCCCCCGGGGCCGGTTTTGTGAGGATGTCTCGAGCCATGAGGTTCAAAAGGTCTGTTCTTTTTTATTTTTTTCTTTTTTTTTTCTCTTTTTTTTTTATTTCTTATCTCTTATTTTTTTTCTTTTTGCTTTTTTTTCTGATTTTTTTTTTTTTTTTTTTTTTTTTTTTATTTCCTCTCTTTTTTTTTATCTTCTTTTTTTTTTTATTTTTTTTTTTTATTTTCTTCTCTGTTTTGCTTCTTATGTTGTTTTTTTGGTTATATTATCTTGTGTGTCCGTGGACAACGTGTGTCCACGGACCAATGATCATCTTTGAAAACTGGTTCAGGGACGCATGTTTTGTCCAGGGACGAGTATACATGTCCCTGGACAAGTGCACATGTGTCCAGGGACAAGTATACTTGTCCACGGCCAAGCCTCTGTCCAGGGACAAGTGTGCGTCCGTGGACAACAACGACTGACGCGTCAGAGTGAGGGGGCCGAACGGTCATTCACTGTCCCTGGGTGCGTGGCTGAAGTGGAGTTCCGCGGTGCGGATTGTTGTTGTTGTTGTTGTTGTTGTTGTTGTTGTTGCTTGTTGTTGTTTGTCGTCGTCCCCCCCCCCCCAGACCGACCCGCGACCCACCCCGCGACCGACCCGCGACCCAACCCGCGACCCACCCCGCGACCCACCCGCGACCCACCCGCGACCGACCCACGATCCACCCCGCGACCCATCCCCGACCCACCCCGCGACCCACACCGCGACCACCCGCGACCCACCCCGCGACCCACCGCGCCTCGAGTGTTCTTAGGGGGGCCGTTGGTGCCCATGATTGTTTGGTGTGTTCATCCGTGATGTATGCGTATAAGTATATGCGTATGCTGCGCTGTGCGGATACGCATGTATGTATACGTGATATAACTTTCATCAGTACAACAGTTTACATCGGTGATCATATGCACAAGAATGTATATGCATCCGCATATACATGTTGGCTTAGATATTTATATATGCCTATGTATGTATGCATGTATGTATATAGTTGTGTGCACGACCCGTGTACACATGCATTGTCGTTAACATCGTCGTAATCGACATCATGGCGTAGGGAGTGTCTCGAAAACCTGGTCGTTTTTTTTTGACGGCGTCTCGAAATAGACGCCCCTGGTGTCGGGGGGGAGGGGTGGGTGGGGGGGGGGGGTGTCTCGTTTTCTTGGTCCGCATTTTTAGGGGTGTGGAAATCGAGACGCCTGATTTCAAGAGTTTCGTTGGCCTCACGAATATGTTCGAAACGCAGAAGATCTCGACACCAAGCCACCCGCCCGCCCCGCAAGTGCGGGCGCCCCTCACTCTTATCCGCAACTGCGGGCGCATACATCGAAATTACGCTGCGACCGCAGCAGAAGAAATTGCAGGAGGCCGCTCTAGTTGAAGAGGCCTCCTTTTTTTTTTTTTGTTTTTCATTGCACACACATCACTGCTTCCATACGGAAGCGGCTCAATGTGCTATATGAAACGACAGAGACGTTGGCGGGCGCGCCACGGGAGGTTGCAATCCTTGACGCGACCCCTCCCCAATCTTCATCCCGGTATGTCCAACATGTGTCTGGGCGCTGGTCGCCGCGACACACCTCAAGCATCAAATGGAGCTTGGGTTTAATCCGGAAAATATCTTCCATCCTATCTTCGAGGCCTCCATACAGCAGGGCGAATTTCATCGAACTCTCGCGTAAAACAGCACCGCTGCCATCATGCCAAGGATGCATTGCTTCGTAGCATGCATCCAAATGCTCGGCCGCTTTCAAAATTGTGTTGTCGATGGCATCTGCAGGGTCTAAATATTCGCGCGAAACTTCGAGAATCCATGGAACCATGCGGCGCATCGGCGCAGCCATGCATTTCATTTTTGCCCAAGTGGAGGACGTTCGCTTGATGACAGTCTCAGACAGAACGTGCAGGCGATCTGAAATGTCATGTTGATCATATCATTTTTGAAGTTTGTCGTTCAATCGGCGCACCTGCTCTTTTCTATTTGAGCCTGGTGCTTTGCCTTTCACCAACATGTACTGCAAGGCTTGTCCCCCGAAGTCTGCCGCCGCTCCCATATCGATGGCGTGTAGCCAGTCTACTTTGCAAATGTTGGGCGACCGGACGTATGGGCAAGAAAGCAAGGGCGACACGGTGTTTCCAGCCGAAAGAATTGACCCAATCAAACTCGAGAAAGTCCGACGAGTCGAGCGCCACCTCGCCGAGTTTCCCGCATCCTTCACCTGTAGGCGGACAGCAAAACGCAAAAAACATCCCTCCTTGTCCTCCTCCTCTTCCTCCTCCGCCCCTTCCTCTTCCTCCTCCGCCTCCTCCTCCTCCTCCTCCTCCTCCCTCTTCCTCCTGCTCCTCCTCCTCCTCCTCCTCTTCCCTCCTCCTCCCTCCCCCCCTTCCTCTTCCTCCTCGAATTCCGCCCCCTTCTCCTCCCCCCCCCTGATCCTCCTCATCCTCCGCCTCCTCCTTCCCACGTGTGTCATTGTTATCAACTGGCTGTGGCATTTGTGTAGTGGGACAGATTTTTTCCACACCCTGAACCTCGGAATAACGGCAATCACACATCCAACATATAGGTGAATCAGCAGCTTGGCCCCAGCCAGGAAAACATAACGTTTCCTTGAAACTCTTCCAATCTCCGCGGACCTGCGATAAACATGCTTTTGGTAAGCGCCGCCCAGATGTAGCATTTTTTTGGCGTTTCTCTGTCTTTCCGATCGGCTGCCCGTCGTGTCGTTTGTCTGGCCATCGGCCGGAAGCGAGGACTTCAAAACTCCAGCGCACAACTTCCATAATGGCGTCCCAAGTTCCTTTTGCAAAGCAACTTTTTTTCATGCACGTAATTGGGCACCGCAAACTGGAGAAGCGGCCGACAATGCCAGGAAATGGTAAACACACAACTTCGATTGATTCATTTCTTTTTGCTGACTGGACAGGCACGCCGTCGCTCCAGAGCCCAAGCGGCGCAAGAGGGCATCCAGCTTCCTCCTCAGCTGCCCCGTGATCTCGCCTCGACAACTCGTCTAAACCATCCTTGCTGTACAAGGCCGCCTCGCTACCGAAATCGTGCAGCGTAGCGAAAATTTCATGCGGAAGAAGAATATGCAGCGGTTTGTTCTCGACCCTCTGGCGGGTGGCGTTCCAAGTGGGTACGGTCGCAGAATACAGAGACGGCCACTTCGAATTTTTAAGATAACTCCTCCTCATATCTCGGGACCAGTTCCCAAGAAATTTCTTCGCCTTGAAGCCATTTACACCGCATCTGCCTAAATTATGCGATAATCTGCCGACTCTGTATGCGGGGAGCATATTCTCAGCATACATATCTCGCACGTCATGGCCAATGCATTTCGCAGGGTCACCATCCAAGTCAGCATCTGCTGGCCTCCGCTTTTTTCCTTTCAACATTAGGTTGAACGCTCAAGAGGCCGCTGGCAACTCGAACGGGAAAGGCTGCGATGTGACAAAAAATACGCTTGGACTGCTTGGGAAGAGATTGCCATCTGAGCGCACTTGGGAACATATATACCTCTAGGGCGTGCACGCAACAAAGTATCGCGCCAAGAGGCCTCCTTAGCACTTCACAGGAGGCCTCCTGTTCAAACCAGCATCAAGAATGCGCACAAAGGACAATGGATAATGAGGATGCTCAGGAGGGGGACGAGGAGGAGTGGGGGGAGGAGGGGAAATACTCGGAGGCAGGGGCCGACGCGGTGGAGGACCGAACCCCAGAAAGGGTTTCTGCTTCCTCTGGAAGAGGCGTCTCTGGTGCTCCACGGGCGCGTGCCCAAGCAAATGTGCCCGGAATGGACACATGCATGATATGGAAATATGAACGTGCTTAGGCCTTCAATAGCTGCTCCCACTGCTTCTTGGCCTTCTTCACAGCCGCAAGATGGTCATCCGCTGTCGTGCGAATCCTCTTCATGTCCTGAAGGCTCACATCTGCGTTGTCCTCCCATACCGCCAAGGTCGCCTCTGCCTGCGTCAAAAACTCCGTGAGCGTGCTTTTCTGCTGGATGATTTTGTCCACCTCTGTATTGTAAACGGGTTTGCTCTGGGCCTTGGTCTTGAGCTTCGCCTCGATCGCAAACAGAGCCGGGGGCAACGCGTGCAGCGACTTCAGAATGGCCCTGCGGAAACCGTGCTCCGAAGCCACGGCAATGACACAGCCCCTCGCCCTCCCCCTCCTCTCTGCTAACCCCCATCCCTCCACCACCAGAATTCCCAGTTGGCCATTGTCGTGGTTTCAAGAGCTTCGCTCCTGAGCTGCTTCGCCTCCTCGGCCTCCTCGGCGTTCTTGGTCTCCTCCTTCACGCCGTCCTTCAGGGCCTGCACGCCCATTCGGTCAGCAATGCTCGAGACGGTCTTGTCCTTCACATCGGCGGTTGCTCTCCATGCCTTGCTGTGGATCTCGGCGCTGGAACTCTCCCGAGAGGTCTCGTACCAGTAGCGCTCTGTCAAAAGCGGGTTCTCCTCTTCCGTGAAAGGGAAATCATCCGGATTGATGCCTTGTTCCGCGATGCATGCAACCTGGGTTCACGGGGGCACTCTGTCTCCGACTCGCACGCACAAAAACAAATGGGCTTGGCACAGAAGTGGCGCAGCGAGCTCGCGAGACGAAGTGCCTGTGCGAAACCAGATTTGGATGCCTGCGGCGCCGTGTTTCTTGTAAGAGTGATTAATGACGTCATCAGCCATTTGAGCCATATTCTTCCTGGTAGTGGGGTTCACGAGGTCAGACGCGCTCGGCGTGATGTTGTTGAAACCGAGAATCTGCAGCCTGACACAGAAAATCCGTAGTTCACTTGCACATGGGGCGGCCTCCTTTGAAGGAGGCCGCCCTGAACAAACGGATGAGGTAAATAACACACACACACACACACATGGGGCACGATATGCACGCCACAACGGAAATCGAGGCCTTGTCCACCACCCGTCCTTCTGGATGTTCACCTCCTTGTCTCTCTTGTCCATGCCCTCTGTGTAATCACTGGTCCAAGACAAGTTGTCCTTGCCGTTCTTCTCATATTTGAGCAAGAATTTCTGCCGGGCGTCTTTCGTAGAGCACAACCCCCATTGGTCGAGCGTTTTTTTCGCCTCCTCCCGTTTCTTTGGATCTGAATGGTGATCCCTCCTGTAGGCAAGCATGTTTTCCATCCTCTTCTTGCTTTTGGTATAATCGGCGAGATCTTCCAAAAGCTCCTCATCATCTTGGCTGCCGGGGCGCGCTGCCTGGCCAGGTCGCAGGCATCACTCCCACTCATACTCCCTAATTATTGTTACTCCTACTCCTACTCCCTATCCTACTCCTACGCCTCCTGCTCCATCATCTCCATACGCCTGCGTTTACCTACGGGGAGTTTCATTACCCACCGAATTGCCTCAGCTGCGCCCTCGAGGACAGGCTGGGCCAGGCGTCCCCCGCGACCATCGGCATTCCCACTGGATGATCCAGCAGCGCCTCTGGCAACGCAACTCGAAAAACTGCACGCAAGGACCGATGTTTTATCATGCTGGCTCCTAACAAATTCACGCGCGCAATGTGCACAACGATCTCGTCTCACAACATGACAAAACAACTGATGCACGTGCAAGCGCCTGGTTCCACCTTCGGTGCTGCCGGCCTCGTTTAGCTTGGCGCCCGCTGGCGTTTTGGGGAGCGGGAGCGTTGTGCGGGAGGCTTGGCCGCGGCTTTCTTGGCTGCAGGCTTCTTCGGCACCCCGCGCGCGGGCATGAAGTGCCACAGCGCGATGAGCAGCCAAACAAACAGCGCTGTCATGGCTGCAACAGAACCTCTGGCCTTGAATGGAATCGAGAACAGCAAAAGAAGTTCACGCCTAGAGCCACTTGAGCTGCAATGCGTATTCACAAACCATCAGCTTGCACCGAATACAATGAATATGGAATGACGGCGCTTCACGCGACACACATGTCGAAACTACAACTGCAACGGTCTGTCTTGACACATAATCGTGCGATGGTGTTTGTCTCGCGCATGGTCCTCCTCCTTTTCCTCCTCCTCCTCCTCCTCCTCCCCCTCCTTTTCCTCCTCCTCCTCCTCCCCCTCCCTGGCACGCGCCCCTATGGCCTTTTCGGCCTCTGGCGGAAATGGCCCGCCAGATTTTGCTTGCCAGCCGACTTTTGGCTTTTGCTGCTCTGTGGCGCTGCGCTCTGTTGCCATATAAGTTGCGCTCCCGCTGAAACGCGGCGCAGATTTTTCGCTCGCCTGGAGCCTCCTGGGGCCCTGAAGCCTCGTAGGGCTCTGCTGGGGCTCCTCCTGAGGCCTCCTGGGGCCTCCTGACGCCTCCAGGGGCCTCTTGTGCTCTTCTGGCGTGTCCTCGCGTGTCCTGGCGTTCCTGGGGCCTCGTGGGGCTTCCTGGGGCCTCCGGAGGCCTTCGGAACCTCCTGGGGCCCCGTGGGGTTTTCTGAAACATCTTGGGGCCTCCGGGGGTTTCCTGGGGCCTCGATTTCCTGGCGCCTCCTGGGGGGCGCTCCTGACGCCTCCTAAGGCTTCCTCAGGCCTCCCGTGGACATGTCTCGCGAAGCATCTTGAGACCTTCCCGAGCGAACAAGAAATTAGGATGCCTCCTTCCCTGCAGGAGGCATCCTTTTCCAAATGCGCGCGGCGACCATCTGGATGCGCAACGGAAGTTGGGCGAACATCTCGACATGCATGCGGCATGGGCTGGAAATGTTGAACGATCATATGCCAATTTGTAAGGGGTAAAATAATTTACCGGTAAATTTTTTACCCCCTATGTTCTGTTTGTTTTATTTGTTTGAGAGGGGTAACATTTTTTACCGGTAAGTTTTTTTACCCTCGCGCCCGGTCTGATACGACCAACATGAAGGTCAAACTGCTCGTGCACAACAACCAAGCATGGCGCGAATGCGAAGACATATGCAGACAATCAAAGGCAACGTGCAGGAAGGCGGCACCAAACATTGCATGCAACAAAGCACGCACGTCAATGCCACGCAACATTTCCAAAGCACAGCAGTACGGCGGTCAAATAAAAATACCCTTGCCCGGAAAGTTGCCGCTCTCGCGGCCGTTGCTAGCGTTCGCGGCCGAGGCAGGTGGCGACGCAGCATCTGAGAGACGCCGCGCTGCTTCGAGCTGCGCGTGGAGCACCGACGCGTCAAGAGCCTGCAGGCGCCCCCCTTTACAATTACTCAAGATGAATACTACTCTCCTCTCTCCCCTGAGTACGTCCGGGACGTATGCGCCCCCCGCGGGTCCTGTCTTTTTACACACAGGATTCCCCGGAGTTCGGTTTTCGCCTGCGTTTTTTTTCAAAATGCTGCTCTCGCTGAGGCGTTGCCCTCATTTTCGGGCTTCCGCTCGTTCCGAATCGTGTTCCCGCTGCAGCGCTGGCCTCATTTACAATTACTCAATATGAATACGTACTCCTCTCCTCTCTCCCCTGAGTACGTCCCGCCCCCGCGCGGCCGCCGCCGCTGCCGCCGCCGTCGCCGCGACGTCGGAGGTCTGCGGCTCCGCGCACCAGGCCTGCGGCCGTCGTCGTCGTCGTCGCCGTCGTCGTCGCCGTCGTCGTCGTCGTCGCCGTCGCCGTCGTCGTCGTCGCCGCCGTCGTCGTCGTGGTCGTCGTCGTGGTCGTCGTCGTCGTCGTCGTCGTCGTGGTCGTCGTCAGGCGTCGTCGCGCTTTCGATCGTTCCTAATTCCGTACCCTTTCGGGATCATTGCCGCGCTCGACATCTGACTGTGCGAATAAAGAGGATATCTACGTCATGGTAAGGGATGGGAGGGAGGGGTTGGACGTCATATATGACGTGAGCACACCTAGCTTGTCCTCCTCCCCCTCCTCCTCCTCCTGCTCCTGCTCCTGACAAGATCCAGCCCCTCCCCCTTTTTCCTCCTCAGCATCGGTAGTGCGAGGAGGAAGGGGGGGGGGGGGGATCTTGTCAGCTTATTGGAACGTGTATGATTTTGTCCACCGATGACACCTCCGGCCTCCCTGGCGGCGGCGGCGGGGAGCAGTGCTGGAAGCGCCAAGGTGGGAAGCCGTGCTGGTGCTGCTGCAGCTGTTGCTGCTGTTGTTGTTGCTCCTGCTGTTTCAGGGCCGTCTCTGCGGCGTCAGCTGGCGGCCGCACTGGCGGCGGCGGGGGTGGTGGCCAGGTCTGCTGCTGTTGCTGCGGCAGCTGCTGCTGTTGCTGCGGCTGCTGCTGCAGGGCCGTCTCTGGGGCGTCAGCTGGCGGCCGCACTGGTGGCGGCGGGGGTGGTGGCCAGGTCTGCTGCTGTTGCTGCGGCAGCTGCTGCTGTTGCTGCGGCAGCTGCTGCTGTTGCTGCAGTTGCCGCTGGGCTGCCCGCCTCAGTTCAAATATCGCTTTTCATGTGTAATGACAAGAGGGATCGTTACAAGTGCGAGGAGGCCTCCTTTGGCAGGAGGCCTCGCATGGCTGAAAACGAACAGGAATGTGGCAACGCAAATACTTCGAAATTGTATCTTCACAAAAAAGAGATCGCGCTTATCATGTGTGATGACTAGAGGGACCGTTACAAGTGCTAGGAGGCCTCCTTTGGCAGGAGGCCTCGCATAGCTGAAAACGCATACGTATGTGGCAATACAAACACTTCGAAATTAGATCTTCCGCAACAAAGCAGTCGCAATTGCCCGGACGCGCGCGCTGACAATCTAAGGCAACCGCAGCTCTCGCTTTTTCCCCTTGTTCCTCCATCCAGACCTTGTCTGCGAGAGCGCAGGATTCGCGAGCGAGCACTGCTTGTTCGCACACGTGCCCTTGCCCGTGTACGCGTTCTTGTTGCACACCAAGCAACGGCGCCTGAAGCGGCGAGCCCCGTTCCGCAGCGACGGCTGCGCGTCCTCGAAATCGTTCGCGTCGTCGTCGTCGTCCTGGACGGGCGCATGGCCGTCGCCACGACGAGGCGCTCCACCGCCACCGTCGGGAGGCAGGCCGCCGCCGCTTGACGCGGAAGCTGCCGTGGCGCCCTCGGAGACCAGAAGCACCCCTGACCCCCCACAGGGTGCCTTGTGGGAGGCCTGTCGGGGCAGGAAGATCAGGGAAATTCGTAAATAGCCGCAGAATTCGAACCCCCCTTCTGTTAGTTTAAACAGGGGGGTCTAAATTTCTGTTCCCAGGAAGAATTTTTGGGACCACCCGAAATGGAGTTTGGGGTTTCTGGGCCCACCCCAGGATTGTTTTTTTCGGCCTGCCCCAAGGCGGGTTTCTGGGTCCACCAAATGGTGGGTTTGGGGTTTTCGGCCCCCGGGGGCCCCGAGGGTGGGCTTTGGGGCCCACCCTGGGGGCAGTTCCGTTCGAAAATGAACAAAATACCGACCAGTCGGTATTAGGTTTCCTTTCTCAGCTGTTCGGAGAAGACGAACCTGCGGCGGAGTGGTGCCTCTTTCTCCTCCTCCGCCCCCCTCCTCCTCCCCCCTCCGTCGCGCATTAGTTTTTTGCGCTCGGGCTCCTGCGCGAGCAGCAGGAGGAGCACCGCGCGCAGCATGGCGGCGGCTGCGGTGGCGGGGTGCCGCGGGCCGCCCGGCGCTGCCCGAGCGTCGCGGTCTGGTTTGGCGCGGAGCGGCGGGCGAAAGATACGCGCGATAAAATGCTGGAGGCCTCCTTGAATGAACGCCAGGAGGCCTCCGTGCCAAAGAGTGCACATCGCGTATGCATATCACACATACCTGCAGGCGCAAGAAGCCCCCGTTGCATGAACAGCAAGAGGCCCCATTGACCAAGATAATGTGCCTACTCCGAGCATCAAGCATACTTGAAGCCAAATATAATATGCCGGCATATTATATACATGTACATGCGTATTCGTACTAATACACACACGCGCATCAGAGCCGCACTCCTGAACATTCTCTTGCACATAAGCTTATAGGCGCTGCATGTTTGAGTCACATCCATACGCGTGGTTCCCACCTCATGGCAGGCAACATAACCCTGAACATACGTCTGAATCGGTACAGGATCACACGCTGAAGTTCCCTACGACAGGAGCGCAAACAAACTTGCACGAACGTTATGGTTTTCTGCGACACCGAGAGGGACGTCTGTTGCGCGAAGCGCGAGTGAAAGTTGAACGGCATGGAAACCAAAGGGGCGCTCGCTCTGCCCTAACCTATTCAACCGGGCCCGAGCTCCTCGCTCAACTTGGAAGCCAACCAATCTTTCGCGGCGCCCTCCTCCACGACGCCTTGCTCCATGAGCTCGGCGCACTTCTTACAAAGATCCCTGAGGCACTCCTCGCTTGCCTTGCAGCCGCTGCCACCTACCGTCGCGATCTCCTTTTTTGTGGCTCTGAGGACCACGCCTGCCCTGTGCCTCGGACGCTTGTAATAGTGCACGTAATACCTCCCGGGCGCGCTGGGCACCGCGGCTGGGTCGTGCGGCGCCGCCGCCATTGCCTCAGCCACGAGCGCGGGCTCGCGCGCTGCTGGAGCCGCAGGCGCGGCCTCAGGCGCCGCTGCCTCTCCAGGCGCTCCTGCCACCGCAGCGGGCCTTTTGAACGCGGCCTCAGGTGCCGCCGCCGCTGCAGGCCTTCTGCGCGCGCCCTGATGCGCGCCAGCCTCCGCCTTCGCCTCCTTGGCCTGGGCTCTGGCAAGGGCCTTCGCCGCCGCCTCGGCGCTCCTCTTCTGAGCCCTGGCGCCTTCCTCCTTGTCAGCGAGCAAGGCGTTGGCGAGCTCCGTTTCCTTCTCATCGCAGCCTTCGAAGCGGTACACCAAGAAACCATTTTCGCCTGCCCTCAGTTTCGCCAGCATGCCGCCCTTGTGGGCTTCCATCTTGTTGTAGTCGAACCACACTGCCTCCCATGGAAGAACGAGAGCTGCATTCGAGATGGAGGAGGAGGAGGGAGAGCAGAAGGAGCAAGAGCAGAGGCAGGAGCAGGAGGAGGCGGATGATGATTATGGGAACGCGGAT
Source organism: Prorocentrum cordatum (assembly GCA_963575745.1). Taxonomy (NCBI): domain Eukaryota; class Dinophyceae; order Prorocentrales; family Prorocentraceae; genus Prorocentrum; species Prorocentrum cordatum. The sequence continues at coordinate 125,558 of CAUYUJ010018550.1, forward strand.
CCTCGTTCTGCGTTGGCGCGGCCTTGGCCGCCCTCGTCGTGGCGCTCGCGGCCTGCTCGTCTGTCGAAGATATACTCTTTGGAGACGAGACCACTGGGATCAGCTCGCGTCGGCGCTTAACATCTGGCGACACACCGTACAAGTCCCAGACGCTCGATGACCGTTTTGCAGCAGCGGAGGTGGGCACATCAGCGAGTGCTCTTTCACCTGCTGGGCAGCAATGCGTACTCGACTCCTCCTCCTCCTCGTCCTCCTCCTCCTCCTCCTCCTCTTCCTCCTCCTGTTCCTCCTGCTCCTCGTCACCCTCTCCCTCCTTCTTCTCCTCCTCGACTCCCCCTTTCTGCCCGTCCTTCTTCTCCTCGCCACTCCTCCCCGTCCTCCTCCTCCTACGCCTCCTCCTCCTCCTCCTCCTCCTTCTCTTCCTCCTCCTCCTCCTCCACCTCCTCCTCCTCCGGTCCCTCCTCCTCCTACTCCTCCTCCTCCTCCTCCTCCTCCTCCTCCCCCTCCTCCTCCTTCGTCCTCCTATTCGCCCTTGCCCTCATCCTCGTTCTCCATTCCTCCTCTCCCACGTCCTCCTCGTCCTCCTCGCCTCTCCTCCACGTCTACCCCCTCCCCCTCCTCCTCCTCCAGTGCCCGAGTGGTGCTGCGGGATCCCACAGCAAGCAATTGGTTTGGCCCCCCCTCCACGCCTGCGGCCGGAGAGGCCTCTATGGCGGGAGAGCTGTGTGAGGGGTTCGGCGAGGGACTCGGCACGGGGCGGCCGCTCCTCGCGTTCCACTTGGCAGCAACCGCGCGCGCGCTGGCGTGCACCCGCACTCCAGTCACCATTTGCTTCGCCTTGTCAGAGCAGAAGGACATGGCGCTGCACATGCCCTTGGCCCAGCGGCCAGCATCATCCTTGCTCAAGTTTGTGTGCCTGGACGCGAGCCTCTCCAGCTGTTTTTTGGCCAGCCGCCTGGTGCCCTCTGCTGCGCCGCATAGGAAGCCTTGGTTGTTCGCGATCACATCCTCCGACGAGCCCTGCACGTCGCACCGCTCAATCTCGATGCTGTTGGCTTTCAGCAGCCGAACGACATCATCGTCGCTGAGATCAGCAGTCACGCGGGGGGCGGACCCACCTGCAGCCATGCAGCCTGAGCCTATTGCGCAAGATACATGCATAGCCAACGCCGAAGGCAAGAGGGGGCCTCCTTGATCGAGGAGGCCCCCTTCTACGCACGAGCTAGCGAGGGCTGCTACGGATTGTCGAGAAACCATAAGCGAATGCACGCGTGCATGCGTCCAGGGACAAATATGCATGCGCCCGCAGTTGCGGATAAGAATGAGGGGCGCCCGCAGTTGCGGATAAGAGTGAGGGGCGGGCGGGTGGCTTGGTGTCGAGATCTTGTGCGTTTCGAACATATTCGTGAGACCAACGAAACTCTTAAAATCAGGCGTCTAAATCGAGACACCCCTAAAAATGTGGACCAAGAAAACGAGACACCCCCCCACCCACCCCTCCTCCCCGACACAAGGCCGTCAGAAAAACGACCAGGTTTTCGAGACACTCCCCACGCCATGATGTCGATTACGACGATGTTAACGACAATACATGTGCACACGGGTCGTGCACACAACTATGTACATACATACATGCATACATATATAGGCACATAAAAATATCTAAGCCAACATGTATATGCGGATGCATATGCATTCTTGTGTATATGATCACCGATGTAAGCTGTTGTCCTGATGCAGGTTATATCACGTATACATACATGCGTATCCGCACAGCGCAGCATACGCATATACATACACGCATACATCACGGATGAACACACCAAACAATCATGGGCACCAACGGCCCCCCTAACAACACTAGAGGCGCGGTGGGGGTCGCGGGGTGGGTCGCGGGTGGTCGCGGTGTGGGTCGCGGGGTGGGTCGGGGATGGGTCGCGGGGTGGATCGTGGGTCGGTCGCGGGTGGGTCGCGGGTGGGTCGCGGGGTGGGTCGCGGGTTGGGTCGCGGGTCGGTCGCGGGGTGGGTCGCGGGTCGGTCTGGGGGGGGGGGGCGACGACAAACAACAAGCAACAAGCAACAAGCAACCACAACAACAACAACAACAACAACAACAGCAGCACCAGCAACAACAACAACAACAAACACAACAGCAACAACAACAACAAGAAGAACAACAAACCGCACCACGGAACTCCACTTCAACCACGCGCGACCTGGCGTTTGAAAATAACCGTTCGAAAATCCAGACAAAGATCGAAACAACCGAAAACCAAAACCAAACGAACCTGACCACGAAAACAAACGAACGAAACAAAAAACCCGCACCAAAAACGAAACCCAAACCCACGAAAAACAAACGACCACCAAACCAAAAACACAAGAAACCCAACAAACAACAACCGAAACCCTCTCCACAGAAACCAAAAAACCAAAGAAAAACGAAAAGAATTCGACCATCGAATAAAGAAAAACCCCAACAGAACTCATCGACGAAAAACCAAAAAAAACCACAAGAAAAACGACACCTAAGAACGATCGAAAAACTGAACCTAAAAACAAACCCAGGGACGACTAGAATACGAATCGAATCGACCCCCACGCTGAAAAGCAGGGACACTAACACAACTCGTTCTGATAAGCTTCGTCCAGGGACATATGTTTGTGTAGGGGCGTTGTGCCTGCGAACAAGTATACCCGTCCGGGGACAAATCCTCTGGACCGATGAACACATGTTTGTCTGTGGACAAGCTTTGGAACCTCTGGGGCGAGGGCGCCGGTTTGGGATTCGTCGGCGGATCCAGCGGATCTGTCCGGAAACGGTGCCGGAGGCCGCTCTGGGCTCCTCTGGGCACCTCCCCCGGGGCCGGTTTTGCGAGGATGTCTTAAGCGAGGGCGGCGGTTTTTGGGATTTCGTCCGGCGGAAATTCCATACCGGAACAGTCCGGAAACGGTGCCGGAGAGGCCGCGCTAGCTGGGCTCCTCTGGGCACATCCCCCAGGGGGTGGGGGGGGGGGGGCCGGTTTTGTGTGATGTCTCAAGCTAGTGCAAGGTTTGGGGGATTCGTTCGGCGGATCTGTACCGAAAACGTGCCCGAGCCGATAAGGCCGCTCTGGGCTCCTCTGGGCATCCCCCCCGGGGCCCGGTTTGCGAGGATGTCTCAGGCGAGGGCGCCGGTTTGGGATTCGTCACCGGATCCAGTAGCGATCCGTCCGGGAAACAGTCCGAGGGCCGCCTCTGGGCTTCCTCTGAGGCCACCTGCCCCCGCGGCCGTTTTGCGAGATGTCTCAAGCGAGGGCCCGGGTTTGGGATTTCGTCACCGGATTCCAGCGGTTCTGCCGAAAACTGGTGCCGGAGGCCGCGCTGCTTGATTATCGTCGGGTGGCTGTAAGTGCGGTAAGAGCGTTCATCTTACATAATCTTAGTTAAGCCATAGAACGTACACTTGTTGATCGCGCATCTCATGTGTGCATATGCAATACTTATGGTGTTTGTAAGTGTAGATGTAAGTTATATACTAAGTTAGATATCTCTGCTAAGTCGATGGGGCTGAACATATTCGTGTTTTTGCTAATCATTTGCGTATTTTTTATTCTTAACTTTTTTGAAAACCATTGAATTTCCGTTGTTGTTGTTGTTCAGTTGTTCAGGACCGAGGCGCCGCAGGTACTTGCTGTACCTCGCGGCCGCGGCGCTGCGGGCTGCGCGCATGCCCGCGGGGAGGGGGGAGGGAAGGAGGAAAATGTTTATCCATGTGTCTTCGGCCCTCCCTTATCCCCCCTTTCCTTAGGCGGCGCACCGCCTTCTCCTCCGTCGCCTCGTCCTCCGTCGGCGGAAATCCGCCTTCTCCCCCCCCCATGGCGGCAATCCGCCTTCTCCCCCTCCGTGGCGGCAAACCGCCCTTCTGGCGGCAAACCGCTTTCTCCTCCTTTGGCGGCAAACCGCCTACCCCTTCTGGCGGCAAACCGCCTTCTCCTCCTCTGGCGGCAAACCGCCTACCCCTTCTGGGGGCAAACCGCCTACTCCTCCTCTGGCGGCAAACCGCCTTCTCCTCCTCGTGGCGGGAAACCGCTTCTTCCCAACCGCCCTATCGGCAGCTTGCTTTGCCGCCTCCTTCCACCCCCTCGGCGGCAAGCCGCCCACCCCTTTCCCCCCTCCCCTCCCTGGCCTCTCCTTGACCCACCCTCCCCCATAGCTCTCTTCTTCCCCCCCGCGCACCCTTCGGCACCCCCTCCCCCGCCCCCCCTTCGACACCCTCTCCCCCCTGCGCCCCCCCCTCACCCAGGAGGAGGAGGAGGAGGAGGAGGAGGGAGAGGGGGAAGAGGAGAAGGAGGAGGAGGAGGAGGGGGAGGAGGGGGAGGAGGGGGAGGATGAGGAGGAGGAGGAGGAGGAGGGGGAGGAGGAGGAGGAGCAGGAAGAGCAGGAGTAGGATATGTCCGTCGCACGCGCGTTGGCTCGAACCGTTTTTGGCGAGCCCTCCTCCGAGGGCTTCGGGCGGCGTGCGCGCGCGGGGAGTCGCGCACTCCGCTCGGCGCGCGGTCGCGCCGCATCGCTGCCATGGAGGGCATCCTTCGAGGCCGCCTGGAGGAGGCGCGGGCGGCGTTCGTAGCGCGCGGCAGTGCGACGGAGCACCTTCCTGCCTGCATCCAGGCAGCGACGTCCCAGCGCTGGTCGCAGCTCCAGAGTGCGCAGTTTGCTGCTTTGGGCGGCGGCGTGGGGTGGGCGCAGTCCGAGCTGGGAGACTTCTTGCAGGCTCTGTCGTCGGGCAGCCTGCAGGGGAGGAAGCTCCAGAACTACGAGGGGTTCATTGAATTTCTGACGCCTCAGTTGTGGGAGTTCGTGCTCTCGCCGCATACGGGCTTCACTGCCAAGATGGCGGCGTTCTCAGAGCACCTCGGGGCGCTTGGCCTGAGGCATCCGAGCTGCCCGACGGCCGCCAATATGGCAGCATTCTTGTTGCTGGTGTGCAAGCAGACAGGCGAGGAGACGGGCGAGATCACGAGGGAGCTGTTGCAGTCATATCTGGCCACAGTGAAATCCTCGTTCAAGAATCTCGTGGCGACGATGCCGCCGCCCAGGGATGGCATCCAGGCTCTCCCCATCACGCCTGGGAGGCTCCAGTCTCAGTACCCCAACACGTACGTCGACGCCTTCCCGCCAGGTGTTGGAGCGACGGCGCCGCAGATAAATCCCGTCGAGATGGTGACGATTGCGAAGCTGATTAATCTCCGTGCAGGGAAGATGAGCGGCCACCTCGCGCTGCCCGCGCCTGCGCCCGCCCGCGGCGGGCTGCAGCCATCCCACGGCCCAGGCGGCGGCTCTCCTCAGCAGCACCTCCCCATCGCGGCGGCCGATTCGTTCTCTGGGCGCTGGCCGACGGCTCCACGGGGAATAACAGAACGTATTCCCCCGCGGGACACCTGGTATTGGGTCGAGGGGTGGGTTCCTGGATCGGCGCGGGGTACGTTTCTGGATGCCTGGATGGAGGGCGTGTTGTGAAATATTCCCCCCCCCCCCATCCCCCTAGGGGGATGGGGGGGGGGGAATATTTTCGTTCGGCGGTGATCCGCCTGATTCCAGGTGGGGCTTTCGCGCAGCGGCGGCCGCTGGCCCAACCCAGCCATCCAGCTGATCGACCGCTCGCAGACGCAGCAGCCGCAGGAGCCGTTGCAAGAACGAGCAGGTTCGAACCACCCGCTTTCGATGGCGGCGGGGAGTTCGGATGCGCCGTCGACGCAGCAACTGGCGGCACACGATGGCGGCAAACCCGCCGACTGTCAGCCGTTATCGAGCACCGCCGCCGCCCAAACGGCCTCGATCAGCAAGAGCCGCGCGGCGAAGAAGCAGAAGAAGCATGAGCTGCCGAACGAGCTCGACTCCGACTCCGACTTCGGCATCGTCGCCGTGACGCCGCCGCCCAAGGCTGAGAAGGTCGGCATCGCCGCAGGCTCTCTGAAGAAGACCCCGACGGAGGCGGCTCTGGCCATGGTCGCGGCCATGGATAAGAGGACGAAGGCGGTCAAGACGAAAAAGAACGCCGAGGCGGTGAAGGCCCCCACGCTTGCCACGGGCAATGCAGCTAAGAAGACGACGCCGCCTGGCAATGACAACGCGGCAAAGAAGACGACGCCGCCTGCCACGGGCAACGTGGCTAAGAAGACGCCGCTCCCCACGGGCAAGAAGACGGACGGCGCGGCTGGGAAGGACAAGCAGCGCAAGTGGGCGAAGCCGAGGTGGGAGATGCAGACCACACGCAACTTGGCGAGCGGGGTTGAACCACCCACCGATGAGGCGTCGGGCGCGCGCGGCGATTCCCAGCAGCCCCGCTGGGGTCGCAGTTTGCGCGCCCGCCGCCTTTCAGGCGACTGTTCATCGTTGCTCCGCCCCCCAGGTGCAGTTCCGCAGCGGCAGGGTCGGCGTCCCTGGCAGCAACGTCAGCCTGAAATACATCGCGGGCGATGAGGCCGACAAGGCCAGATTCTCACCGACGCCCTTCTCGACGCCCTCCTCCGCGCTCTCTTCAATTTCGCCCCTGCCTCGACGCCCCCACCGCCCCCTGCTGCCTCGTTGCGCCCGATCGCTCCGAGGCCAGGGCCATCGCGGAGGCGGAGGAGCTGGTCAAGAAGGAGCTCGCCGCCAGGGCGCGCGGCGAGTAATTCGCGCTACGACTCTTCAACTCTCCAGGCCAACGGGGCGGCCTCGGGATAACCAAAAGGTCGTGGCGGATATGCCGCCTCGTGGCGGATATGCCGCCTTGTAGCGCAGCCTTCTCGCCTTCCAACTCGTGGCGGACATGCCGCCCCCGCCCCACCCCTTTGCGCTCCTCCGCCCTACAGGCGGACATGCCGCCGCCCCCCTCCCCTAATCGGCCCACTCCGCGCCCCCGCGCCACGTCCCTGCGCCCCCCTCTCCGCTGTCAGGCACTGGATCCCACGCCAACTAACGTCGGGGAGACGCCCACTGCTCGAACGGCGAAGGCGTACACCCAGAATGGCATGGGCGCGCGCGAAGGCACCGACGTTGCCACCGCCCGTTCAACGACGAAAACAAGTGAACCAAGACCTGCACATTCAAAGGGACACCAGTTCACTTATATTTCTGGTTCCCAATGCCACCCTCACTCTGCCCCCACCCCCGAGACCCCGTCGCAAGAACCAGCGGGGCCCTTCTGAGAGGCCCCCGAGGGCTCGAGGAGCCCCAAGACTTCAATGGGTCCATGGGCAACCCCCTCCCCCTCCTCCCGAAGTCTCGCTTCCGCGTCCGATTCCATTTCGGTTCAAGCCCGCGGCCCGCGGGTGCCCGCGAGCCCGCGCGGGGTCGGCCCCCCCCCTTTCGCGCCGACGCGTGGGCTGGGGCCCGCGCGCCGAGGCTGCGCCGCAGCCACCGCGTCGCGCTCGGCGCATCGCACTGCGGCCGCGGCCATGGCAGACAGCGACAGCGCGTTCGACGCGTTGGAGGCAGCTGCATCGCCAAAACAAGTGGCCCCGCGTGCGGTAGCCAGGGACGCGCGCATCGCGCGCGAAACTGGCTGGCCGCTCTCGGACGAACTGTTTTGGCGATTCGGCGCAGGAGATGTTCGGGCCAGCGATGCAGTTGCTCTCCGACCTTGCGGGCGTGGACAACAACGCAGGGGATCGGTCTTCCTCCGCCAGCGGCAGTCGGCCAGCCAGCGCGCCCACGTTGGCGGCGCAGCCAGCGCGATCGCGCAGCCCGCGCCACCCGCGGGCACCGCCGACGCCGCCGCGCAGGCGGGGGCCGACGTCACCGCCGCGGGACCCGCGGCAGCGGCCTTTCCCGCCCTCGGCTCTCGTGAAGGAGCTCGCGTCGCACATGCGGGGCGCGACGCCTGAGGTGGAAGAGCCCCCCGAGGCGGTGGAGGCGCATCCCAGCGCGGTGGAGGCGTTCAGGGCGCAGCTGCGAGCCTGGCTGAGCGACCCCGTTGGGAATCCCATCGACTGGCGGTCGGAGACCGTGCTCGCCGTGCTCAAGGAGTACCAGATGAAGTACGACTACAAGAAGTTCCGCGACCGCGGCCCGCCTGGCCCCGCCATGGGCGGGCCGCAGACGTGGCAGGGCCAGGCGCGGCGCGCCAGTGCGAAGCGCTGGGGGAACCGAGGTGGCGCAAAGCGCGAGATGTACGCGAAGCTGCACGGCAACAAGGCAGCGCCGCGGGTGCGCGAGGCGCACGTCCCCAAGCCTCAGCTGATGCATCGGGAGCCCATGGCGCCGAACTTGCCCAAGGCGATGCCTCAGCAGGCGCCGTGGAGGACTGGCAATATGAACCCTCCAGTTCCGCCTCCGCCGCCGAAGACCATGGGGCCGCCGCCGCCGAAGACCAGGCAGCCGCCAGCAGGGAAGCCAGCATGGTGCAGCCGAGGGCAGGGCGTCGGCTGCAGCCGACAAGCAAGATGGCACCACCGCCAGCGAAGCCGCGCCCGCCCGCCCGCGGAGATGTCTTCTTGTAGGGTGATCGCGTGGACCTGCAAGCGGGCTGGGGTGCATAGATTCCGTAATTCGAGCGCGGATAGTTGCAGCTATCCGCGCTGACGCGTCATGACGCGCCGCCTCTCCCCGCCTCGTCTCATCTCATCTCTCCTCCCCTCTCTTCGTTGCCGATCTATCTCATTGGCGGACGCGCCGCCTCCCCCCGCCTGGCGGACAACCGCCGTTCAGATACGAGCATCGGCGCATCGGGTTTGATCTATGCGGTTGGAAAAAAACACCAGTCCTTCCCTGAGCCACCCATTGGCGGCTAAACCGCCCTGAAGCCTCCATTGGCGGCCACGCCGCCCATTGGCGGCTAAACCGCCCATTGGCGGCCACGCCGCCCTGAGCCCTCCATTGGCGGCTAAACCGCCGCCGCCGCCTGCTGGCATCCCGAAATGTGCGATGCCACCGCGCCTCTTACACATGAATGTTTTTGTTGTTGGGACGCTGTATCGGCTCGAATCTAGGCGCGCACAGGCTCGCGCCCCACGCCGCCCCTGCGCTAGCCGTGCACTTCTCGCCCTGCCGACATGGCAGGCCAGCAGGGCGAGAAGACCGTCATGTTCGGCTTCAAGTGCCCACAGAGCAGCAGCTGCAAAAGGGGCGGCAAGTGGTTCCAGGGAGAGACAGTGGAGGAGGCCAGGAACAAGCTGGTGAACCACCTTCACGTGTCGCCGTACAACAGCTTGAGCGAGGACGAAGCGGAGGTAGCTGCTATCGCACTCGAGGCCGACTCGTGGGAAGTCGACCTCGCGGAGTGGCGCCAATGGGAGGAGGAGAAGGCCAACTGGGGCTCCGCCAAAAGGCGCAAGGGGGCGCCGAAGGTCGAGCTGGCGCCAATCCCTCCACAATCCCGCGTGGAGCGCTCGCACAGCTGAAGGACGCGTTCTCGGGGGGCAGCGGATCGTCAGGCGCAGCTTCGTCAGCCACGGCGGGCATGAGGATGTCCACGGCGTTGGCCAGCCAGATGTCGCCCGATAGCATCGTGGTGCTCAACGGCACCCAGTGCCAGGCTGTGCTCGACTCGTAGCGCCGCGCGCGTACTGCGACGCAGATGTGCGCCCAGATAGCGGAGCGCGCGGTGAACGCTTTCCGCCAAGAGGAGCAATGCATCGCCGAGTGCGAGGACGTGCTCGCGAGCTGGCTGGTGCGCAACGCGACCTCGTAGGTGCAGGTGCACGGCTGGCAGCACTGATGTCGCCTCAGCATCAGTAGCCCCATTCGCGCAGGCGGCGCGACGCGTCGGCCCTACACGCCCCCCTCCCACTCCTCCAACGCAATTTCAATCCACACCCCTGTGTCAGAACAAATTAGGACACCCCCACACACTCCATCCGCACTCAATTCGTGTAGGCCGCCACGCCGAGGTGAGTTTTGGCCACGCAGGCGGCCGAGTAGCCGTCCCCCAATGCAAGGCGATATGGGGGCGAGTGGACGAGCGGAGCGGGAGGAAGGTGAGGGAACATCGGCGGATAAGACAGGTGGGCGGTTGGATGGGATTTGGCAAAAGGGCTGGGTGGAGAAAACTGCATCCGCATAAGAATGAGTGCGGCTATTTTCTGGATGTGCTGCATCGCCATGTCCGCCCACCCCCCCATCGCCTTGCATATGATGGCGCTCAGGCAGCGCGCCCCGATTGCGCGCGCTCGCCCGTCTCTTCGCTGCCGCTCAGGCAGCGCGCCTCGCTTCCGCGCTCGCCCGTCTTTTCGCTGCCGCTCAGGCCGCGGTTTGAAGCACGCGGCGCCGTCCGCGGTCGGTAGCGCAGGGCGCCGCTCCGCCCCTGCTGCTCCGCTTAACTAACTCGGCGGACGTGCCGCTACGCCGCCGCCATGCACTGGCAAAAAAAAGTTGGCTGTTATCATATGTTAGCAGATGTTATCACGCGCCTGATAACACCTGATAACACCTGATAACACCTGATAACATGTTATCAGGTGTTATCATGTGTTAGCATGGTGTTATCACACGCCTGATAACATATGATAACATATGATAACATGATGTCAATTTTGTGTGGTTGTCCTGTTGCGCGCAATTCATTTCAGTATCCGTATCACCTCGTGCGTCCGCCACGCTTCGAGCGGCTAGTCCGCTGGCGGCCAATCCGCCTCCCTCGCCGCGCCCCTGCACCCTCTCAAGCGGCGAGTCCGCTGGCGGATATGCCGCCCCCTTCATACCTCACTCCACCCCTCCCTCCATCTTTGAAGCGGCTATTCCGCTGGCGGCTATCCCGCCTCACTTACCGCGCGTTTTCTTCGTCATCGCTTCGCGTCCAGCTCATCTTGGCATCAGGGCCGCGCGCGACGCGCGGCTTCTCGCGTGCCAAGGCGGTCACGCCGCAATGGCGGGGACGCCGCCCGCTGAAGATCACCAGCAGCATTCTCTGGCAGTGATGTTCGGAGCAGCCAGGCCGAAAAACAAGGGAGTGATGACCAAGGCGCCCGCAGCGAAGCCCCGTGGGAAAGCTAAGCTATCGGGGACGCAGATGACACTGACTGGACAGCTTGTGCCGCCGCTCGCATTGACCGACGCAGGGCCGCCGAAGGCACGCGGGAAAAGCAAAGGCAAGGGCAAAGGTGAGCACCCCGCAGCGTTGAGGACGGCTCGCAAAGCTGCGTCAGCCGCAGCTCCCGCCGAAGAACTGCCTCCTCAGGGCGCAGCGGCTTTGCCACCGGAGCCGGACGACGCAGCGTCAGAGGCGGCATCGGGCTCCGAGGAGCGCGGCGACGAGATTGGTTCCGAGCTCGGCGTCAAACAGGATGAGCTTGAGAGTGCCAAGCGTGAGCTTGAGGAGGAAGAGGCTCCACCGCAGGGCGCGGTAGCCAAGGTTGAGAATGAGGGGCGCTCGCCCGAGGCGGCAGCGCCGCAGGCGGAGGAGGTGGAGGCAGCTCAGGACGATCCGCCAGCAGGCGCTCCCCAGGTAGGGGAGTTCGTGGATGTGCATGGCATCGAGGATAGCATCGCGCGTTGCAACCGCTGCTGTCGCACGGCAAAGGAGTGCAACTACAGGATCAGGGCGAAGGGCAGTCGACTTACCAGTGCGACGCGTGCAACACGAACGGGGCGCGCCTTTCTCGGAGGTTCGGACAGTGGCCGCCAAAGTGTTTCGCCAAAATGAAGAGTGAGTTCAAGCAGCAGTTCTACAAGGATCTGGCAGAAGATCCTGGGCTGTCGAACCTCGATCGCATTGAAGCCTTCGTGGTCAGCTCAATCACTGTCCAACGGATGGAGGAGGAGCGCGTCCGCAAGGGTGGCAAGTACCTTCCGCTGAGGAAGTGGGCGCACGACGGCTTCGACGCGAAATAGATTGAAGATAATGTGCAGGATAAGAGGTGGAACCCTGATCTCGGGGAGTGGACGTACAGGCCGCAATTGGAGGCGGCCTGGAGCGAGACAGTGGAGGCTGCAGTGCGCAACGAGCTGTACACCGATAAGAGGACGCAGGCGAAGCAGAGCGGCCCGCGGGCAGCGGCCTCGACGGGCGTCGCAGAGCACGGCGGCGACAAGGGCGACAGAAGCGCCGAGAGCGACATGTCCAGATCCAGGCGGCGCCGCAGGCGCAGGTCTGACAGCCGCAGGAGGAGGAGGCGCAGCATGAGCAGGCGCGACAGCAGGGGCAGGCGCGACAGCAGGAGCAGACTCCGCGACAGACGTCGCGACACCAACCGCAGCAGGAGCCGCTCGCGCGGCGACCGCGACAGGAGCAAGAGCCGCCGCAAGGGCAGGAGCAAGAGCCGCGGCATGAGCAAGGACAGGAGCAAGAGCAGGCCGTTTGGGGGTTCAACGCAGGGGTGTCGCCTGGGCTTCGCATTCGTTTTCGGTTTCCGTTCAACTCTTCAGGTTCGGATCGGGTTATTGATTTCGCTCGGCTCGAAGTGTTGACATTTTCGGACAACCCCGAAGGCTCCGCAGGGATAAGGACGCTGAGAAGGAGCGGAGGCGACAGGAAGCGAGGGAGAAGGCCGAGCAGGCCAAGAAGGAGACGCAGGAGAAAAACCTGGCGCTGAAGTGGATCGGCACCGCAACGAGGCTCGATACAGAGCTGGACGGGTACCTCGAGCATGAGAAGGCGGACAAGGTGCCGTCATGGGCTGTGAAGAACGCGAAGGCGGCGAGGAAGTCTGTGGCAGTCATGAAGGCGGTGGCGAAGAAGCGCGTGCACAGCGGCGTGGCGTTGACGATCACGCAGGACGAGGCCATCAGCATCCAGAAGGATGCGAGCTCGGCGGCGAGGGCCATCGCGGGGATGCTCAAGGAGGCGCAGAAGCACAGCACCTGAGCGCCCCATGGTGGCCCAGTACATCAAGAAGTACGGCCTGAAAAAGGTGGAGAAGGACCCGAATAAGCCGCGGCCGCTGGGCCGCTCGTGAGCAGGGGCGGCAGTTGGGCCGCTCCTGACGAGGTGTGTGATTTCGTACAATTGTTATTGTTGGTGAAACAACATTTCCACCGCCACCCCACTCGTAACCACCGCAGCCCTTCGTTTGGCGGGGATGCCGCCTTTCCACTCTCGCAAGCCCTTGGCGGACATGCCGCCTTGCCTTCAGTTGGCGGAGATGCCGCCTTTGCTGCTCATCGCGCTCCGATGCCTCACTTGGCGAGGCGAAGCGCTTGCCTAACTCCCTCCTGCTCGAGCGCGTCCTGCCCGAGACCCTACCGCGCGAGCTGTGGCTCGCGAAGGCCACCGACACCGTTGGGAATCCCATCGATTGGCGGTCGGAGACGAAGCAGAGGCGAAGCAGCTCCTTGGCAGGGGCGGCAGTTGGGCCGCTCATGACGAGGTGTGTGATTTCGTACAATTGTTATTGTTGTTGAAAAAATCATTTCTTCGTTGCCATCGCCACCCCACTCGTTACCACCGCAGCCCTTCGTTTGGCGGGGATGCCGCCTTTCCACTCTCGCAAGCCCTTGGCGGACATGCCGCCTTGCCTGCATTTGGCGGAGATGCCGCCTTTGCTGCCCACCGCGCTCGCACCGTTCTCTCGCGTTTCCCAATGACATGATCTGCCACCGTCCCACCCCTCATCCGTAGTCTTTGTGGCTCAAGTGGAGCCGCACGAGGTCGTGCCCCTTCGCGGTCTTGCGCCGCCATGGCGAGCATCGCGGACAAGTACGACGTCGATGACTTCGAGCTCATCACGGGTGGCAGTGCGTGGAGCTGGGCGACCATCGTGGTGCGCTTCATCGAGTGGCGCAATCGTTGCCGCCATGCACGCGCCGTTGGCAACAAGGGCCAGATGCTCATCGACAAGGCGCGGCGCATGATGGAGGAGGCGCGCCGCACCGAGGAGCGCGGCAAGATGCTGTGCCAGACGTCGAAGCAGATGGTGCAGGACATCCCAGGCGGCTTTCGGTTCTTCTGCCGCCAGCCGCACCAGGAGAGCTGAGCGGCGATCGGCTGGGCCGATAGAGGAGGATAAGGAGGAAGAGGAGGCAGGATGAGGAGAGGAGGAGGAGGTGGATGAGGAGTTGGAGGCAGCACGCGCGCCCGCACTAAGAGCCGCCAGCCGCCGCCGCGCCCGTCCCGCGCTGCGCCCGCCCCGAGCTCGAGCCGCCAGCCGCGCCCGTCTCCGAGCGCTGGCGGCTTGGAACCCGAGCTTGAAACTCAAGCTCGAAATTGCGTGCGAGAAAAAGAAATCTCCCTTGCAAGTTCCGTTGCTACGCTCACTTCGCGCCTCCGCAATCTCCCCCACCCACCCCCCTCCCCCCTTCCCCCATGCCCCCTCGCCCCCACGCTCTTCGGCGGCTACGCCGCCCCTCCCGACCCTTCAGGCGGCTACACCGCCATGCCCTTCGGCGGCTACTCCGCCCCGCGATCCATTCCCGCCTCCACTTCCGTCTCTCTGGCTGCAATTCGTTTTCTCAACCGCGCTGGGCCTCGCGCTGCCCCCCGCCCCCGCCCCTCCCGCGCGCGGGCGTCGGCGCAATGGGGAAACGCGCCCTGCAGGTGGACAAGCAGGTGGAGCAGCGGGCTCGACTGCCACAGTGTCTGGCCCTGCGCGGCGCGTCCGCGGCTTTGCTCGAGCGAATCGTGACTGCGCTTGGCCATGGCGACGACGCGGGCGATGCTATAGACGTGAGCGCTCGGGCCATGCAGCGATCGCAGACGGCATCCGTGGCCGATCTCATCAGCGCAGTGCGGCTGCAGCCCAAGATCGGCACGCCTTTCCGATGGAGCGTGGCGCTGCCGCATCGGCTGATGCCGAGGCTCCTGTCGGACAGCCCTCTCTGGAGTTCAATGTTTTGGGAAGCGATGCGCCGTTTCCCTGTGTCGCGCGATCGGCCGTGGAGGCTTTTGCTGTACTACGACGACATTGGCGTGGGCAACGCCTTGAAGATAGATAATCGTCGGAATCAGCTCGCGGTGTATGCGAGTTTCCTCGAGTTCGGAACCTTCTTGCAGAAGGAGGTTGCGTGGCTGCCGATCGGCACCTTGCGCGTCGTCGTGAAGAAGAGCATCGGCGGCTCGGCCGTGGCGCGGGCATTGCTTCGCGCGCTGTTCCTGGGCCCAGAGAGTCTGTCGGAGCACGGTGCGCCAATCGGCGGCGTGCACTTTTTCGCCAAGTTCCACCGCTTGATTGCAGACGAGGCGGCGGGAAAAGAGACATTCTGCACCAAGGGCGCTGCAGGTCTGAGACCGTGCTTGCAATGCAAGAACGTTGTGCTGGATCAGGCGGAATGTCTTGCAGACTACGACGACGATGATTACCTCGTGCCTCTCTGGAGCGCTGACTCGTCGCGCTTTGACCCGCTGTCGTCAGACGAGTTTTTGCAGCAGGTAAAAAAAAAAAAAAAAAAAAAAAAAAAAAAAAAAAAAAAAGACAAAAAAACAAAAAAAAAAAAAAAAAAAAAAAAAAAAAAAAAAAAAAAAAAAAAAAAAAAAAAACAAAATAAAAAAAAAAAATAAAAAAAAAAAAAAAAAAAAAAAAAAAAAAAAAAAAAAAAAAAAAAAACAAAAAAAAAAAAAAAACAAAAAAAAAAAAAAAAAAAAAAAAAAAAAAAAGAAAAAAAAAATAAGAAAAAGATGATTTGGCGTCGCTGCGGGACACGACAACCAGAGCGAACATCGAGAGACTGGATCCAGGGAGGAAAACATTTCCATCGATCCCCTTCTGATGTCCCCCCCTTCCTTCCCTTCTGATGTTCCGGCCCCCGAAGGAGACGGCAATGGGCATCACTCTGGATGACCGTTCTCTGGTGGCGTGCCAGGCGTTGCGGACGGTGGCGCCGCCGAGCACATACGCGAGGGACCCCATGCATACCATGCTGGCCAGCGGCGGGACCTTGCAGGTCGAAATCTTTGCGCTCCTCAAGGCGGTGAGGGATGTCATCCCCGACGCGTGGGGAACGTGGCGGGATCGCTGCTCGGCGTGGCGGACTGGCAGACGCGGCAGGAAACCGCCGGCGTTTCTGTTCAGCGTGGCTCGGAAGAAAGCGACCTGCAAGGCGTCGCACTTCGTGGGCAAGGCGTCGGATTGCTTGGCCGTGTTCCCTTTGATTCGACATTGGGTGCACACAGAGCTGCGTCCCAGCGGCATGGCGAACGCTGCGGCGCGGTCGTTCGAGGCGATGGCGAAGATGCTCGAATTGTACATGCAGGGCAAAAGGACATGCGGCCGCAGCTGAAACGCAAACGCTGGCCTGCGCGTTCGAGGATGCACCGCGCCGGCCCGCGCGCATCCTCGAGCGCTTAGGTGGCAGGCGGTTCGGCTACGTCCTGAGGATCGGCGCCGTGCCGAATTTGATAGCTGTCTGGACCAAGGCCGTTTCGATTTCCTTGGCGCTGCACAAAGCCGCGCACGGGCCAGCCCAGATCAAGCCGAAGCATCATTATTTGTGGCACGTCCCCGACCAGCCTGCGGAGGACGGCATCTGGTTGGACGCCTTCGTACTCGAGCGGAAGCACAACCTGCTTCGGTCCAGGTCGCAGGAGATCGACAACCCTGAGAATTTCGAGCGGTCGGCCTTGACGGCGATGCTCGCCTGCGTCCTGGAGGAAGCGAAGGAGGCGCCGCGCTCCCGCGCCAAAGCGTGGCGCACGCCAGAGCTGGACAGTACGTTCGGGCACTCGGGGCGCAACCTTGCATGCCCTTTGTGGAGGAAGATGGGCTGGGAGAGGGGAAGGCGGTTTGCCGCCGAGGCGGCTTGCCGCCAGGAGGAGGAGGAGGAGGAGGAGGAGGAGGAACCCCTCCGCAGGGCTGAAACGTGGACCAGCAGAGAGGCGTCGATCGACGGCCAGATGCACGGCAGCCAGGACAGACGGCGCAACCAACCTTGGTATTTAGGGGTGCACATGCGTGTGCCCCCCAAAAATCGAGGCGTTGCTGCCCTCAGGATTTTCTCCTGGGCGACGGCGAGGCGTACATCGTGCATTGCTGCGCGCAGGCTGGCGCCGCCAGCGACCTGCTGGTGGAGACCCTGGAATGGGTGCGCGCGCCATGCCCAGGCGCGTCCCTGTGGCGGCCGCGCGGCGACGTCGCCGTGATGCCCGCCGAGCTGATCCCGCCAGCCTGGGCGGCTTATCGGCGACTACAGGACGATGGCTACGTGCTCGCCATCGCGTGAAAAAGGAAAAAAACGAGCGCATGCGAGAGCGGATATGCCGCTGGCGGATGCGCCGCCCTTCGATAGAGAGGTGCAGGAGGGAGGGGCGGATATGCCGCCGAAGAAGGAAGGCGGGCTCGGGGAGGGAAGGCGGCAGGAGGGAGCGGGGGCGGGCTGGCCGCCGACAACGAGGAGAGGAGAGGGGAGGCGGTGATGGCCGCCGAGGGGAGGCAGTTTGAAGAATAGTTGATCCCCCCCCTCTCCCTCGCCCCCCTTCCCCTCCGCGCCCCGCAGGCGTCCTGAGGGCGGCTCGGCGCGTCGACCTGCGGCGCCCTGTCCTGAAAAACTGTTGTGTTGTAGTTGTTAAAACGTTTTTTGTGGTTTTTTCCCGAAACATAGCAATATCAAGAACAAACATGCAAAACATAGAAAGTAATGCAAATTTCGGGTTAACCGAATCGGACAGCCCACATCGACTTAGCTGACTTAGCTACTAAGTTGGGTATGTTGAGGTGTATGTATCGATATATCTTGGCAGTGGTACCCGATAGCTCAGTTGATAAGATGGATGGTTCTGTGAGTAGTATGTATGGTATGTTGTTGAATATACTTATCTAAAAAAACGTTAAGTAGATGAATGCGAAGTTCGATATTTTATATATGTTGAATATGTGAGGTCAACTAGCATGAACCTACATACATCTTCGTTGAAACGATTTCATCGGATATACAACGCTCTTACCGCACTTACACCCACCCGACGATCAAAGCTCTGGGCACCTCCCCCGGGGCCGGTTTTGTGAGGATGTCTCAAGCGAGGGCGCCGGTTTGGGATTCGTCACCGGATCCACCGGATCTGTCCGGAAACGGTGCCGGAGGCCGCTCTGGGCTACTCTGGGCACCTCCCCCGGGGCCGGTTTTGTGAGGATGTCTCAAGCGAGGGCGCCGGTTTGGGATTCGTCACCGGATCCAGCGGATCCACCGGATCTGTCCAAAAACGGTGCCGGAAGCCGCTCTGGGCTCCTCTGGGCACCTCCCCCGGGGCCGGTTTTGTGAGGATGTCTCAAGCGAGGGCGCCGGTTTGGGATTCGTCGGCGGATCCACCGGATCTGTCCGGAAACGGTGCCGGAGGCCGCGCTGGGCTCCTCTGGGCACCTCCCCCGGGGCCGGTTTTGTGAGGATGTCTCAAGCGAGGGCGCCGGTTTGGGATTCGTCGGCGGATCTGTCCGGAAACGGTGCCGGAGGCCGCTCTGGGTTCCTCTGGGCACCTCCCCCGGGGCCGGTTTTGCGAGGATGTCTCAAGCGAGGGCGCCGGTTTGGGATTCGTCGGCGGATCCACCGGATCCACCGGATCTGTCCGGAAACGGTGCCGGAGGCCGCTCTGGGCTCCTCTGGGCACCTCCCCCGGGGCCGGTTTTGTGAGGATGTCTCAACGAGGGCGCCGGTTTGGGATTCGTCACCGGATCCAGCGGATCCACCGGATCTGTCCGGAAACGGTGCCGGAGGCCGCTCTGGGCTCCCTCCCCCGGGGCCGGTTTTGTGAGGATGTCTCAAGCGAGGGCGCCGGTTTGGGATTCGTCGGCGGATCCACCGGATCCACCGGATCTGTCCCGAAACGGTGCCGGAGGCCGCTCTGGGCTCGAGCTTCTTTCGCAGCCGGGGTGCGGACCACTGAGATCCACAAAACTCCCAAAACTGATAGAATTGATGAGATGATTAATTATGATGATGACGATGATGATGATGAATAGATGATGATGATGATGATGAGATGATGATGATATGAATGCTGCGGCTAGATGCTGATCAGGTGCTGAACGCGGATGCGAATGCGATCGATGCTAAAACGATGGGAAGCCGGATGCGGATGCGGATGCGGATGCGGATGATGGGATGCGGGGAGATATGCGGAGATGATGATGATGATGAATGATGATGAATGAGAAGAGATGATGATGATGATGGTGAGATGATGCGATGATATGATGATGATGATGATGATGATGATGATTAGATGGTGATGGTGAAGTGATGGTGATGGTGATGGTGATGGTGATGGTGATGGTGATGGTGATGGTGATGGTGATGATGATGATGAGGAGGAGGAGGAGGAGGAGGAGGGGGAGGAGAAGGAACAGCAGCAGGAGTGCAAGGAAGATGGAAGAGGAGAAGGCATGACTAATCAGAAAGAGGCGGAGGAGGAGGAGGAGGAGGAGGAGGATGCGGGAGGCACGAGAGGACAGTCCCGCCACCTTGCCTGGGTCGTGAACAAGTCTTTGGTATGTTTCTTGGGGTTTCTCGGGAGTCTCCTCGGAGTCTTCTGTGGGACCTTTTGGATGCTTCGTGCCCCGCTTGGGGACTTCTGGGAGCATTTCGGGCCTTCTTGGGGGGCCTCTTTGGCCGTCTGGGTGCCATGTTGGGATAGTATACTAGGTATGTTGGCTGTCACGTCTGCGCAGACCTCGAAAGTATCCGTTTATGCAGTTGTTGCTTCCGCAGCGGAGGAGGAGGAAGAGGAGGAGGTTGAGGTAATTAGAGACTGAGGAGAAAGGGGAATATAGGGACGCGGAAAAGGAGGAGCAGGAGGGGATGAGCAAGAGGAGGAGGAGGAGGAGGAGGAGGAGGAGGAGGAGGAGGAGGAGGAGGAGGGAGGAGCAATGAAAGAAGGCGGGAAGAAGAAAGTAGAGAGGAGGGGGAGGTGAAGGGGAGGAGGAGCAGCAGCAGCAGGAGGAAGGAGAGGAGGAGGAGGAGAAGGAGGAGGAGGAGGAAGCAGGAAGCGGACGAGGATGACCAGGAGCAGGAGGAGGCGGGGCCGCTCTTCGCCGAGGTCGTGGTCCAGTGCCTCTGCCAGGTGATCCCGCTCCGGAACATGCTGCTGGGCTACCTTGCGCCGAAGGCCCGATCCTCCTCCTCCTCCTCCTCCTCCTCCTCCCTCCTCCTCCTCTCTCCTCCTCCTCCCACTCCTCCTTGTCATTTTCCTTATCCGCCTCCTTCTCCTCCTCCTCCTCCTCCTTCCGCCTCCTGACTCCTTTACTCCCTCCTCCTCCTCCTCCTCCTCCTACTTCCCCTCCTCCTCCCCTCCTCCTCCTCCTCCCTCCTCCTCCTCGCTCCTCCTCCTCCTCCTCCTCTCTCCTCTTCGCTCTCTCCTCCTCCACCTCCTCCTCCTTCTTCCTCTCCTCCGCCAAGTTTCCTTACATAATTAACGATCGTAAGAGAGGTGATCCCACCGCCGCCTTAACTGTGGAAAATTGCCGCCCTTTTCCTCTGGAACCGGGGTCCCCCCCCTTCCGAAAAAATCTTCCCCCCCCCCCCCCCCCCCCCCCCCCCCCCCCCCCCTGCTGGAAACCCCCTTTCCCCGCCCCCTTGTTCCCCCGGCCCCCCCCCCCACCCCCCGCCCCTAACCCCTCCCCCCCCATCGGAAATCAGGTGGGGGGGGTCACTTACCGGTTCGACCCCCCCTCGGAAACCGGAGGTTCCACCGCTGCTGGGGAAAAAACGGGCGGGGTCACTACAGGTTCGGACCCCCCCCCCTTCCGCGAAAAACAGGGGGGTCTTTCCGGTTCGATTCGAACCCTCCCCCCCCCCCCCCCATCGAAAAAACCGGAGGGGGGGGTCACTACCGGTTCGAACCCTCCCCCCCCCCCCCCCCCCCCCCCCCCCCCCCCCCCTCTCACCGCCAGCAAACGACTCCCAGTCCCCACCACCGTCCTCACCACATCCCCCACTGTTGTTCCCAGCGCCACTGTCCTCACCACCGCTGTCCCCACTGGTTCCACCACCGCCCCTATTGTCCCCACCAATGCCACCACCGCTGTCGCACTGTCCCCACTGTCCCCACCACTGTTCCCACCACGGTTCCACCACGGCTCCACTCTCACAACTTTCTCCACGGCCCCAACCACTGCCCCGACTATCCCCGCTGTCCCCACTGTCCCACTGACTCCTCCGCTGTCCCACTGAGCTGTCCCACTGTTCCCACCACTGTCCCCACTGTCCCCACCACTGTCCCCACTGTACCTCTGTCCCATTATCCCACCGCCGTCCTCGCCACCGCCTTCACCACTGTTTCCACCCCCGCTGTACTCTCCACTGTCCTACTGTTTCCACCACATTCCCACTGTCCCCACACCACTGTCCCCACCACCACCGTCCCCACCACTGTTCCACTGTCCCCACGGTTCCCACCATTGTCCTCACCCGCTGTCCCCTCACCACTGTCCCCACCACCACCGTCCCCACTGCTGTCCGCACCCCCCCTCGGCTCGGTTTTCGGGGGGGAGGTTTTGTTTCAGTCCCCTGGAACGTGACGTTTTGCATATATTGTAGTGGCCTTCGGCCAGTGCCGCCGATCCGGGTCGCTCGGGGTTATTCTCCAGACGCAGAAATTATGGGCGCACACTCAAACGCACACACACAGTCACACCACTTAACCTGCGCCGCAGACATGCGCACACAGCATCACCCACACACACATACTAGTTGGGAAACGCTCCTGTAGTACTAGTAGTAGTATTAGTAGTAGTAGTAGTAGTAGTAGTAGCAGTAGTAGTAGTAGTAGTAGTAGTAGTAGTGGTAGTAGTAGTAGTAGTAGTGGTTGTGGTAGTAGTGGTAGTAGTAGTAGAGGCCTCGTTCCGCGGCTTCTCTCGACTTCCCGCGGTCTCTCTCAAGTTTCGAGCACGCGGTGAGTTTCACGATATATGTGTGTGTATGTACGCGTGCATGCATGTATGCATGCATTGATCATGTGTGCCTGTGTGTAGGTACGTATGTATGTATGTATGCTTGTGCGCGTATGTATGTATTTAGTTTGTATGTATGTTTGTATGTGTGTATGATAATATGTGTGTATGTGTGTGAATGTAAGTATGTATGTCTGGAAGATTGTTTTTCTATGTATGCAAATGTGTTTAAATGTAGGTATGTATGCATGTGTGTATGGATGTGCGTTTGAAGAGCGAGGATGTTTCAAAGAAGAGGCACTCGGTGACGCGATCGTTGAGGGATAGGAGTGAGGTCGCAGAGGAGGAGGAGGAGAATGAGGAAGAGGCGATAACTTGAAGGAAAACGATGAGACGGAGGACATCCTGCCGGTGGCGCCCTGGGCGGTGCCGCGGAAGAAACCGGGGGCCTGCCGGAGGCAGTCTGGAGGCCTCTGGGGAGCTGTTTTGGGGCCTCTTGGAACCTCTTTTGGGCCTCTTGTGGGCTTCTTGGGGCCCCTTGGGGGTCTCTTGGGGCCTCCTGGGGGCCTCTTGGGGCGGAAAGCTCGGTTCTTTCGGTTCGTGGTCCCCCTCTTGGGCCCCTCTTGGGGCTCTCTTGGGGCCTTCTTGGGCTGTCCAGAGGCCCTCTTGGGCCGTCTTGGGGCCCTCTTGGGCCGTCTTGGGGCTCTCTTGGGCCGTGTTGGAAGCATCGTGGGCCGTCTTGGGACGGACTTGGGGGCCTCTTGGGCCGTCTTCGAGCGTCGGACGCCCGAAAAGGCAAGAACGCTAAAAACCCTGAGAAAACCAATGAAAATCAACGATTCTGGCCTCTTGGGGCCCTCTTGGGAGGCCTCTTGGAAGCTTCTTGGGGCGTCTTGGAGACACCTTGGGCCGTCTGGAGGCCATCTCGGGCGTCTTGGAGCGATTTTTCGGCGACTCGGGGCCCTCTTGGAACCCCTTGGGGGTCTCTTGGGCCCCCCCCCTCCTCCAAAGCGCCGGAAAAAGCGGAGCATGGCGCCCCCCCCCCCCCTATCTTCCACTCCCCCGGAGCGGCCCCGGGGTTCGCCGGAAACTCGCACCCCCCCCCCCCCCCCCACCCCCCCTTCCCCGGCAGAGCCACCCCGGCGACCCCCCCAGAGGCTGAAGCTCAGCCTCGAGGCTGTAGCTGAGACTCCTTGAAACTCACACGCCGGATCGGCGGATTTCCCCGTGGAATAGCAGGATGCATGAGAAGAGAGAGTCTGGCCAATAATGATGAGCTGACAAAACATGTCGAACACATGCAAGATTGATTTTTTTCTCACGCAAGGGTACGGCTGAGCAACGCTGTTGAGCAGTTCACGGAAGGACAGCATGCGCCAGCAGTCAGTTCCACTGACGCGAACAACACTCAGTCTGAGGTCGACGTTTTCAGTTAATTTATGAGGAACACACGATCTATTCTGCAAGCGCGCATCAATTCCCGAGCATCACAGAAAGGCCGCGAGGGCAGGCCGCTTGGGCGAGCGAGGCCCACCGCAGCAGCTGCTGGCCTCTTGCGCAAAGCAGTGGCGCCAGCAGCCGCGGGCCGCCTTCGCGGGCGGGGCATCGCCGCAGCAGCCGCTGGCCTCCTGCGCAAAACCTTGGCACTCGAAGGCAAGCGGCCGACGTCGACCTGCGGATTCACGCTGCGCTCCATGCGCAACTTTGGCGCGATCTTCGGCGAGTGCTGGGTGGGGGCGCACGGCGCAGCATGGGGCAGGTCGCGCTCCTGGTGGCGCTCAGTCAGAGGCAAATTTTCCTGGCCCAACCTGCCAGAAGCTT
Source organism: Prorocentrum cordatum (assembly GCA_963575745.1). Classification (NCBI taxonomy): domain Eukaryota; class Dinophyceae; order Prorocentrales; family Prorocentraceae; genus Prorocentrum; species Prorocentrum cordatum. The sequence goes on from CAUYUJ010018550.1 coordinate 149,089, forward strand.
GGCGAAAGTGAGCGCCGAACAAACAGCGCGCGCGTTGCGCTCTGTCTGCAGAAAGACATTGCGGAACAATGCTTTTTACTTGCATATGGAATGTTTCGTTCCTCGTTGTTCCATGCATCACCTGAGCGCCAGGGTTCCGCGGAATGAATCTACCCAGGCCCAGGAGATGCTCGAGCTGCGCGGGCGACGTCGCATATCGCAAGCTTCCCAGGACAGCGGTCTTCTCGCCAGTCGTCTTGCCCATCTCCCGCGGGAACATGTGGCACAAGGAGGCGATGTCCTTCATGAAGGAGACGGCGTTGCGGCGCGGTTGCTCGGGGTAGCCTTCGGCCTTGATCGCCGACATGCCTCTCGCCGCAGCAGCATCCGACAGCGAGGACATCGCATCTTCCAGTGACTGCGAGTCCGTTCGCCGTCGCTGCCCACGGTGATAAGGTTGCCATCGTCAAATCCTTTCGGGAACTTCGCAATGCATCGGCGGATGAGATTCGACGACGGAGTGCTTTTCTCGCCAGATGCGTGCTCGACCTTCAGCGCGATGTGCAGGGGGCCCCTGGAGAGGCACTGCAGCCGCGGGAACGCGGCGCGGAGGGCGGTGTCTTCCAACGAGATGGGCGCATCTGAACAGATCGTGCGCACATGTATTGCGCCGTTCGCGTTGCCGACCGCTTCGAGCAGAGCCTTCTTCGCATGCATGAGTGCCTCCGACGGCGCGTGCTTCGCCAGGAGAACCGAATCCATGCGCGGAACCGATATCTGGACATGGACACCTGTCTTTCGTTCAGCCCCGGATGCTCCATGCTGCGTCTGGTGCAATGCCGAAAGCAGGGTTGGGCACTGGCCGTCAATGCCGATCACAGTCTTGTCCGCCTCTTCGCGGCACTTTGCAATCGTGTTCTTGATGCGGCAATGTTTCAACAAACCCCCTACAAAGGTTAGATGAATGGCAGGGTCGCCTGGGAAAATATACCCAGTGAAACCTGCGGCGTCCTTGACGCGCGCCCAAGCCCGCTTCCTCGATCCCTCGGTGTCTGGGTGGAGTAAAGCGGACAGGAACGGTGCCGAGAAATCATCGGTGCAGTGGTAATGCTCGCTGATTCGGTGGAATGGCCCTGCGTCCGAGCGCAGGATAGAACGAGGGCGCTCGCCAGCGTCGAGCAGGAGGGCCGTGCGCCGATCGGTGTCAGTCCGCGCGAGCTGATGCTTTACCTCGCCCCAAGATGGACACCCCTCACACCCGTTCCGAATGCGTTCGGCGCTGCGCGAAAGCAGCGACCGCGGCCCAAGCTCATCTCCGCCCGTAGTCCAGAGGCTTGCAGAACGCTGGCACGACGCCGAATGGTTCCACATCGCATGTATCACGCGCATCTGTTTGTTCGACGCGCCACATGAGCTTTTACCAGCGAGCTGGTTACGCACGTGGGATAGCAACTTATCTCACCGCTGGAAAGATCTGGAAAGGGCGCAACGGGCAGTGCCACAAGTCATCTCGTCTGGCGGCGCCCGCGCTCTCTGTGTCGCTGAGGGTCGACAGAGTAGATTCGACTTCTTGCCTCGCCACCGCTGCGAGCACCCCTGGCGTCTTCGACAGGTAGGAATGGCCCGTGCCGCACAGCGAATCGAACTCCCCACTGCCCATAGAACCATCCGACATCTTCAGAGTTCTCGCAGGCGGTGGCGGCGAGACCCCCCCCATCGGACCGCTCGCAGGTGCAATCGCTCTCTGCGTTGCCGATGGCGCCGCTGACGGCGGCAACGCAGAAGAAACCCACGCAGGCATTGTTGCGCATCTCTGCTGACTCATCCGATGGTGCTGTAGCTGCCAAAAAGCGGTGCAAAAGCATGGCCTGCGCCGTCGTCAACGAGGAACCTGCCGCCTGCCAGCGCGGTCTCGAATGTCGCTCGGCTCGCTCCCATCCCAAATTGAGCTAGCATTTTGCACCCGTCTGCAACAATCCAGAATGGCCCGCCGCCTGGCGCGGCAACAAGGAAACCAATATCGTTGAACGACAAGGGCACGCATGTGCTCGTAGAGCGGCTAGTGGAATTCGTTCGCCTGCAGGTTCTGGAACTCCCTGACGCATTCGCAAACTCCACCCCCATCTCAATGCCAAGCTGCCTCATATCGTTAGTGGTTCGGGAATGACGACCAGGGTTCCCCAGGGCGTCGCGCCCCGCCACGCGCGAGCGCGCAGACCTCCTGCCGCGCACGATGGAATCGCACGCGCCCTCGTGGATGAGGAGCGGGGCGCCGCCCTCCAAGAAGTGCGCTGGATCGCCCGTGCCGCTCGCAGCATCAGCGGGACTCTTTGGTCTGAGTTCTAACGCGCGAATCCCAGCCGATTTCTGACTTCGGTCCCGGAAAGCAGCGGTGGTAGTCTGCGACGCCTGCGGGGGGCGACGCGCGCGGCTCCGCCGCAGGTTTGCCGTCGCATTTGGATTTGCAACCCAAATGCGAAAACATGAATCAGCGAAGCCGCGCTCGCCATCCCCCGACCACCTGGCCCCGGAGATCGTCGCGCAGCTCGATCATCGACGCGGCAAGTATGAACGCAGCGAAGAAGTGCGCGCACTCGTCGAATTCTTGGTGACACATATACGCAGCACCCCGCAATGCGGATAAGAGTGAGGGGGCGGGCGCGGGCGACGCGGGCGTCGTCGGGCCGGCAGACCTCGTGGCGCCCACCTTCCCTGTCGATGGCGCTCTCGTCCTCCTCCTCCTCCTCCTCCTCCTCTTCCTCGTCCTCGTCCTCATCGTCACCGTCATCGTCATCCTCCTCCTCCACCTCGTCCTCCTCCTCTTCTCCCTCGTCCTCCCTTTCTCCCCCTCGCCCCTTCATCGTCGTCCCCCCATTGTCGCCCTCCCCCGCATCGGCCTCCATCATCGTCCTCCCATTGTCGTCCATCATCATCATCATCATCCACCCCCTCCCCCCCCCCCTCGTCCTCCTCCTCCTCCCCCTCCTCTCCCTCCTCGTCCTCCTCGTCCTCCTGCTCCTCCTCCTCTTTCTTCACATTCTCCTTGTATCCTCTCTTCTTCCGCATCCTCCTCGCACCTTGTTTACTCTTCCTGCCTCCCCCACCTTCCCCAAGATAGCGGCAGCGCAATTTGTTTCCCCCCCGCTTTATGCTCCCCGACTTCTCTGATCAAGGCAACTCGCCAGGGCAAACTTGCTGGGCGGGCTGTTGTGGATGCGCGGGGCTTGAAGAGATCCTCGCGGGCTAGGACGGCATGCAAAAATCCGCCGCCGCGCTTGCGCGGCTTTGGCTTGTTCAGTGAACGTGGTTTGGGTCGCGGGTGGGTCGCGGGCTCTCCACCTCCACCTGGAAGGAATGCAGAGGCAGCCCGCCGCAGGCGCCAAAAATATTGGTTTGTGCACTGAACGTGGTTTGGGTCGCGGGGGGGGGGGGGGGGCGCGGGTTCTCCACCGGGAGCGAATGCAAAAAAAAACTCGCCGCAGGCGCAGAAAACAATTGTTTGTACCCTGAACGTGGTCGCGGGTGGGCCGCGGTCTTTCCACTTGAAGCGACTGCAAAAGCAGCCCGCCGCAGGCGCCGAAAATTGCGGTTTGCACCCTGAACGTGGTTTGGGTCGCGGCTTGGTCGCAAGTTGGTCACGGGGTGGGTCGCGGGCGCTCCACCTGGAAGGAGTGCAAAAAAAGCTCGCCGCAGGCGCCGAACATTGCGGTTTGTACCTTGAGCGTGGTTCGGGTCGAAGGTGGGTGGGTCGCGGGTGGGTCGCGGGGTGGGTCGCGGGTGGGTCGCGGGTGGGTCGCGGGTGGGTCGCGGGTGGGTCGCGGGTGGGTCGCGGGTGGGTCGCGGGGTGGGCCGCGGGCGGGTCGCGGGGTGGGTCGCGGGGCGGGTCGCGGGTGGGTCGCGGGGTGGGTCGCGGGGTGGGTCGCGGGGTGGGTCGCGGGGTGGGTCGCGGGGTGGATCGCGGGTGGGTCGCGGGTGGGTCGCGGGGTGGGTCGCGGGTTTGGTCGCGGGCGGGTCGCGGGGCGGGCTGCGGGTCGGGCGACGACAACAAACAACAACAAACAACAACAACAGCAACAACACGAATCCGCACCGCAGAATTCCACTTCAGCCACGCACCCAGGGACAGTGAATGACCGTTCGGCCCCCTCACTCTGAGTTTTTCCCGATTGTCGACTCACACTCGGCGGGCATGCGCGCGCTTGCGATAATCAAGCCATCGGCCGTCGGCTGCGAATCGTCAAAGCTGTCCGCGTTGAGGTCAGTGGCGCAGTACGGGCCGTCATCCATATCGTAAATGTCCCATGCCTGCTGATCGCCATCCAAATACCGCACGCAATTCAACGTGCACTTGGAGCTCCCTGGAAGGCGATTCAACTGCCGATCGGCTTCTACGGCTAATCCCCTTTCGAAAAGATCAATAGCAACAGACCGCATAGGGTCTTCATCCCATGGCTTAATCCGTACTGGAACATCTATCTCCTCGGACTGCTCTGCTCGTTGCAATTCAATATGATGTGTTTTCTTCATCCGGACTGCATTCAAACACGCTTCCATCGTACGTCTACAGCAGCAAGGCAGACGAGCATTTCTCCCGCAGAAAGTTTTCTGTCCACATTGTGCAAGCGCTTTCACTGCAACTTAACAACGCCGCGAATCTGCTCATTAATGGATTCGACCTGTTGAAGTAATAGTGCTGAACCCAGCGGTTCTGTGGTAGCTCTGTGAGCAGCTTGGCGGCTTCTTGATATTCTTCAGCAAGCTTCCACAAATGCGGCACCTCGCTGCGCGGCAGCTGGCCGTCGCTCAAAGCCTGATACAGATTCTCGGCTTCTTTGCGGCCCAAGCCTCCATAGTACTCAGCGAAATTTATCCGTGCCTCGCGGAACCTGACGCGAAGCGGGAGCATGCAGACGCCGTGACCTTCTGAATCAAAGATGCCTTCATCCACCAACTTCAATAGGTGCTGGTTATGGCTCTCTTCTTGACCAACATCCACTGCGTGGGTGCGGGACGCAAAAGACTTCGCCATGCTGGGCGCGTTTTGCAACGAGTACTCCGCGGCCATAAGTCTCCCGTACCCTTCTTCCTGATAGTGCCGAGTCGGGGTTTCCCACATGCACTTCCACGCGGGTTCGACAGCTTTGCCCTCTGTCATGTATCGGATTCCCGAGCACCTGGCTCCACTTGCATACCTTGCCCGCAGAGCTGCTTTGCCATCCATTCCTGGTCGTTCACCAGCACCTGGTCGATCTCGCCCAGGTTGTTGAGGGCGCGGAGGGGTTCGTCGTCGGAGTACTCCAGGTCGATCGCGTGCACGTACCACTTGTAGAAGCGCGATAGGAGAATTGGGGTCGCACAGCATAGCGTCGAGATCTTCTTCCGTGCGGAATGAGAACTTGCCCGCAGAGTGGCCCGCTTCTCCTGGGGTTTTAACGAACTCCGCTTTGCCCATTCTTCCACAGATAATCCTCATCTTGATCTGATCACAGACGCTGTCCTTCTCGGAGAAAACGTGGCTCTTCTGCTCGGTCACGGGGATGCTTTCGTAGCTCACCTCCTGCGTCTTCATGCCGGTGAAAATCTTCTTCGACGTAAACCCGTAGTTTGGGCGCAAATCGAGCTCCTGCGAAGCGATCCACAATGCGCGGCGCAGTTCTTGGGGCGGTAATGTTGGCCATTAAACCATCGCTGCCATCTCTCTATATCTCTCCGCCTCCATATCTCTCTCTCTCTCTCTCTCTCTCTCTTTCTCTCCCTCTCTCCCCCCCCCTCTCTCTCTGTCTTTCTCCCTCTCTCTCTCTCTCTCTCTCTCTCTCTCGCCCCCCCCCTTCCCGGCATCTTCATATCCCCTTCTCTCGTTATATTTATATATATGTATATATGTATATTTATATATATATATATATGATCTCTCTTTTGTTTTTTCTCTCTCTCTCTCTCTCTATCCCTCTTCCTCTTTCTATGTGTATATATATACCCCCAGCGGGCGGAAACCCGCCAGCGTTAATGATATGTTTCAGACGCCGCCGCCCGAAGAACTGCCCCCGCGCATTGCAGTCCGCCCCTCGCCCTCGCGCGCGGCTGACCTCTTCCAGATGTCAGGCCAGACGCGCGCCACCGAGCCGAACTCTGCATGCGGATGCATCGCTAGTTCCAAGCACATTGAGCAAAGCGGCGCCATTCCGACCGATCAAGGAAAACGCCGCAATCTAAGCTACCGAAGCTGCCACCAAATAGTGTTTTTTTGTTCAAATGCAAGCCCCCTCCCTTTTCCACCCCCTCCCTTGCCGCACTCAAATGCAAGTTTGCAATCATCCTTGCCTTTGAATGCCAGCTTCCAAAGCAGTGACTTCACGGAGAAGAAGGCGTCGTTTTTGTTACACATGGACTGGGTCCTCAAATCCAATTCGGTGTCGTAGTTCTTCAAATTCCAAGCAGGCCTAGTAACGTCAGCCTCCGACACATGGACCTTAACTGGAACTTGGAATTACCGTCGTTCTCTCGTTTCTTTTCCGTTTCTTCGCCGGATTCAACGTTTGCAATACGCGTTTGCAAAAGTTGTGCTTTTGGATTTTGGCAGGGGAGTCGAATGTGTTTCCAGAAATAGTTTCGTCATCTGCGCCATGCCAGACTCAGAGTCGAAGAAGCGAGTGAGCTTGGAGAGAACGTCCGCCAATCTGACAAGGAAGCGCGCTTCCCATGGCTTATTATCTGAGATCCGACGGACGTAATCGGACTTGCTCTTGGCCGCAGTGGCGAAGCTGTTCATCGCGTCGGCGACTACGCCACCGCGGTCTTGTGTCTTAGTACCACTCGCAGTTTTGACTTTCGTCTTCAGCTGGCTCCACTCCCAGGGAACCTCCACTTCGTCCTCCTCAGCAGCTTCGTACATGTGCAAGAGGATGCGTTCTGCGGCAAGCAAGAGCTGCTTATCGGGAAGACGCAGCACCTCCTGTCTGATCCAGGCGCAAGATTCTGCTTCGTACCCGAAGACCACGTAATCATGGGCGCGAAGGTTTCTCGTCTGGATAGTCAAAAGGAGCCCCAATTTCGAATGGTTCAATAATTTGGAATCTGTAATTGCTGCCCCTTCAACAAGATACTTGAGCAGCGTCACGGCCACATGTGCTGCTGGATCGGCACCCCTGTGTTCCTGTTCAACTCTTTCCAATCTTTCCAATATGCGACCTAGCAAGGTTGCGCCGCGAGCTTGCGGCTGGGGCGCTTGATTGTCGCCCTGCGCAGGGGGGCGCATCCTGCGCGCGGGGCGCCTGGAAACTGTCGATGAGGCCTGCGCCGAGCTTCCGCCGCCCCTTGGGCGTGGAGCATTGCGCGTCGTACGTGCCCTGCGCCTCAGGAACGCGAGGGCCCACGATGGCTGCGTCCACTTCGGCTTGCGAAGAACTCAGCGCCGACGCGCCAACTCGGGCACCGCGGCTCAGCGGAGAAGGCGCGCCAACGACGGGGGCGTCGCGCATGCCGCGCGAGGAACTCGCCGCGCCGCCAGCGTTGCCGCCCACCTGGAAATCACACTGCGCGCAGTCCTCGATGCTTTCCGACGAGCAAATAGTTCCCATACTGCACGCGAAGAAGTCAGGTGGCAGAACGAGCGTGGGCACTGTGCTGCGCAGCAAGGAAAACGTCTTCATGTTATCTGATAACTGAATATCCACTGTAGGACCGCCGTTATTGAAATCTACGTCGCCCTCTGGGTGGACGCGAACGCCGAAAGAGTGCTTCCCGTCGGAAGTGACCGCGGCGAGCTTACCTGCTTGGCGCATGCGGTCGTGAGGCGCCAGTCGAATGCGCTTCCCTTCCTCGGTGGCTGAAAACTTGCGCCTGTTCTCGTGCGCCCCAACGATAAACGCGCATGCGCGCGCAGAGATGCACGCACGCGTGCGCGATTGCGCGCGAGCGTGCCCACGCGCAACATCGACCACGCTAAATGCCAATAAGTTTAACATGCCCGACACCCAGAACAACGCGCAAGTTTTCTGCAACCGACCATCCTTCCGAATCATCTCATTCCCGTCAGCCAGAATCCAACAAGGACCAGGAGCAGTGCATCGAATGCTGCGGGCACCGAGCAACCGCAGCGTTCTCTACAAGCAAACGTTGTCGAAATAGTCGTTGTCATCCGTCGTTGGGTGCGCTGCAGTAGCTGGCGTCGAGCGGTGGTCTGGTCTCCGCGCCCTCAACGCCGCGCGGAACCGCGCGTGCAAATCTTCGTTGGTGATCGCCGAGTTCCCCCTGTGCTTGAAGCACGCGTTCTGGACCAAACTCGAGCCAGGCACGCAAGATTCGCGATGCACCGCGCCACCGTCTTCCAAAATTACCATTCCACATCCGTCCACGAGGACGTTCGAGCCTGAACTCATGACGACGTCTCCTGGCTTGGCGCGGGCGGTGCTTGTCATCGAAAACGGTGACTCGGAAACGTCCTCGTGCTCCGTAACCTCCAGCAGCACGTCGTCCGTTGTCTTGCGCACGCAAAAAGTCGTGTGCACGCCGCCGGCAAGCACCGCGCCGCCCCCGACTAACCGATGCATGCGATGGCGGCCGTGCACAGTCCACTTTTCTCCTGCGTGTAGAATGTCGCCAGGATTTGCATAGCTTTTGATCTTATAGGACTCGATTCCTGTGGAGATGGGGATGCGCGCGTCGACAACCAAGTGCACCTTTCGCCGACGAGGGTCGGGGCTGCCGTGCGGGGGGCGCCGCGGAGCCACGTTGCCCACTTGGATCGCGCCGCCGTCGATGAGCCTGAACATGCGGTAGCCGTCAGATACAGTGTCCACCTTCTCCAGTTGCAATATGTTTCCAGGATCAGCGTAGTTCTCGGCCTCGTAAGTGTCAACGTTCGAGAAGGTGGGGGTGCGCGAGGTGACGGTAACATGCCCCTGCCACCGATGCATGTCGGGTTTGTTCTTAACGCTCCACTTGCGGTGGAAATCGCAACCCCCGCATTCAGCGCACGCGCAAGTAGACCCCATGCAGTGATAGCAGTCATGCAAAACATTGTTCTCGTCAGAAACGCCCACATCAGCCCAGGAGCTTGTATTCTTGAAAGAATACATTGCGCTGAGAAGTAAAGATGTTGAGTGGTACGCTTACTGGCGATGTAGCCACACTATGCCTGTACATACCACACCTTTGGCCCATGCGACTACGGATCTACGCAATGTGAAAGAAATCTGAAGAAGCTGCGATGGTTCCCAAAGGTTCATAACAGATGCTCCACCATGTGGGGTTGCCTGACATGAGCGGAACGAGCGATAAAGGCACGGTCAACGTCCTTTTCTTTCTGACAGTGCTGAGTCGGAGTTTCCGAGCGTGCTAGTAGTAGTAGTAGTAGTAGTAGTAGTAGTAGTAGTAGCAGTAGTAGTAGTAGTAGTAGTGGTAGTAGCAGTTTTGTTAGTAGTAGTAGTAGTAGTAGTAGTAGTAGTAGTAGTAGTAGTAGTAGTGGTAGTAGTAGTAGTAGTAGTAACAGTGGTAGTAGTAGTAGTAGTAGTTGTTGTTGTTTCAGTAGTAGTAGTTGTAGTAGTAGCAGTAGTAGTAGTAGTAGTGATAATAATAATAGTAATAGTCATAGTCCCAGTCATATTAATAGTAATAGTAATAGCAATAGCAACGGTAAGTGTAATAGTAATCGTCAGTAATAGCAATAGCAACAGTAATAGCAATAGCAGCAGTAGTAGTAGTAGTAGTAGTAGCATCAGTATTTTTATTATGACTAGTAGTAGTAGTAGCAGTAGTAGTAGTAGTAGTAGTAGTGACAGTAGCCATAGTACTAGTAACAGGTGTAGCAGTAGTAGTAGTAGTAGTAGTTGTAGTTGTTGTTGTTATTGTTGTGGTAACCGTCGCAGTAACCGTACTAGGCGTAGTAGTAGTAGTAGTAGTAGTAGTAGTAGGCGTCGTAGTAGTAGTAGAAGTAGTAGTCGTAGTAGTAGTAGTAGTAGTAGTAGTAGTAGTAGTAGTAGTCGTAGTAGTAGTAGTAGTAGTAGTAGTCGTGGTGGTAGTGGTAGTAGTAGTTGTAGTCGTGGTCGCAGTGGTCGTCGTAGTAGTAGTAGTAGTAGCAGTGGTCGCATTAATGTTAGTAGTCGTAGCCGTAGTAGTAGTAGTAGTAGTAGTAGTAGTAGTAGTAGTAGCCGTAGTCGTAGTCGTAGTCGTAGTCGTAGTCGTAGCAGTAGCAGTAGTAGTAGTAGTAGTAGTAGTAGTAGTAGTAGTAGTAGCAGTACTAGTAGTCGTCGTAGTAGTAAGTCGTAGTCGTAGTAGTAGTAGTAGTAGTAGTAGTAGTAGTAGTCGTAGTGGTAGTAGCAGTAGTAGTAGTAGTAGTAGTAGTAGTATTAGTGACAGTCGTAGTAGTAGCAGTAGTAGTAGTAGTAGTCGTAGTAGTAGCAGCAGTAGTAGTAGTAGTAGCCAAGTAGTAGTAGTAGTAGTAGTCGTAGTCGTCGTAGTAGTCGTAGTCGTAGTAGTTAGTAGTAGTATAGTAGTCGTAGTCGTAGGTCGTAGTCGTAGTCGTAGTCGTAGTCGTAGTCGTAGTCGTAGTCGTAGTCGTTAGTAGTAGTGTAGTAGTAGTAGTAGTAGTAGTAGTAGTAGTAGTAGTAGTAGTAGCAGTAACAGCAGCAGCAGCAGCA